>JAYKKI010000007.1:1070000-1135000 GCA_039881145.1 Druceiella hillmani | reverse complement strand
TATTTGAAAACTTTTTCTTCAATAACCTTCATGTAAAACTAAGGGAATTTTCTCCTTTACCTTTTTATACATTCGTGGAAAAAGATTTAGGTATGAAATTTTAATAAGTTTGTCGATGTAAAGGTGTTTCGAACAAATTGCATTAATACATTTAAGGAGGTACAGAAATATTTAAACTATATTTCTTGCATATGCAAAATATATCGGCGTTATATCTACGTAATAGTTTTTAGTATAAGTACTAAATAATTTTATAAATTCAATGTGTTGTTAATAAGAATTATATAAAAAATATCCATACGACTTCAAAAAAACTGAATCCTTACCTTAGATTACTGGATGTTTTACTATGTTTACTTTAAAATTTGCAGTAAAACATCATATCATCTTCAAGTTTTCATATCCACAATTTTGTAATTTTTTAAATTTTCTATGGAACATAATATGTTTCTTATATTTATATTATTACAGGTTTATATAAATAAAATAAGGAAACGTATAATTTCATATAGAATTGAATAAATAATTAAACAAATTAAGAAAATCATTGAACATAAACATTTTGAAGTTACTTTTGTTTCGTCAAAATTTTTTCGCTTCAAAAAATTTTGACGAAACAAAAAAAAAGTTTTTCGAAAAACATGGATTGCTGTTGTAACTAACAAATTAATATCGATACATTATTTTCCAAAGCTTAACATAATCTTTAGGAGAGAAGCGAAAGACAATTAAGAAATTGTGATAAAACGAAATAAATATGCATTAAAATGGACGTGATACTAAAAACTAAAAAAGAAGCCGAAATGCTAAATAAAACTTGTTAGATTTATAAATAAAAAAATTTCTCAGGAAAATTGTATAAATACTGATTTCATCGATATGCGTAGATGGTCGAGGTGCTGAGATCAAGAACAGCTGAGAAGATAACCGTAATAGTATGCATATAAAATTTCACACTGACGATTTAATACAGCTATGGATTCGTATTTCAATGATTAATTGAAAATTAAATTATTAATTAACACCTGAAACAATGGAGTGCTAGAATTAAAAGACCAATGCAAAACTAGAGTTTCCTGCAATAAAAATTTAGAAAGTTCTAATTTATTGTATCGGTCTACTTCTGAAACATCTGCTAAAGAAATAGCGAATGCCAGCATTTAGTCATTGAAGAAGAGGATAAACTATGGAAAATAAAAATATTTCAGCGGTAAAAGGCGGATAAAGCATTAACATCAAAGTACTTATGTTATTGTCATATTTATAGTTACCAGCCTGTAGTGAAATCATAAATAATTTATACATTTTATTTTTATTTGTAAATAACTTCACAATCATCTAACTATTGCACACTGTATTGGCGTCCTATTCAATAAATGCAATAAAAATTAGTCGATAGACAATTGTCACCCCACTAATGTAGATTTATCTTTTATTACTATTAAATTGTTTGTTATATTGTCTAATAATGTAATAATTCCTAAGCAATTTTAAATTCTTTTTTTTTAAATTACTTTTTTAAAATGATGAAAATTTTGTTCGCGTGTTGTTGCCCTTTACCCTTTTTGCCGGTACTTTTTTTCAATAATTATTCCTGAAAATATTTTAAAAAAATTAAATAAAAATTAATTTTTAGACTATGTCACTCATAAGCCGTATGTTTACACAATGAAGTTTAAAAACAGTGTTTTCTTAGAATAATAATTTTTTCATATATGTTGTAAAATTTTACCATTATTGGCAACATTTTGTCTTGTCTAGCCTGAGTTGGTCTTTCAAAATAATTATGAATCATATAAGTTATTATGACATGTATTAATATTTCAGTGTGGTTATAATTTGTAATTTATTATTATTACATAAC
Source organism: Druceiella hillmani (assembly GCA_039881145.1). Taxonomy (NCBI): domain Eukaryota; kingdom Metazoa; phylum Arthropoda; class Insecta; order Lepidoptera; family Hepialidae; genus Druceiella; species Druceiella hillmani. The sequence continues at coordinate 1,133,136 of JAYKKI010000007.1, read as the reverse complement.
TTTATTTTAGAGATCCATTGATTATAATAGAAGGTAAATCATTAATATATTAAAAATTGTAACTATAATGCACATATTTTTGACCCCAAATTTAAATTTTTGTCTGATACGTTGTATAATATTTGTACATGTATACACACATACGAACTGAACGAAATCTTAATTATCGAAGTTACATAAAATGGAAAAACTATTCTTGTTGTTCTGATATGGTTAATCACGTGAAACAATCCCATGCAATGTTTTTTTTTTAATTACAAACTCTGTATAAAATTTTACTCTCTAATAATAATAGGGAATTTAGTGTCATACAAGCACAGGCTTATTTTAGTTAGTTTTCTTGTAGTTGGTGCATTGTTGTTTGTGAAATTCATGCAAATTTTAAGGCAGCGTATAATTTTAAATTGTTTTAATTACACATTCTAAATTAATCTACCTAGATTACGAATTGAAAATGTTAAATTTTCATTTGAGATCAGAAATTAAGTACTTATTTAAAAGTGAAAAAAGGAGAAAAAAGAGTAAACTAGGAGGTATGATATTTTAATTGAACTATGTTAAACATTATGTAATATTAAATCTAGATTTGATCTTGTGGACTAATGAATTATTAATATTTTTTATATCTTTCTGTATAAATACAGAAATAAGAAGAAGATAAAGAACGTATGATAATTAGATCAAAAATAAGCACAGCGTCCGCAAGTTTTAGCATTTATATTTTAAAGAAGCCAGTAGTATCTTGGGAGCTAATTAAAATAACAAAGTTTTAAGTTTATAATGCAATATAATTTGTAATATTTATAACATAATATAATATAATTTACTAAGAAAACAAATAATTATATTTCCTACCATTTTTATAATGGAAATCCATGACATAAATATACAAAATTTTACACTATTTTTACCATTCGCTAATCTCCGTCAAGTAATAAATATAAGGTAATTGAAACAGTATTTTAAACAAAGATCAGCGGTCAACCCAAGCGCCCTTCTGCGAGAATATAAAATGCTCATCGATATTAATATCGGGAAAATTCAATTCAAACACCGGTCTGGTGGATGTGATGGGAATATATAACATCATGTCTGACGGAAAAAGATCTGGGTGTTCCATGGATATCATGTTATATAAGTTTGTATTATTTGTGTTGGTGAAAATATGGGTGGGAAATTGAGCAAAGATTAAAAGAAGAAATTCAGGGCCGAAACAATAAAATTGTCATTAACACACTCAGATAGAAATAAAGAAACGCCCATTATAATGTTTTTAAAAAATCACAAACTGTAAACAATTATTGCATAAAAAGAAAATAAAACAAAATACTTTCATTGTACCCTTTGCACGGGCAAAGCCGGGACAGGCAGCTGGTTTACCACCTACCTTTAAAGATATATTGTTCATGCGGCGGAAAAACGAATTAGCCTAGGATTCCGATACCTACGTGAAAATAAGCTTAGGCTAAGGTCTCAAATTTATTCCTAGGCAAGGAAATCAAAAAAGTACTATTTCTTGGATATTCTCGGTTTATTTAAATATTTTCTTCTTTTCTTTACCATTTGTATACCTCACGTTGCATGTTCTAATTTAATGGACAGTATGCTGTAAGCTATAAAACTGCGCATAAAGGATCGTTTACGAAATTTATTTTTATAGTAGGGAGAAAATAAATGATTAGTTTTACTTCTATTTTCGTATCCGTAAACCTAAAGCTCTGTTAAGCTTGCTTACTTTGTGTGATGGATAAAAACGAATGACAACATAATTAACTCCTATAGGTACATAGAAATAGGTTTAGGCTAAGATCTTAAAATTTTTCCTATGCAACTAAGTTCTCGGAGACTCTTATTTTTTTAATACTTTCTTATCCTCTTTATCATTTTCATTCCTCAAGTTGCAGGTTCTAGTTTCTTATATGGTTTTTAGCTATATAACTGGGCATAGAGGAGCATTTATGAATTGTTTTTATGACATGTTCAATAGCAGTAATTAGACTTTTATTTCGCCTTCTTATTCCCACCCTAAACTTAACGTTCTGTTAAACTTGCTAAAAGTATTTATATTTCATTTGATTATTATACAACGTAATGAAGTTATCATACATGTGACGTAAGATTTGAGGCTGCATAATTGAAAACATGCCTTATTGACACAGCCCTGAAACAGTTTTTAGGCCTGAACATTTAAACTTATTTTATAACACTTTTGAGTAAGATGTTTTCAGTTTAATACCAATACACTTATGTATATTAAGTTATTAGTTTTGCTTATACTCATTAACAAATTTTATAACGGAAAATTTTTAAGAAATTACGATGAAAAACTTACACAGAATACCAGACCAAAATCCATAAAAATAAAAGGAAAAAATTGAAAACATTTGTCGTGCACAATGCCTTCATTTGGCTATCATGCCACGTTGCGCCGTCTTCATAAACCCACCTCTCCCTTCCTCGCTAATATGTATTCCGAATGCGACTCTTCACTGGTCGCGTTGAATGTTTGAGAGAGAAGTATTCATACAAAATTTTATGGATCTAATGGAAATAAGGTATAAATAGTTTATTTGACACAAATAGTGAGTAGAGTGTAGTAATAACAAGGAAACGTTTTATTGCAACCCTTTTGGATGAGGACAGTTTTATTTGATAGGAGAAATCATTTTAAGGACAGTAGTCAATTGAAATTATTTTTATTTCTTCCTATATTATTTGTTATCGCGTAGTGTTACATATTATTTAATCAAATTTACATCAGATTTTAAAGGCATTATGTATTTACGAAAAAAAATCTAAAGGGATGTCTTAAAAAGGCCTACTATCAATGTGCAGTAACAATACGGAATAACTACCTATTGAAACTTACATTTTTTACAAATCCCATATAACAATATTAATAAATATGTAACCCAGAAATTAAGTATTACCATACCCTATAGTGAAGCTACATTATAAACCATATTTTAGAATTATACGTGGAACAAAATTATTTTATTTCAATGTCGTTTTGTGAATATTTAATAAACAAATTGGTATAGTCTTATAATCACACGTTAGAAGTAAAACATATATAATGTTGTTCTTGAAACGATTCAAGCCTTGATAGATAGTGAGCACGCTTGGCCGATTCCGAAGTGAGCCAAGTTAATCTGAACAATGAACTCGTTTGGCCGATGCCGAAAGGTACTGAGATTACCCGATTCAGAATCACCTACCCGAGCATGACGACTCAGTTTAGTTCGCTGCTCAGAAAAAGTGCGTATGGTGTGCCTAAAAATATTTCACTTCAATGAGAACTGTGTTCATATAAATGTGTACAAAAGGATAAAAGTTTAACCGAAACAATTTCACAAATATATCTTTTCAGGATGATTCAATAATTTGTCCAGCCTGAAATTAAACATTTTTCCTATTATGAATAAAATAATAACCACCAGAGCGCAAAATCACTATACTACTCTCTATTACATTTTCCCTAGAATTACTGTTGCGATGATAAACATGAAAAAATAGTTATACTCTTATTTTCAAAATGACGGTCAAATGATAAAACTCCATTATCAAAAGCTCATTTTAAATTTAGAGCGGAACCCTCCTGAAACCCAAAAAAAATCGTTGTTTAGCCAAAATATATATTTACTATTTTTTAACGCGCGATTTTCTAAGTAGTTAGAATGGAGTTTGAGCATTAAGTTCAATATATAAAAATAAAGAACTGAATTAATCTTTCATCTCTAGTCATTTTCACCTCACAAATCACATCCATCTTTGTCACAAAATAATTTTGCATTAGCCAACACCGGTCTTTGTTGTTCCATTGTTAAAGCCGTAAATTAAAGCTTCAAAATAACTCTTGTGCGGAGCAGTAATTTGCCGATAAGTTTTTGACCGCAACCGCTGAACCTGAGCGGCCACTTTATGCATACCAAATTAGATTAACAAAAAGTCCGTAAAGACTTTCCATTAAAATTTAATTAATTCGTGCATTATATTAGAAAAAAAAGGGATGCATGGCGAGAAGTATTTTAAGCACATTTACACAAAGAATTGGCTTTATTATATTATATTTGAGTTTAATTATGCAAAGTTTGAACCATTATGCTCTTATTTTGAATGAAATACATTTCATTATTAAAGATTTTCTTAACAAGCACATCGAATTTCATGCTATTCAGAAATTTACAATTCATGATTTTTCAAGCCTGTATATATCGATTCTTTAATAATTACTACTTCTTTGTTGCGATTACTTAATATTTTTTCGAAGAGGTGAAATCATGTACCTTATTGAATGCGCTAAGTTCCTAACATTAAGCAAGTATGAGGATAGATTGAAAACAATACTTCCTTCAAAAATGTTTATATTATCCATATTATCTATAAAATATCAAAATGCGCCGTTTATTTCATTTTTATTTCTTTATTAGTTTATTTAACTATCATTAAATTTAATAGGCTTTAAAGGAAAGCTAAATGAAAAGTTTAATTATTACAAATAATGCAATATCAACCGTCATAATATGCAATAATGCAATAATAACCGTAATAATGCAATATCAACATCAAAATAAGCAATATCATTCATTAAAAATAAATTCTCTTAAAATCTCCCTAACGTTAATTGAAGAATTTTTTTCTAAATTTATGCTCAACCAAATTTTAATGCAACTGTAGTCTTTAAAAAATTAGAATTTTCTTTCGATTTTAGTTTTTTTCTAGTATAATCTCATACGCCTTTTATTTTACTTTCTACATGACTAAAAGTAAAAAAAGTATTTGTGTATTTCTTGAAAAGAATAGAATATTCTGGGAATTTCCTTTCCTTCCATATAGGGTTTTTGCAGTTTACTCCACAAGAATCGATGTTTATATATAGCATCCGGTATGAAGTTTTGCGCATGAAGTTCACAGCGTTAAATAATGTGAAATGAGCTAATTTCAGACCCATCTTCAATTGACATACTGCATTATTTACTAACAGTTGTAAGCGTGGTTTGTATTGCCTGAAATTATTGCGTATAACAAGAGTCATAAAATTAATGCAAGAAAAAGAAACTACACGGAAACAGAGAAAGGCTATCATTGCATGTATTTGTCTCTTAGACTAAAGAAAGTCTTAGTCTAAAGACGTAATTGAAAATATATGCACCGACGGAGCAAACGTGACGATGAAAAAAATGACGATATGCCTATATAATGCTAGTGTTATCATTAATGAAAAGGTAAATACAGTAAAATATTCATGTTTGTAATGAAGACAGAAATTATTTACTTATTTATTGAAAGCTTCACAAAGGAGTTACCACAACGTAGATAATAAAAATAGTACAAAAGTATATAAATAAGATACATAAAAAATAAAAACGAAATAAGAAAAAATAATACCTGCAAACATAAAATAGAATAAAAATGGATAAGAAACAAATTCATAATTTAAAAACGTATTTCATTTATTTTCCAATTCCCTCTCTGCAACTTCAGCACGAGCTTTCGCTTCTCGAGCTTGACTTAAAATTTCCTTGCGAATTTCATGGAGCTCGTCTTCTCTTTGTTGTCTCTGCTTCATTTCATAACTCATGCCATTTCTTTTTAATTTTTCCATCTGAAGCACCTGATAAAAAAACAGATGAAAAAACTGGACTATGACGCTTATGTGTGTATAAACTGGTTAGATGAAGTAACCCGTGAAGATGTATCTTCACGGGTTACTTGTGTTATTAAATATATAACAAAATGTATTGACCATTTATTAAAGTTAGACTTAAACTTAGAATTACATTAATTTGTAGACAGTAAACAAAGCATTGATTCTATCGTAGCTGTTTTTAATTTACAATAAAATATTTCATATTTTGACGGATGTTGAAAAAACAATATAGTTATGCAATCGACACATTCAAATTATGGGGTTATAAAAAGACTTATTATTATTATAAACTTTTTGTACGAAGAATCTCTTTAATGTATAAAATAATAATCTTTATAAGGGATCTGAGTCGAGTGTTGAAATTGAGTAGAGAGAGGTTATAGGGAAAATCAACATAAGAATGTGTGATTTTAAATAACTAAAATAGATCGGCGCTTTTTTTCTATGCAGTAGTGATGACAAATTAAATCTCTGTAGATGAATTTCATGGGATCTATATTCTCGTCCAAGATGAAGTTGGAAGCAATTTGTTTGATGAATACAAAATTAATTTGTTTGCACGCATGTAACTTCTTTTATTTTTAATAATATACTAAGAAACGTGTATTTTGTTTCTTTAGGTAAAAGAAAGTCTACTGTTCCGATGTTGGGTTAAATAAAAAAGCAAGCAGAAAAGAGTCCGCAAGGGAAAAACAGCAGCGGATGCCTACTGGCAAAGGGACGCGATTAGCGACATCGAAATTGATGCCGACGTTTCCTTAATAGCACCGTGGTTAATTGTAGAAGTCCCAGCAATTCAATACAGGTAAACAACACAAATTTCGATAACTGTACAATTAATCTTTTATTTATTGTGTTTTTTAGGAACTGATTAATATAGTAACGGATCACCAAAACTTTTTAGAATGATTTATTTGAAGTGAATTGTGTTTGAATTTATATTTAATACTGTAAAAGTGGTATTACAAACGAAAGGGGATTGTAATTTAATCACCTTTAGAATTACAAAACGTAATGTTCATTTAAGAACCTTTCACTTCGACTTTTATTTTATTTTTTTTTTAAATGTGCTGAAATTAAAAATTTGTAAATTTGTGGTTTTCATGAATTTATATTGAAGTAATTAGAGTAAATTATGTACAGATCCGTCTGAGCAATGATCAAGGAGCAGAAGTGAAGTTTTTGCTGAAGGCGCGGAACTTTGCCAACATCATTCGAGACAACGGAAGATGTTTCTGGTGGTCAGCTTAGGAATGAAGTACAGGAAACCATGTTGGACGTAGACATGAATGTACCAATACACGGGAGACGTACCAGCAGCCAGCATTTGAATATTTGCCTAACTTTCAGCTTCATTTGCTTAAGACGGAAGAATTAAAAAGAAATTGCATGAAGCATGAAGTGGAGCAGAGGCAACGAAGAGAAGACAAGCTCCATGAAATTAGCATGGAAATTTTATTGAGTCAAGCTCGAGAGGTGAAAATTCGTGCTGAAATTGCAGAGAAGAAATTGGAAAATAAATGAAGTGCCTTTTTAAATTATTTAATTTGTTTACTTATACATTTTTATTATATTTTGTATTTTTATATTCTTTTTTTCTTATTTCATTTTAATTTTTATAAACCCGATTTATATACTTTATGTCCTATTTTTATTTTAATTACCTTTCTTTTTAAACTTAATACACAATATGAGCGGAAAGCTCATATTGTGTTTTAATTTATATTTTTTAATTTCACGACAGATAGTTGAATTTTCAACAATACATCATATAGTCGTTATTTTCTTGTACGTAGAGAGACAGTGTTACACGTTGTTTAAAACATTTAAAAGCTAAAAAATGTTAATGTTCATATTTTTGGTCTTACACAAAAAGAGTGGCAATTACTTACTGATTGTTACAGTTGCATTAATGTTGTCAAGCTTTGTTAATAAGAGTCTGTAAGTATACATTACAATGTGGTAAGAAACTGGTAAAACAAATGTTAAATGAAATGGTGTAATAGGATTTTCATATTGAAACTCTATGAAAGAATGTTTTGTATTATCTAAATCGATAATTTAATGCACTTTTTATTTAAGTTATGGCCAAATTGAACCACACATTTCATATCAATAACAGATTTTTTACTTGATGTACCTTCTGTTATCATTTGTACTCAAATTTAATTTATCAGAATGCAACATGTTGCAAGTAGTTGTTAAATTATCAAACAGGAAAAATAAATATGTATTGAAAACTTCCTGAATTAAAGCAGCCACTGGCTTATATCATCTAGTCCAAACTATTGGGATACGCATTTTAACCATCCAAGTAAAGTAAACCATCCAGTGCAAAATCATTTTAATGCAGATTTTAAATATTCAAGATTGGGTAAAGGGAATCATGTCGCTAGTCAAGTCTTTTCAAGTTCTAATTTAGAATAATCATTTTTTAATATTCATTTAAAAATACTCATTTAAAAATAGAATATATGTTTTTGTTAGAATTTATTAAATTACCAAATGTAAAAAATAGTATTAGTAGTTGTTCAACTATTAACAACTTTTTAAATTAAAGCAGCGCTAAGATAATGTAAATTAAGTCAAAATAAAACTTTAAATTAAAATACGATATCACAATCTATGAGACGTGTAAAAAATTAGCAACAAATGTGCATGAATGAAATATTTTAACTTAGTGTTTTCCTAAGTATAAAAAATATTCTTAGTTTGCTAAATATATTTTTGTAGAAAGTATATGCAAATTTTTTTCTTTTATTAGACAATATTTGCAACATGAATTTTATGTATATACGTCCAAAACCATACAAACCGGAGGACCGAGATAGACAGACAAACGGACCGATGGATAAACGTGGCGACATACGGTTTTGACTACAAAAGCTTTAAAATAGTTATACCTTTTAGTTAGAATAACTGATGAATGACGTTTGAAATAAATTTCCGACATATTTGAAAGTATCCAAATATTTTTATTTTATTTTTCTTGGCTTTACAAAATTATATTTTGCTAGTATTGGCTGTGATTAAAAATTGGAGCGATTACAATTTCTTTGTTTTAAAACATATGTACGATTTAAATTTTTACTTATTTAGCTTTGATTTCTTTTCTAAATGGAAAGCATTTTTTTGGCCTTACAAAAATGTTTATAATTAATTGGTCGCTTATAATTTTAAATATGCTACTCAAAATTAATGAAGTCTGGGTGAGAAGGAGAGGTGGGGGTGTACGAGTATTCCCCTCTAGCTCAAGTATTACCTGGAAAAATTCTTAATATTTGAAAAGAAGTCTCTGATTGTGTCAAGACATTTTTTTTAAGAACGCGTAGAGGTATCAAGTTAAAATTAATACTACACATTTAGGCCCATAGTTCCTTAGAGCTGTGAAAAAGTCAAGCTTCGAAGTCAACGGAATAAAAAAATGTATCCTTTATGCTGCCATATTTTAACACTCAAATAAATCAAAAAGTATTGAGTACTTCCCGTTTATGCGCTTGTGAAACATATAGTAGGTAATATATTCTTGTTCTAAAAAATTAAATTTGTTTAAATAGTTTATTAGGAATATTAAATATCATGAAATGTTTATAAATGCATAAATGTGTACGGTACCCTCTTAACGCGAGGTGCACTCGTTGAGAGGTTTTTTTTTACAAAAAATGCTTTAATATAATATAAAACTAACACACGAGATAATATAACACACAGCGGATAACACTACAAAAACTTAGAATCAAAAATGATCAAACCAAAAAATGTAGAAAATGAAATAAATAAAAAGAGTTGTAAATATAATTTGAAATAAAAATGATATGGTAACTTTCGTTCCTAACGGTACATTTTAAAGAACAATTCCATTATTTAGGTTTTATATTTAGAGGTATTTAGTGAAACATTGGTTTGTTTGTTGGCTCAGATATTTTATTATGATATAAATAATAATCAGCCGTTGATATTTTAGCGAGAACATTTTGCCTCCATATTTATCAGAAAACATTGTATTCATTTAGTCATATCTATGGTACTCATCGAAAATAGCACTATAAGATATGAATAATGTAAGTGGCGGCTCTAATAAATTAATGGTTACCAGGAAATACCTTGATTGTGTTACTAACGTACATTGGGAAGCAATTTAGAATACAGTTATTTGTGGGGAAACATTATATAATTTTTATATTTAATTGAAAAAAAAAAGAAAAAAAAGAAATATACACACACACACACACACACACATATATATATATATATATATATATATATATATATATATATATATATATATTTGTGAATAGAAGGTAATACGTCTTTTTTCATACCTTTCAATATATCTTTGAAAATACACAATGCCGCCCTAAATATAATCCTTTCTGTCGATACTATACACTGTGTAAAGAATTAAAAAATTATTTCTAGTTCTTCCTTCGGTACACTTTAGTTTACCATATAAATATTTTTTGAGTATTAGCTATTTAAACATATGTTAATATATTTTATTCCAGGCTCAATTTAAAATTTTTAACAGAATCGGTTTCTGGAAAAGGACTGTAATTAACAGAAAAACAACCATGTGAATATTTTTATAAGTATTCCGTTTTCCCTTTTGAGGTAATAATCCCTAAGAAACAGATTTGCTCGATTTTTAATACATGCATATACGTAAAAATATTAACGTATATGCAAGTATTAAAAATCGAGCAAAACTTATGACGAAACAAGTTTCGTTAATATGAATTAAGGTAAGAATCAATAAAATTTTATGGCATTTGTCATTTCTATAGATGCAAGTTATCAGATTCAAAAAACCTGCATCTTCGTTAAGATGCTAATACAAGATATACAGACAGTTACATTTTTTTAAAATAGTCATTACTTTTTTACATCGATTATTAAAAGTCAAAATTTTGCAATATATTAAGACAGTAGAAAGTACAGACGAAATATGAATCATAAAACCCAAAAATTATAAATTCGATTTCTTAACTAAACCGAGAAACAAATTAAACCTCCAAAATTGAAAATTCTAAAGAAATTAATAGAACGACGTATTATAAAAAAAAACTTAGTGGATATTGGAAACATATAGCTTTGAGTAAAACCTTTTTTATGAGCTATTCAAAATTTGATACTGACTTATATAAATTTTATGGATCTCATAAATTATTTTATTTTTTAACTTCAATTCGCATGTGCTCAACAATGTGTAACGAGTACATTAAAAAAAAACAGTAAAAATTCATTTTTCTTAGCGTGCACTTTCCTCCATTTATCGTATCCTAGGACATGCCACAGGGTGGCGTGAAATTATAATCCGTCTAGGTCCCGGGTTTAATCATATCACTGTATTGTGAAAAGTCCTTGCAGTCTTTTTCTTAATACTTGTCCTACCATTACCAGCTTTTCCAGATTATCTTGCTCTCTTCCAAGTACATAGCCAAAGTATGCAAATATCCGCTGGAAGCATACAGTGGTTGCCCTAGTTTTTATTTTGAACTCAATGAGAATGAATGGGTTTGTGGAAGTACAAATGAATGGGAGACTGAATTGCCTTTGGGTGTCTATGGAATGTGGTGCATCCGACACCAAAACCACATCTGAAAAGTGTAAATTTCACTTTTTTGAGCTTTTTTAAGGTATTCTCATTTTTCTATTTGTATTTTATAGCATGAAGGAACGTCAATTTAAATATATATATATATATATATATATATATATATATATATATATATATAAATATATATTGGTCATTTGCTAACCTTATCTCTAAAATTATTTTGGTTACTATGTTGTAGCCTTTTCGGTTTCGAAACCAAATGCTGCTTATTTGCTATCTTTGTCATCATAATTTTCTTTACTAAATTTCATAAATTATAGAAAATTAATAATTTTACGTAAAAGGGTCGTCATCCTGGTACTTTAGGTCAATCATGGGCTGACGGTCTTTGACAACGCGGTGCGCTGGAAGATTCGGATTTGATTTCCGGTTTCTCGTTGAGCGGGACTGGACTGATGATATAGTTAGCTGTAAGAATATGTCCCTATAGCAATAAAACCATAAAAATATAAATTGTGTCCATTAAATGGGCACTGGTTTTCGTAAAAACATAGGATTCTGCAATGCCACCCGATTGTTTTCAATTTTTAACACGGAAAACGAGGGTATTAACAATCATTTACTAGAGATTTTGCAATTTATGAGTGTCCATATCATTTATGGGTGTGTATGTGAGAAAAAGCCAACAACACATTTTATTGCAGTTGCTTCCTTTCATTTATAGTAAAAACATTAAATATCAGATAGATCTAGTCTTTGCCAACTCACATAATACCATCTATTATTTCGTCACATGAATCACACGCATGCCAAATTTGGAAGCAAATCCTTGCTTGGTTGTAATGTTATTAATTAATAAACTAGCACTTTATGCAAAATATTAAGATATTACTAAATTGATCAGTAAATTAATAAATATATTATATTTTATCGATTTGATCTTTCGTTATTTCTTAAAACTCGCTACTTCTACTCAAAAAACTATTTTAAGAAGATGGCAGTACAGCGTGTGAATGTAAAATAAAAGCAGTTTTTAACAAAATACGGTTCAAATAAACTGAATACTTCGTGTCAAAGGTCAACAAAGCAAAGGTCGGGCGATAAACATCAGTAAACAAAAATTGGTTTATAAAATTCTACTTAAATCTGATTTACAGGTTAACAGAACTTACTGTAGGTTCAAAAAAAGAAATATTTTTAAATTAATTTCACTAACACGAGTTGCATCTGCACTTAAAGTCGATATTGTAATTGAAACCAAACTTTTTTTAAACAGACCCTAAAACACATGTTATTTTGCCTTTTACGCTTCTTTTTAACATTAAACACTAATCGTTGAAGATAACGAGGAAATATATTGTTTTCAAAGTAATTCGTTTTAAATTTCCAATAAATATATATTTAAATTTAGTTCTTGTAATTTCGATTTGTTTTGAAATATATATGGTCGTAATTGTCAGGTTAGGGGAATTGTGTTTTATACCACAGATTATATACTTACTGTTTTCCTCTGTAAAAAATTGAAACTATGGAAATTACACAAATTGGATTAAAACTATCCTCGTAGTTCTGAAATGGCCAATCACATAGAACAATACTATCCCATGTAATTTTTCTCAAATTGAAAACTGTATGAAAAATTTTACCGCTTACGAGTAACAGGGTGTTAAGTATCATACCAGCACAGGTATATTGTAGTTTTTTTTGTAGTATTAGGGAGCACCGTTGTTTGTAAAATACATGCAAATTTTAAGATACCAAAATCATTTTAAATTGTACTAGTTACTTATTTCAAATTAATCTGCTTTGACTGAAGAAGTAAATGTACAATTTTTATTTAAAATCAAAAATGACGCATTTAACTAATAGTAAAAATCATCTGGGAGATATTACACTTGTATTAAAGTTTATTACAATTTACGTAATATAATAATTCTGTTCTGATAGATTAATTTATTGTTAGGTATTTTTGTAAAATTTACTGCATAGATACAGTAATTTTGAGAAAATAAAAAGCATAATTGATGTGGTAATAGTTGGTCAAAAATAAACGACGCGTCCACAAATTTAAGTATTTATATTTTAACAGAACAAATAGTATTCTGGGAGCCAATTGAGGTAAAATAGTTCTAAATTTTTGAATATCTTGATATTTCACTTATTTTATGAATGTTTTTAATCTGACATAATATTTAGCTTTCTGGCGGCAGGATCAATTTCAACGAAAAAACAGTCACATAAATATGCAAAATTTCAATACTATCTTTACCTTTCGCTGATCGTCATCACATAATAAATATAAGGTGATTGAAACACAACATTTTAAACAAGGATCAGCGGTCAACCAACTCATCGATATAATATCGAGAGAATTCAGTTCAAACACCGGCGGATGTTATGGGAATATATTACGTTTTGTCTGGTGGAAAAATCATGTGGACCATGTTAACGGATATAATGTTATACTAGCGTGACCCGTGCGAAGTCTTCGCATTATAAATTATTCAACTCAATTTAATAAATCAAAATTGATTGCAGTTATTCAATTCATTTCTAATTTTGCACACTGCTTATTACGTTTTTATTCCATTATGAAGCTGAGATGACAGATGAAACAAATATTTTACTAAAATTTACATATAGAGGCGCAAGTATCAAAAGCATTGAGTTAAAGCGCCACTTTATTTATACGTGAGTGGATTTGAAATTAAACAAAAATTTTACCGACCGTCAATCATATTGACGTTGAGCCGTTAGATGGCAGCATTGCTGTTTTGTGTATATAATTTTAATAATTAATTAATTTGCAAAAACAATAGCAATAATAAATTTTTTAGTTGTGGATGCCGGTAGAGCAAGCAATTATCTATAAAATGATATATAATTTATGTGGATTAATTGTGAGGTTTTTTCTAAAAAGGGAGAGTAACATCTTAACCTTAGCGTATTAATATATATGATGATTCATTGCAAATATTCACGTGGTGAAAAATGAGAGAAAAATTGTGAGGAGACTTAGAAATTAAATTAAAGTTAGAAATAGGAAAATTGGTATTCAATCATCATATAGAAATAAAGAAACGCTAATTATAATGTGTTTGTAAAATAATAAACTGTATGTAATTATTGCATTAAAACGAATGAAACAAAAGTGTCATTGTCAAAGTCGGAACGGGCAGCTAGTTTGTTGTAAAACAAACAACTATTAAAATATATTGGAACACATTAAGTCTCGTCATATCTTCAACCATTGATATTAATGTATATGTACAGATATATTGCTGATGGGGGGGAAACGGAATGTATTATAATTAACTACGATGGGAAGATACAAGTAAGGCCAAGGTCTTAAAGTTATTCCTATGCAACGAAATTAAAAGTGAATTATTTCTTGTATACTTTTCTTTTAATATTTTCTTTTTTACTTTACCATTTTTGGTTCTCAAATTGCAGGTTCTGATTTCATTGGAAATAAGCCGTAAGCAGAATAACGCGCATAGAAGAGATATACGATGTTTTTTTTATAACAAGTACAATAGCAATAATTAGAGCGTTAGTTTTTTTGGTTTGTAAAAAATATTTGTACCATTTTTCATTATTATACAATTCAATGATATGATCATACACATGACGTATACTTTCATACTAAAGTTGTTTATTTGAAAATGTATTCCATTTTTATGGTACGGAATCAGTTTTTAAGTCTGAATATTTGTACCGGCTTTAAGACAATTTTAAATTTAGATTCTGTTGAATATAAAATTGATATACTTACATCAAAAGGTATTAAATTTATTTATGCCCATTAAGAAATTTTTTATACGGAAAATCTATAAAAAATGACGCTAAGAAACTTTAACAGGCTACCAGATAAAAATCTATAAAAATGAGTCAAAAAGTGTGAAAATATTGGTCACACACAATAGTTCCATTGGCCTGTCATGCCACGTTACGGCATTTTTGTAGGCCCTTTCCTCAACTTCTGGCTAATAAGTATTCCGAATGCGACTTTTCACCGGTCGCGTTGAATGTTTAAGGGAGAAGTAGCCTCACAAAATTTTACGGGTCTAATGGAAATAAGGTATGAATAGTTTATTTGACACATATAGTGAGTAGGGTTTAGCGGTGCCAAAGGAACCCTTTTTAGATGAGGATACTTTCGTTTAATAGAGGAGAAAATTTTATCGCATTGTGGTTAGTTGAAATTAGTTTTATTTCGTCATAAATGATTTATTAGGGAGCTGTTTTATATAATATTTGATCAAACTTACATCATATTTGAAACGAATTTAAAATACATTTTAAAAAAAGTTAGTGAAAAATAATGAGAGAAAAGAAAAGAGTGGTGTGTGCTTATGACCAAGCGATAGAAGTGAAAACCTATCTAATTTTATTCTTGAAAAGATGCATTCCGTGTTAGAGAGTGACCTCGCTTGGTCGGTGCCGAAGGGCACCGAGTTTACTCGAACAGTGAATTTGCTTGACCGATGCCAAAGAAGCCAAGTTCAGTTTCATTCAGTTTCAGCAACCCAATCGTGATGGCTCAATTTCGTTCACTGTTCATAGATAGTACGTATGGTATGCTATAGGAAGCTTTAACTTCAAGAAGAAATGTGTTGGTATGAATGTATACTTAATGAAAATAATTTTAATAAAACAATTTCATCATTATATAAAAATTTGTCTTGCTTGAGAAAGACATAAACAATGCAAAAAATTAAATTTGTGAACCTATAAAAATTGATAAATGTTATTCTTTTCATTCTATATATTCGTAGCATGGCTTGAAAATTAATTTAATATATCAGGGTATTGAAGCAATTGAAATACCGTTAAAATTTTATAAAAATTACGAATTTTTTTGGAAAACGGCTGATTATTTTGGTAGCCATTACTTATTGCCAGTCTTATTTTTTCTCACAGATATTTAGGATTTACTTAGATTATTTCTTTCAAATAAAGGAAAACCTTCGGAATTGATTTAGTGATTGACTTAGCTAAAACTTAGAACTAATTCATTTTTGACAAAGGTTGATATTACGTTCTTAAAGAAAAATAGCATGACGCACCGTCGTGCTGATATCACTTTAGCTAGATATGTTTATCTGCATCGTCCTCAGTTGAAGCTCATTTTAAGGTATGTAGAAACAAACTTTTAACGTCAAAGTTAAATTAAGTTTTAAGTTCAGCTGACGATTCTATCTTTCACACTATGTTTTTGCATATAAATTTAGGATAAATGTCATTCTTCATATTAAATAAGGAAAAAATAATCGTTCAAATCTAAAAAAATCAAGCTTTCATAAATACTGCACAAAAAACAAAAAAATAATTATTATGACTGTTCTCTGTTAACTCAGTAAGGACTTTAGTGTGAGCCATATTTTGTTGTTGAGTATGACATTTTATTGTAAAAGTGTGAAGCGCTATGTCCTGAAATTTATCTCAATTATTAAACTTTTTCAATTGAGAAATTGAGAAGCAAGTTATAAAGAAATGTGTTATCATCAATACTATCCACAATTGCTAAGTGTCATGATGTTACAACAATTCGAAGCCCAAATACGTTTAAGATATTTTGTTCCTTTATAGAGTTCAGTGCCTAACTTCCAGTTCTATTCCATTAGATCGATGGTATCATTTTTGTATTATTATCACAACTACAAGTGTATAAAATTTAGTTTCCTAGATTCCATCACATAGTTAATTAGTGACAGATGGACCTAATAAAATCCTGTTAAAAACAAAAAGAATGAATTTAAAAATAATATTTTTATTGCATACACGCTCGCGCACGAACGTGTACGCACGCCCATGTATGTGCACGCACGAACACGGAGGCACGCACGCACGCAGGCACATACTCGATTTGTAAATATTTGCCTTATTACATAAACAGTAAAATACCAAGCTGTTTTTTAATTGCCGCGATTAATTGGTTAGAATTGAACTTGACATTTATAGAAATAAAAAACTGAATTAGTTTTATGACTTCAGACAGTTTTACCTCACAAATATTCACATCAATCTTTGCCCCGAAGCAACTTTGCACGAGCCCAACTTCGGTCTTTGTTAGGTTTCAATGTCCTTGGTAAAGCGGTAAATTAAAGTTTTAAAATAACTCTTGAGCGGAGCAGTAATTTGCTAATAAGTTTTTGACCGCAACCTTTGAAACTGAGCGCCACTTTATGCATACAAAGTTAGATTAATGAAGTCTTTAAAGCTTTTCCACTCAAATTTAATTAATTTAAGCATTTTAATGGTAAAAAAGTTGCATGACCAGAAGTATTTTAAGTAAAATTCCATAAGAATTGCTTTATTATATTATTATTGAGATTACTTTGGCACGGATTGAACAATTGTGCTCCTAATTTTATTGGAATATATATTTTATTTTTAACGACCCAATACGTTAAAAATAACTTTAGTAAGTGCATCGAATTTCGTACTAACATGAAATGTGTAATTTATAAATTTGTAATATATATAATTCCTTCAGTATTTACTACTTTATTTCTGCGAATATTTAATATTTCTCCGAAGAGGTTAAATCAAGTATATGTAAATGCACTTAATACGTAGCATTACAAAACAATAAGAATAGTTTGAAAACAATAACATTTTATTTAAACAAAGCTTATGTTACCCATATTATACAAAAACATCAAAATATCCCCTGCATTTCATATTTATCATTTCATTGGTTTAATTACCTTTCATTAAAATTAATTGGCCTTTATCTAAAACTCAATGGAAAGTTTAGTTGTAGCATCTCTTGCAATATCATCTATGTCAATATATGCAGCATCATTACAAAATAAGTCATTTCGAATTTTATTTAATATTAATTGAATTAGTTTTTTATATATTTACCCAGAATTAAATTGTCATAAAAAGTTACTTGGTATTCATTATCGTTTTTATTAATTTTTTCCCAGAATAATTTCACATGCTTTGCATTTTACATTCTACATGACCAAACACAAAGAAAATGTTTATGGATTTCTAGAACAAAAAAAATGTTTCTGCGAATATTCGTTCCGTCTATTTATGATTTTAATCTTGAAAGAAAAAAAAATTTTTCCGTATTTTTTAGGAATGAAATAAAATTAAAAAATAATATTTACAAATATTTGAGTAAATTATTTCAGATTTGTCAAGAAATTAAATGAATAATTAATACAAATATACCCCTTTTTATAAGTCTTACACGTTTAGGATTTTTCGACTTGATTTTTTACACAAATTCTTGTTTGTATTTATAACGGTTTATACTTATTTCAGGATTTGTTTTCAGTTTGTTCATTTTTAGTTATGTTTTTCTTTTTAAATATTTTATATACGTATTTAAAATTTTAACTAATTTTTACTTTTCAATTTATCGAGTTTGTATTTTTAGTTAGTTATAAATGTTTGTGGTGTTGTCCGCGGTATGTTATATTATGCTGCGTCTAGCGACAAGTTTAATTTACAATTAAGCATTTTATGCAAAAAACATAGTATGATTTTCATTCCGAATATGATATTTAAAGATTAAAAGGTAAGATTTGTACTAAAACTGAATACTCTCCTCCCTATCTATCCATTCCACAGTAATCTCGGGTAGCACATCTATAATTTTTTAACGAAGAATCAATAAGAAAACACTGTTTTAAAACCAGAAAAATGTTTTCGGTTGGGAAAGCAATTTAAAGCTACATACTGATGACTAAAAATTTAAATTTTACTTATGTTGCAAAGAAAAGAAATAGATGACTCCAAATAGTAACCATTTCGGTTTTAAGTTGCAGCCAATTTTAGAAAAATATATAATTATCTAAGGCCAAGAATAACAAAAAAGATAAATTTTGAATGATTTTAAATATATTGTAAAGTTATTAAAAACGTTATTCATCAGTTATCCCAACTAGGAGATATACCTATTTTAAAGGTTTTATAGTCAACCAAGGAACCACAAGAGTTCCTTTTCGTTATGTTCCTCTGAAGATATATCAATCTGTCCTTCGATTTCTATGGTTGTAGACATATATACATAACATTTTTTTATCTCAATTAATGTGAAACCGAACAAAAATAGTGTGCTTATACCTTTTACAATAATATATGTAGCAAACCAAAAAAAATTATACATAGGAAAGTGTTACCATTTTTTGAATATCTAAGCCATTTAAATTTTAAGCAATTTTGTACATACGTCCCATATGGTTTGGTATGATATTTTGAAATAAAATTAAAACTTTATTTGAAATTTTTCTTTTTCTGAACTCTGCTTCTGAAGTATTAAACACCAAAATGACTTGAGATGCGTTTCCCTTCCACCTAATTTTTCAATCATGAATTTGTAAAATCTTAAAAAGTTCCATTAATTTATTAGAATTTGGTTCAAAACATTTATAATAGTAGTATAATGGTAATACATAATAATAGTATAATAGTAATACATAGAGACATTTTGGTTAACCTTTATCGGCAATTTCGAGCGGCATAGAGACGTTAGTTTCAATTACTACGTTTTAAAGAATAATTGATTTAGACTATTTATCTCTGATTTAGAATATATAATTAAAGCTTTTAAGTGTGATTGGTTTATTTGTTGGCTTAGTTATTTTGTTATCAAAGAAGATGGAATCAGCCATCCATATTTTAGCGAGAACTCTTTGCCTCCCAGTTTATCAAAAAACATTACATCGCACTTAGTCAAATCTAAGGTACTTATCGAAAATAGCATTTTAAGCTCTGAATAAGGTAAGTGGTTGCTCAAATAAAGTAATGGGTAAAATAGGTACTAGAAATTACCTTAATTGTGTTACTGACGTGCATTGGTTGTAAATTTAGAATACAACTGTTTGTGACGAAATATGTCATAAGTTTTAAGTTATATTATTTATATACATATTTTTGAGTGTCAGCTATTTAAAAATATTTGGCTTAATAAGTTTTATTCTTTCCACAATTTAAAATTTCTACTACAGTTGGTTTCTAGAAAAACGAATGTAATGGACAGAAAGATAGACACATGAGTGATTTTGTAAGTATTCCGTTTTTTTTGAGATATTGTTCCCTAATACATATATATTGATATATATATATATATATATATATATATATATATATATTTAAATATATATATATATATATATATATATATATATATATATATATATATATATATATATATATTTAAATATATATAATATATATATATATATATATATATATATATATATATATATGCATGTATTGGTAAGCGAGCATATCTTTTGACGAAACAAGCTTCGTTAGTTTGAATGAATGCGTGTAATTCTATAGTATTTAAAAAATGAAGAAATAATTTGTTTTTAAATTCGCAGTAATGCATATAGAAATTCATATCTTGTAATTGTGAAATGTTTTAAAATGTAAATGGTCATAATTTTGAAGATAGGTGAATTGTATTGAATTTCGTAGACTTTCAACTTGCAATTTTCCACTGTACAATATTTATATTATCGAAATTATATACAAATATCCGATAAATTGTTCTTGAAGTTCTGAAATAAGCAATCACGTTGAATAATTCAATCCAATGTAATTTTTTTTTTAAATTGAAAACTGGTTAAAATTTTACTTCCTACAAGTAATAGAGAGTTTAGTATCGAACAAGCACAGGCTTGTTATACTTACTTTTCGAGCGCATTATTGTTTGTAAAAGATATGAAAAAATTAAGATGACGTAGAATTTTATATTGTATATATGTTGAGACTAGTGTGCATTTACTGAAAATATAAATTTTTTATTTGAGAACAAAAATGAAGCATTTACTTAAGGGAAAAAAGAAGTACAGATCGTCTAGGGAATATAATAATTTTATTCACTTTGCTAAACTTTATGGAATATTAAATCTTAGTTTGATCTTGTATAGCAATTTTTTTAAGTTTACTGCAGAGATATAAGCATTTGAGACAATTAAAAACATAATTTTTTATATTTGTATTTTAAAGAAGCCATAGAAGTAATAGAACTATATATATATATATATATATATATATATATATATATATATATATGTATATTTCAATTAGCTCCAAAATACTACACTTTGGAAGCTAATTAAAGTAAAATAGTTCTAAATAGTTGACTTTTCATTGACTTCGTGTATGCTTCTATGTGACAAAAACTTTTAGGTTTCGACATTAGCATCGATATTGAATAAATTTTGTAGAAATTCATTATTCACAATTAAATGAAACTACGTGATGTAGTATTATTTCTACTTTCTTCTAGTTCTTTACCACGACCTAGCTTGCGTTGTATTACAACATCTTCAGGTGGGATATTACGATTTCAACGTATTATACAAATTACCAGGGATGCCTTTTAAATAATAAAAAGGCGTTATATAAATATAAAAAATTCCACCATTATTTCTACTATTTGCTGACAGGAAATAAATACAAGGTTATTGAAACAGCATTTTAAACAAGGATCAGCGGTCAGCGTGGGTTGACGGTTGATCCTTGTTTGCCACTCTGCGAGAAAATGCACTTACATATTAATATCGAGGGAATTCAGTTCAAACACCAGTCCAGCGGATGTGATGGGAATATATTACGTTATGTCCGGCGGAAAAACGATGTGGACCATGTTCGGGGATATCATATTATATATGATTGTTAATATTCAGCTGGTGAAAATGATAGGTGACAATAATTCCAAATATAGGTGGAAAACTGTGTAGAGATTTGGAAATTAAATTCAAGTTTTCAATAAGAAATTGTAACTTAGATACTTGGATAGAATAGAGAAACATTCATTATAATGTTTTCGGAAAATCACAAACTCTACATAATTGTTGCATAGAAATCGAATGAAACAAAGTGATGCCATTGTATATGTTTGGCCGGGCAATGCTGGGGTGGGCAATTAGTTTGTTGTACTTCAAAGAGATAATAAAATATATGCAAACACAATACGTCTCATCGTATTTTAATCACTGATGATCATGTATAGATAATATTGATTATGCAAAAGAAAACAGATTTTATCCTAATTAACTCCGATAGGCATATATAAATAAGTTTAGTCTAAGGTCTCAAATCTATTCCTGGGCAACCTAATTAATAGAGTACGATACTCCCATTTTATTTAGATATTCTTTGCTTTTATTTATAGCTTTTAATTCTGATGTTGCAGGTTACAATTTCGTTTGACGTATGCTATATGCTACATAATCAAAGAGCGCCTAGAAGAGCAAATATGAAGTTTTTTTATGATAGTCTGTTATAAGAGTTGTCTGTCTTTATAAGAGTTGTCTTTTTTATCCCGCTCTAAACCTTAAGTTCTATTAAACTTAGTTATTATATATGTGTGATCATATCATAAAGTCGTAAAGTAATCAATATACGTATTAACATTATATTTGATTACTATACGACTTTATGATATGATCACACATATGTCGTATGATTTTATATTTTATTAATTATTAATTGAAAATGTACCTCATTTTACGATACGGAATAAATTGTTTGGCTTGACGGTTTAAACCTGTTTTATAGCACTTTAATACTAAGATTTTTTCGACGTAACATCGATGAACTTACACTAAAAGTTATTAGTTTTGCTTATATCTATTCGAAATGTTATGAAGGAAAATCTCTGTGATAATGCTTTAAGGAACTTTACAAAGACAATGAGACTACCAGACAAAAATGCATAATAATAAACCAAAATAAGCGGAAAACATTCGTCGCACACAATGCCTTCATTAGACTCTCACGTTACGTAACCCCGTCTTCGTAGATCTACCACTCAACTCCCGGCTGATAATAATTCCGGCTGCAACTCTTCACCGGTGGCATTGATATTTAAGAGAGAAGCAGCCTCATGCAACTTTACGGGTCTGATGAAAATAAGGTAAGAATAGTTTATTTGACACATATAGTGAGAAGGGTTTAACGGTGCCAAGGGAATGTTTTCATTCAACTCTTTTGAATGAGAACAGTTTCATTTGTTAAAGGAGAAAATTTTATAGGATTGTGGTTAGAAAAACTTTATTTTTTTCTTCATAGATTATTTGCTAAGAAACAGTTTTAGATAATATTTTATCGAAATTGCGCCAGAGTTTAAAAGTATTATATATTTACAAAAAGGAGTCCAAAGGAATATCTTAAAATCGCTAGCTATCAATGGGTAACCATCAAAACTAATTTATTTAATGTTATTTTGTGAACTATTAACTTCTTGCGACTATTAAGAAAAAAAAGAAAAAAATCACTGTTTTATGCTTACGACCTATACGACCTTACGGCTATAGAAGTGAATACTTCTTTTATTAACTGACTTCAAAAAATAAGGATATTCTCAATTCGTCGGAACTTTTTTTTATATACGTTCAGCGATAATTCTTTACCGAGTAAACCGATTTTGATGATTCTGATGATGATGATGAATTTACTTAAAAGAGGGTGCTATAGGTATAGTCCCATAAAAATATGATGATGATCTGATGACGAGGTCCGGAAACGAACTATAGAACTCAAATAATGGCAAATAATGGCAGTAAATCAACTATGATTCAATATATCTGCTACGGATAGTTGTTATATTGCAAAATAATTACACCACTTATGAGGTAAGGGTCTGATGATAAGTATGTGGATATGAATAATGAATCTCCTTAACGGATATTAGTACACCGTGATTAAAGATATTTACTACTTGTAGTTGTAACTTTGCAAAATAAATACACCGTCCACCTGGTCAGGTTTGATGATGAGTTCTGAAGATGAACAATGAAACTCCTTAGCGGATGGTCGCAAATTAAAAGTAATTCAATATATTTGCTACTGGTAGTTGTTACTTTGCAAAATAATTACACTATCGATCATAACACAGTCTGGTGATGCGTTCTGGAGGTGAACAATTGAACTGCTTATCGAATGGTAGTAAATCAAACATAATTCGAGATATTTGATACAAGTAGTTTACACTTTGCAAAATAATTGTATCATCGACCAGCTCAGACTGTGATGATGAGTTCTGAAGACGAATAATATAACTCCTCAACGGTAGTATATCGATCGTAATTGAACACATGTGCTATTGGGTAGTTGGTACTTTAGTTATTACTTTGCCAATTCTTGTATTGGATTTCGAATATGGAGAAGGGAACTCCTCAATTTTTTAATTTGAAAAATCTGATACTGTACTTCGGATATGGAGAACCAAACTCCTCAACAGTTAATAGCTAACCATTGGTGGCTACTACTGTCGCTTCATTTCTATGTGTTATTGGTAATCACCTTTAGACAAAGAGGACATTATCTATGTACTAGTTTTTGCCCGTGACGTTTAATAGTCATTCAATATTCTAAGAAATAAAATATTTATGACGATTAATGTTATTATATATTAAATATTTATGACGGTAAGAATTCTAAAATAAAATATCTTTTAAAAAACCGACTTGAAAAAAGGTAGGTGCTGAAAACTAAAAAATAATTAGCTCAAAATTGGTATCTACTTATTTGCAATAAGTAACTTAGTTACTTATTTTTTAAATTAGTGCCAGCACAGCCGATCAACTTAAACAATTTTAAATGTTACATTATAAATAAGCCCTTTTTGAATATATATAGTATTATAAGTTTATGAGAAGTTAAAGTTATAAATTTACATCACAAATTCAATTAACTTATGAATTTTTTTAAGTTGGTCGACAGCGCTGGTACCGACTTCAAAAATAAGTAACCAAATTATGTATTGCACATAAGTAGAAACCAATTTTGAGCTAATTATTTTTTACTTTTCAGTAAAAAATAATTACCTACCTTTTTGAAGTCCGTTTTTTAAAACATATTTTATTTTTGAAATGATGTACTCCGCGGTAGACAGTGAACTCGCATGGCCGATGCCGAAGAGAACCGAGTTTATTTAAAAATGAACTCGCTTGGTCGACACTGAGTTTACCCGGTTGGGAGTCACCGACACGAAAACGTACGCATGGTACGTTTAAATAAATGTGTACATAATGACAGGATCGTTTAAAAATTTGTCATACTTGAGGAAGACATGAAAAATGTAAAAAAATTAAATTTATATATTGTATCTTTTTCCATCTGAATAATCGTAAGATGTCTTGACAAGTAATTTAATATATCAGTGTTTCAAAATAATGTCAATATATCAGGTTTTCAAAACATCATACTCTAATTGAACTAAAAAATAACGTCTAAACTATCCAAAAATGACAAGTATATGCATGGACAAGTGATTACTTCGGTGGATATGAGTTACTGCTTCTATTATATTTGCTCACAGATGTTTAAGGATGCTTTCTTTACTTAGACGATTTTTTTTTAAATAAAAAGGAACTTTCGGTTAACACTTCAAGAATGTCCTAGCTAAAACCATAACCAATCCATTTGTCGGCAAAGTTTTCTTTAAGGTGTTTTATTTACATTCTTAAGGAAAAATGGCATAATGCACCGTTGTGCTGAGATCATTTTATCCAGAGATATTCATCTATATCATCTAGTGTTGGAACTAGCTGTTCATTGACATTACGTAAAAACCAAATTTCAAAGCAATAATATATATTTCAATCAGCACATGTCAATTTTAAAATGGCGACCGAATGATAACGCACTCAGTTTAGTAGACTCAAATTTAAGAAATAATATTTAGGAGAGGGATTGAACTTCTTGAAAATTAATTGTTTGGAACTCTGCAATTGGAACAATCCTTATATATGCAAAGCATATTTTTTCTTAAAATATCCCTTTCATATAAGTGCTGAAATCACTTATTACGTTAAAAATTATGTAATAATTATCGAATCTGTTTACTCTACATATCCTGTTAGGAATTTAACGTAAGTCATGTTAGTTATTGCGCACAATATTTTAGCAAAAAGGCGTAGGGCGCTTTGTCCGGAAACCAAACTGAATTGTTGAGCATTTCCATTCACATCACATTAATTTCAGAAGCAAGTTTTTTTTTTGAGAAAAAGCACTCTACTATTTTACACTCTAATACTGTACTCAATAACATCGCTTACACTAAATTCCTTACAGAGTTGACAGGAAAAGAAGGTGGGATAATTATTTTTTTGCTTTTTTGTGCAGTATTTATGAATGTGTTTTTTATTATTTTTTCAACTATTAACTTATTTTTACTTTTTTTAGTCTTGCATTAAACGAGAGAACATTTTTTTGAACTTTCATTTCATTTTACTTAGAACTAATTTTACAAATATCGAAACTTTCTTGAAGAAAAAATCAATATGGCAAGGCGTCTTTCTGGTAAATTTCGAACAATCTGTTTATTCGACGTGAAGTCTACAAAACGATTTATATTCTACTTAGAGCCACGTATGTTTGCCCAGACGCAAAGATTCGCGATCTTAAATAGACCACTGCGTTTAACAAAATTAGAAGCCCAAAAACGGTTAGGATATGGTGTTCCGTTATCGAGTTCAGGGTTTAACTCATGTTCTATTTCAATTAATCTATCCGACGGCACCATTTTATTTTTTCGTCATCAGAACTACACAACTGCCTAGTTTCATGTTGATACAACTATTACAGATGCATGAAATTTAGTTTCGTATTTTTAATTACCCGATTAGTTCATAAGTGACAGGTAGACATAATAAAAGCGTGTTAAAAACAAAAATAAAAATGAGTTTATAAATAATGGTGTATTGTGCACACGCACGCGCACCAACGCGCAGGCACGTCCAACACACATAGGCATGAACACACATGCCCACACAGACATACACACGCACACGCCCGCACACATACACACACACACATACATATATATGTATATAAATATATATCTGCCTTCATACGTAATCTCTACGAAACCAAATATGGATAAAAATACATTGGTATTGTATACACTCAGTATTGTGATACACTGGAAAATGGAATAATATTAAAGTTGGTGCTATGTGTTCGGCGTTCGTCGAATAATATATTCATATAATAAATTATAAATTAAACACTCTCCTCTGTATTTCAGTTTCCTTACACTTGCTATTGCGATGATAAATAAGAAAGAAATAATTATACTCTCATTTTCAAAATGGCTGTCCTATGATAATGCTACTAACGTGAAAAACACAATTTTAATTTTACAGCTTAACCCTCCCAATACTAAAAACAAATCTTAACCTAGCCAAAATACACCGTTGCTATTTTTAACACGTGGTTGACCAAGTGGTTAGAATAGAACTTTGCCTATCAGTGCTCCAATGCATATTTGACATTTAAATTTTGAAAATGAGCGTACAACATAACCCACCATGTACTTGATTACTTTTTCATTAAATTCTGTGAGTATGATGTCTTGAACTACTTGTTCTTCGTCGAGGTCCTTATTGTCGTCTACAATCAGATCGCTCTTATCTTTGGGTCTAGTAGTTATATTAACGCGATCCAATGCGGATGTGCATTGCAACATCGTAATTTGATTGAGAGCTACACAATTTCCACTGTCTGTGTTTTTTATTTGGGCATAGGTAAGTATTTTTTTGCATATACTTTCAATCTGTCTCGCACTCGGTTTATTGTTGAACTCACCGTGACATCCCACACTGCCAAAAAAGTGCTTAAGATGATCTTCATTTATTTTGTTCATTAGCAAAAACTTAAGTTTGTTTCCTGAGTTAAGAATCAGCTCCTGGATTACATATATTGAGGACATATATTAGGCACATTCTTTGCAAACACAAAAACTTATAAATCCCGTATATCAATGTTAATCAATAAGTAATACAGTTTCGGTTTTATTAGCTTTAATTATTTTTTGTAGACAATTTTATTATTTCACACTTCACTTCTATTTGTTGATTATAGATGCAACAATTTCTTTATTAACTACACGTGTGTAGTTATAACCATGGATATGCGAATCTGATGTATCAAAAAGGTCATCCATTATTATTAAAAATGTTGGTCTAGGAATAACATTTTTAAACTGAGGCAATTCGAGGTTCTCTTTATAATATATTAGAGCTTCTGAAATATGTTTATTGAAAATTTGTGTCGCTAAATTAATTTTATGATTTGACTATTAAAAATATATATGTCTACCTCCCAGACTGTTTGCTATATGGAAATGTTGTTTTGTCTATTATTCATGTAAATGAACAAAATGTTTCCATAATATATTTCTATCCTCTTTGTCAAAAAAATCATAATATTCAAGCGTATTTTTCAAAAGTTTGATCGTGTGTAATGGATCTAACAAGAAGTCTATTTTCGAATCTTTGCATGGATTTTTGAATATGGTGATAACATTTTTCGGGTCAAATACGCATTCTAATTTGTTTGCCATTGTTAAATTTGCAGTACATCTATCAAATGCTATGGAAGTCAGCCGCATACTGGTTTCTTATACTGAGTTAGGAGTGCTGCTTTTTGATCACTGTTGATGCCCTCTATTAAGAAGTATCAAAAAAGAAATTTACACGATGCATTGAACGGTACCAAAACATAAACTAAAGCCTCTTTAGCTTCATTTTGACCGTCTGAGTCTAAAGCCGTGCTATAACTGATGTAACCATAAGTTTTTTTTACCTTGAGGATGATATTCGATACTGCTTTTAATAGCCATTTCCTCAAATGTTATCGTGGCATAAACTTGATCATTTTGTCTTTCTAGCCAATATTTTAAAAGCGCCAAGGGATTCTTTGGTGAATAAAGGCTGTTCATTTACAGATTGATACCATTTTTCGAGTATGCTTAGATAAGGTAAACCAGTACTAAATGCCTTCCGTACGAAATCGTATGCTTTTGGCGAGAGAAAAATTAATGCAAACGCTCGAAGTTCTGAGGCGTATTTTGTTTTTGGTATGTGATCCGTTAATAACTTCTGGTGCTGCATCTTAATCTGCTCCGGATTTTTTGTCAATGTCCCTAAAATTTCTTCAAATATGCAACTTTTTTTTCAATGTCCTTGTTTTATCTTGAAGTATCTATACTTCCTTCCTTTTTCGTGAAAAAATAAATTTAAGATGTTCCATGTACTGTTTAACTTTTAATTTTCTTAGTGTCAAATATTCGTATTGAGCTTCGCTGATTTGAGATTTTTGGGAAACTCTGAAAGTAAAAGGACTTGTTTAAATTTTCAATTAAACTATTAGCAGCAACATCGGTCTCGATACAAAACAACTCAAACGGACGAAGGGGCCGATATCAGTTTCGGAATCGAACCTCATTCGGGTAGAGTCGTCTATTTTCCAATTGTTCGAAACAGTCAGCTGTAAAATATCTTGAACATATGACACCATGTTCCGCAGGAAATAAATTTTCTCTACCAGTAATATTTATCCAAATTTGTTTCTTTCCAATATTATTTGGAAATTTAAAATAATAATGTTCTATTTTCAATCTTTGGAACTAAGAAGATTCACATATGTATAAATCACTTAATACTAAAGATTTGAGCTTTTTAACATATATACAACAACAGAATCAATCAAGTTATTCAAATAAAATCTATGTTAAGTAAACACAGATAAGTGAAATAAACTATACAAGCACAATTTTTTAGAATGACTTATCGATATCATTTTTGAGATTACGTAACTACACTATCGAGAAGAAAGATAAAACTGAATATATCAACAGGTGTACTTTAAATATTTAAATGAAATAATTTATTTCACTGGTTCATTATTTTGCTTGAATTTAACGAAATACTTCTTACCGATGAGCAGTAATTCCATGGTTTTTGTAATTTGATGTGATACTAGATTTTCCACGCCATTTTACTGCCCAACTAGGTATTTTTCCGCGTGTTTTTGTTTATAAAAATGACAGATTAAAAGTAAAAAAAGTACTTATGGGTTTTTTAAGAGAATGAAGGACTTTCTGGGAATTCCGCCCCGACCAAATATGATTTTAATCATGCCAGAATAAATCAAATTTGATTCTTTTAAATTTTAGGAACGCATGCACGCGCGAAAATAAAATATTCATAAATAATTTAGGCAAATTACCGTAAATTTTATATAAGTTATATGAGTAAATATAAGGCTATAATACTTATTATATATTTAAATATATTAAGATTTTTGTATTTGTTTTTTTTTAAATATGAATTCATGTTAGTATTTACGTCTTTTTTATTCATTTACTTTTTTACGTTTTTGAGTTTGTTCTGTAAAGCCCGAGTAGAACGTGTACTATAAGGGCTCCGTAAACATTTAGGCATTTATAAACATTTAACGGTGCATAGTAAAGCTAATAAACTATTTACATAATTTTAATTTTTCAGAACGAAAATTTATTGCCAACCATTTTTTGCCAAGCGCGTATTTAAAATAAATTTTTTTTTTATTTGTTGTAACTACTAATTAACGATTTTTTCCTCTACTCATGCTGTGAGACCTTGCTTTTTGCCAAATTACATGATTCTAGGTCAACAAGAAGTACTTTATAAGTTTTGATTTATTTGCGAGTGTCAAAATAGAAAAGGCCGTATTTTTTATTACGTTTACTTTGAAACTTTTCTTTACAGCTCCAATGGAACGTGGACCTAATTATTAGGTATTAATTTTTAATTTGATACCTTTACGCATTCCTGAGGAAAAGGGTCTTGAGAGCCAGACAGATTTTTTCAAAATATTAGGCATCTCCGCGAGTAATGATTAAACGAGAGGCGATTACTCGCCTCTCCTTCCTACCCACCCAGTCTCCACTAATTTTCGGTATCATATTTTTAAACACAATGAAAAATTTATAATAAAATTCTGTTCTAAGACCAGAAAAATGCTTTCATTTTGGCATTTCCCCAACAAAGTAACTCAGAGCTTTATACTGATGAGAAAAAAATTAAATTATACATATTTTGTAAAGCTTCAAAATTGTGATCGTTTCGATTTTTAGTCGCAGACAATTCTAAAAACAAATGTGATTTTGTAAGGCCAAGAAAAATTAAAAAACGATATTTTTGATGAGCTCAAATATGTCGAAAATTGATTTAAAACCCTACTCACAGAATTTTGAATAACTGTAACTAAAGGATATAACTATTTCAAAAGCTTCTGTGGTAAATACCTTATATCGTCTTGATCGTCTATCGGTCTGTCTGTCTGCCTGCACGTTCTTTCCGTTTCTATAGTTTTAAACATATATACATATAATTTCTGTGTGTTTAATTAACATCAAACCAAACAAAAATGTGGTACATAAGCTTTTTCCAAAAAATATATAATGCGAACTAAGAACAAATTTTTTATGTGTATCAAACTATCAATTTTTTTTTATATTTATACGTCTGTATATACTACGTCTTATACAGTGTCGTATGTCATTTTAAAATAAAATTTAAAAAAATTTCTTTCTTGAATTCTGCTCTACACCAAAACGAGGTGAGATGTACCTCCTTTCCTTTTAATTTGTCAATAATGGGATTCAAAACCTTAAAAAATCTGCTACTGCACTAGAATTGGTTTAAAAACTTTCTAATATAAATATTTCAGTTTACTTTTATTAGCAATTGCGAGCGACACAAAAATGAAAAAAAAAATAGTTTATACAGAACCACAGTTTGAGCATGATCTGATAGGCAGATGGCTGTTTTTTAATTATTCACATTAGTTTTATTCAGATCATATCTGAAATAAAACTAATATGGATAATTTCGTTTTAATTACTATGCTTAAAGAATAACTCTATTATTTAGGTTGTAAATTTATAGGTATTAATTGACACATTAATTTATATATTGGCTTAGGTATTTTGTTACGAGAAAAAATGGAATTAGACGTCCATATTTTAGCGATAAACTTATCAGAAAACATTGATTCGCGCTTAGTCGTATCTATGGTACTTATCGAAAATAGCACTTTAAGCTCTGAAAATGTAAATGGTAGCTCCAATATATTTATTATGTTTATAAAATAACATGTTTATGGCATATCTTTTAATATATCTTTGAAAACACACTACTTTATATAAGGAAAAAAACCACCCTTATTACGACCCTTTCCAACGATAATGCATACTGTACAAAGAATACGAAAAATTCCAGTTCTTCATCTAAATTTACCATATAAATATATTTATGTGTAAGCTATTAAAATTTATGCGGGTTAATTTCAAATTTCTACTTCAATTTAGCAACGAACAGAAAGACAAACACGTGAATGATCTTATAAGTATACAGTTTTTTTACTGTTGAGGCACCGATCTCAAATAAACAAATAGATATGTGCATGCAATAAGAACGATCGCATTTTATGACCAAACATGTGTATGGTTTCATACCAGTATTTTTACATTTTCGTAGCACTTCTTAGTACTATAGATGCAAGTTATCAGATTCAAAAAACCTATATCTTCGTAATGGAGTTATTATAATATATGCTGTAGAGTTTTATTTGTTTAAAATAGTCACGATAGCTACACAAATTACATACTATAATTTTTATACAACCATAATATTTTAGATTAAAAACTTTATCCAGTAATAAAAAAATGCTAATTTTGTCTCACAAAGTAAAGACGAACTATATAAAACATAAATTAGATTTCTTAATTAAACTTACTAACAAATTAAACATCCAAAATTAAAAATCGTTAAAAGGTTAATAAAACAATAATCGTTACCCACTGGGACATTGGAGTTACAAAGCTTACAGTAAAAAAAAGAAAGTTAAAAGGAGTTACAAAGCTTACAAACCTCTTTTATCGGCTATTCAATATTTACGCGCTGCCTTATATAGACATATGTGCTCCAATAATTTCATTCATTTTTTATTTTTTATTTGAACGACCATGAATATATTTGACGAATACGTTGAATAAAAAATTCATTTTTACACACTCGCTCACACACTCACACACACATATAAATATACACGGTTTTTTTTATTTAATTTTCCTTCTGTTAGATAACATATGTTCTGTTACATTAATTTGTGGTACCTAATAAATAAAACTCTACGTAGGTTAGATTTAAATCGAAAGAAATGACCGAGATGATATTTTGTAAACGATTAGTCCATGCATAGCTTTGACCTGCTTTTAAATAATGATAAACGTTCGCATAAATACCCAAAATTCCACTGCAATATTAATATTTTTCTGACCGTCGACAGGTAATGAATGTAAGGCAATTGAAACTGCATTTTAAACAAGGATCAGCGGTCAACCACGCGCCACCCTGCGAGAATATAAAATGCGCATCGATATTAATATCGGAAGAATTCAGTTCAAACACCAGTCCGGCGGATGTGATGGGAATATATTATGTTAGGTCCGGCGGAAAAACGATGTGAACCGCGTTCACGTATATCAGTTTATATACGATGCTAATATTAAAGTAGGTTAAAAATAAGGGTGGAAAGTTTTGTAGAGATTTGGAAATTAAACAAAAGTTAGATACAAGAAACTGGCATTTGGAGACATAGATAAAAGTAAAGAAACGTCCAGTATAATGTTTTTGGAAAATCATAAACTGTGTATAATTATTTCACATGAAACGAATGAAACAAAATTATATCATTGTGCAACAAAATTATGTTTGTTAAAATTTAAATAGTTGTTCAAATATATTTGAACACACTAAGTCTCTTCGTATTTTAACCGTTGATAATGATTACAAATTATATCGTAATTAACTTCGATAAGCATATATACGTAAATAAGTTCAGACTCAGGTCTCAAATCTTTTCATATCCAACAAAATTAAATGCGCACTATTTTTCGGATGCTCTTATTTTATTTAAGTATTTTCTCCTTTTCTTTACCATTTTCAGCTCTCGAGTTGCAGGTTTCATAGCCATTAGAAATATGTCATAAAGAGAATATACAAGAGTTTTTTTTATTCAGCTTGCATAAAAAGACAATTATAAGATTTTTTATATTAGGTACAATAATAGCAATAATTAGCGTTCTAGTTCTTTTTCATATTCCGCTCTAAACCTAAAGCTTATTGAAACTATTACATATTTGATTATTATCCAACTTGACGTCGTGATAATATGAAGTATGATTTCGCATTAAAGTTATTTAGTTGACAACATATATCATTTTTAGAGTACGGAATCAGTTATTAGGCCTGAAAATTTAAACTTTCTTTAAAGCACGTTCAGGGTAAGATATTTTCAACATAAATTAGATACGTCCACATGAAAAGTATTTTTTTGTATGCATTAAAAAATTATACGAAGGACGGTCTTTGAGAAATTCAGTTACCAAACATCAAGAGACTACCCGACAAAAATATATAAAAATAACACAAAAAAAGACTGAAAACGTTTGTCGCACACGATGCGTTCATTGGATTGTCATGCCACGTTACACCGTCTTCATAGACCCACCCCTCCACTCCCAGCTAATAAGTATTCCGGATGCGAATCTTTACCGGACGCGTTGAATGTTTAAGGGAGAAGTAGCCTCACAAAATTTTACGGGTCTAATGGAAATAATGTATGAATAGTTTATTTGACACATATAGTGAGTAGGGTTTAGTGGTACCAAGAAAACATTTTGATGCAACCCTTTTTGGATGAGGACCGTTTCATTGGATGGGGAGAAAATTTTATAGGATTATTGTTAGTTGAAATTAACTTTATTTTACTTTTCTAGGTTGTTTGTTAGGAAAAATTGTACATAATATTTTATTGAACATGTGTCAGATTTTAAACGAAATAAGAATAAGCAGAAGTCTAAAGAGTTGTCTTAAAATGGCCAACTATCAATGCGCAGTAACAATACGGGATGACAATCTATTAGAATTTATTTTTATAGGCAATAATATTAATAAATACATGACGCGGAAATTGTCTATTAACATACCTTAATAGCGGAGCTACATTAAACATATTATATATATATATATATATATATATATATATATATATATATATATTTATATATATATATATATATATATATATTTATTTAATTAAATCAAAGGTTAGAAGCGTAACTAATTCATTTAAATATTGTTTTGTGAATTATTAACACTTGGAGACTCTATGAGCACAAAAAACATTGGTATGTGCTTATATATGGTAGAAGTGAAAGTTAACTAATTTGATTCTTGAAACAATGCACTCCATGTTATACTGTTGACTTGCTTGGCCGATGCTGAAGGGAATCGAGTTAACCTGAATAATGAACTCGGATGCCGAAAGGAGCCGACTTTATCCGGTTAAGCGTCACCGACCCGAGTGTAACGGTTAAGTTTCGTCCAGTGCTCAGAAAAAGAGCACATGGTACCCCTTAAGAAGTTTTCACTTTGATAAGATGTGTTTATTGTTGAAATAAATGTGTACATAACTATAAAAATTTAGCTGAAACAATTTCATTAATATGTTTTATAGACCGTTTAATAACTACTTGGGGATGATATGAAAAATACAAAAAAAAATTATTACTTGTATTATTTTCATTCTGAATATTCATAGGATGGCTAAAAATAATTTATTTTATTTGGTTTTGAAAGTGTTGTACTCTAATTTAAATACTGTCTAACCTATCTAAAAATTAAAAGTTATATGGATGAACGGCTGACTATTTCCATTGATATTAGTGACTTTCAGTCTTATTGTCGCTCACAAATCTTTAACGATGCTTCCTTTAATTAGACGATTTCTTTCAAATAACCCCAAATAAAAAAAATCTTGGGCATCCGGCGAGTGCCCTGGCTAAATCATAACCAATCCATTTGTTAACAAAGTTTTCTATAAGAACTAATACTCTTAAGACAACCACCATCATGCTAATACCACTTTATCTAACGGTCTCCGTCTTCATCGTCTTAACCTAGTTGTTCATTTTGAAGAATGTAAAAACGAAATTTCAACATTATACAATAAATATTTCAACCAGCACATAACCATTTTAAAATGGCAACCGAATGATAATGTTTTCAGTCCCGAAAATGTAATTTTAAGGTGTGTTATTTTATGGAGAAGGTTGAACTTCTTAGAAGTAAATGCTTTCAAACTCTCAAAATGGAAAAACCGGCAAATTTTTCCTTAAAATACCCCTTGATGTGGGTAAAAAAGTCACTTAAATACATTTATTACAATTAGTCTTGCTACTTTCAGTAAAATAAAAATGAAAAAATGTCATGAAACCTTTTTAAAATTAAATATTACTGTTGAGATCAGCGGATGATTTGTATCGTACACATGACGTTTTTTCACATAAACTTAAGATAGATGTTATAGGTGACATTAAGTAGAAAT
Source organism: Druceiella hillmani (assembly GCA_039881145.1). Lineage (NCBI taxonomy): Eukaryota > Metazoa > Arthropoda > Insecta > Lepidoptera > Hepialidae > Druceiella > Druceiella hillmani. The sequence continues at coordinate 1,096,726 of JAYKKI010000007.1, read as the reverse complement.
AAATTATTAGTTGAAAATCTAAAAGTAAGCACGATTTTACAAAACAGCAAGAAATAGTTATGGAACCGTTTTCTTTCTCAATTCCGTAAGGACTTTAGTGTAAGCCATGTTTGTTATTGAATATAATATTTTAGTATGAAAGCGTGAGGCGCTTTGTATTAGAAACAAAACTGAAATACTAAGCTTTTTCATTTACATTGACGAAATTTCTTTTTAATTTGTTGTCATCAGGACTATGCACAACTGCTAAGTTTCATTATAGTACAAAAATTAAGGGCCCAAACATGGTTAGGATACGTTGTTCTATTGGCGAGTTCAGTGCCTAACTTCCGGTTTTATTATCGAATCAATCATTTTTTGTATCGTCATCATAACTACACACAACTGCCAAATTTCAAGATGATACAATTATAAGTTCGTGAAATCTAGTTTCGTAGATTCCATTTCATAGTTAGTTAGTGACAAATCGACCTAATAAAAGCGTTTTAAGAATAAAAATGAAAATGAGCTTAGAAATAATATTTTTTATTACGTGCTCGCTCGTGCTCGAACGCGAACGCACACCCATGTATGCGTATGAATGAACATGCACGCACACAAACATACGTACGCAAGCGCACGCACACGCAAAAATACACGCACGAGAACGTACTCATGCGCGCTAGAGTGAGTTCTTGCATATGATGATACAAAAACCGGTATATATATATGTCACTATATTCACTATTTATAATCACTGTAGTAGAAAATAATACATAATAACCATAGTACGAAATCACTATAATACCCTGTGTTACAGTTTTCTTAGACTCGCTATTGCGAATCGAGTCTACTCATGTTTTCAAAATGGCGGCAAAATGGTAAGGCTTCCAATGTGAAAACCTCAATTTTAAATTTACCTTGATTTTAAATAACTTATCCTGAAACCCGAAGAGAAATATTTGCCTTGTTAATAAATACGGTTGCTATTTTTAACACGTGATTGACTAAGTGATTAGAATAGAACTTGGAATTAATTTCGGTATGCAAAAATAAAGAACTGAATTAATTTTACGACTTCAGACATTTTACCTCACAAATCCTTACCTCAAAATAATTTAGCATTAGTCAAACTCCGGTCTTTGTTAGCTTCCGGTTCCCTTGTTAAAGGAAATCCGTAATTAAAGTTTCAAAATAACTTGTGCGAGCAGTAATTTGCCGATAAGTTTTTGACCGCAACCGCTGAACCTGAGCGCCACTTTATGCATACAAAATTAGATTAACGAAAAGTCTTTAAAGCTTTTCCACTCAAATTTAATTAATTTGAGCGTTATAACAGGAAAGAGTTGCATAATGAGAAGTATTTTAAGTAAAATTACACAAGGAATTTGTTTTATTACATTATTGTTGAGACTACCTGCGCAAAGTTTGAACAATTATGCTCTAAATTTTAATGGAATATACATTACATTATTAACAACTTTCTTAGCAAAGGTATCGAACTTCGTGCTGTTTTGAAATTCATAATTTATGAATTTGCTCGCACATATATATCCTTCAGTATTTACTACTACTTGTTGCAATTCTTTCGTATTTTTCCGAAACAGTGAAATTATGTATATATAAATAAATGCACTAAGTTTCACATTACCAAACAATAAAAAAACTTAAAAGAGCAATAATATTTCCATTAAATAAATATTAAAATTATCTACAAAAAATCAAAATACATCGTGTAATTAATTTTCATAATTTAATTGGTTTATATAATTATTAATAAAATTAACTGGCTTGAATCTAAAGCTCAAAAGAAAGTTTAGTTATAGCAAATGTTGCAATAGCAATCATGTCAATATATTCAATATAATTTTTAAATCCGAATTAAATAATTTCGAAAATTCTCTAATATTAATTTGGGAAATTTCGAAATAATTTTTATTATGTTTATCCAGATCGAATTTAAAAGAGTTTGCAGAAATAATATTTAAAAGTTAGTTATGCTTTACTTTCTTTTTAGTGATTTTTTATCAGAATAAACTTACAAGTCTTATTTTTTATGTATACATACTTAAAAGTTAAGGAAGTATTATTGCATTTATTAAAAAGAATAAAGGGTTCTGGGAATTTTCATACCATCTGTATGTGATTTTAATGGTACCAGAATAAACAAAACTTACAACCCGTAATTTTTAGGATGCGCGCACGCGTGATGTTTAAATATTAAATTATGATTTGCTCCAATTATTTAATTTTTATATATAATCTTAGTGACTAATTAGAAGATACAAGTCTTCTTAAATATTTTAATATTTAAGACTAGATTTCATCTTTTTTTAATGTAATTCTTGTTCCAGTACTTGCCCCCACCCTCACTCGGGTAAGCACATTGCTAAATTTTTAGCACTAATAAAATTCTTTCCTAAGGCCAGGAAAAGCAATTATATTATATATGCTGATGACTAAAGAATTAAATCATACACATAATATAGAGAAAAGACATAGAAGATTCAAAATTGTGATCTTTTCGATTTTAAGTCGCTCCTAACACTAGTATAACAATATAATTTTCGAAGACCAACAATAACAAAACATCAACATTTTAGATGCATCAAAATATATCGAAAATATTATTCGAAACGGTGTTTACCATTTACTTACAATAAATTTATATTTATTTTATATCTAATTTAAAACTATTGTAGTCAAATAAGGAAACTTTTTGTCGCTATTTTCGTTTATCGGTCCGTATATGTGTCTGTCTCAGTCCTCCCGTTTATATGGATTTAGACATAGGTATATGTATATAATTTGTGTGTCGCAATTAATGTGTAGTCTACCAATAATATTTAACATAACCTTTTTAACAACATGTATTTAGCAAAAGAAGAAAATTTATTTATACCTAGGAAAATATTAATTTTCCCTTAAATTTAATTCATGTGAATTTTTGCAATTTCTTTTCACAACCGTACGGCATGGCATAATATTTTAAAATAAAATTTAAATTTCCTTTACCATTTTTCGTTTTTGAACTCTACTTCTGAAATATTAAACCTCAAAATTACTTGCGATATGTCCCTTCCTTCTTTTCGTCGATCATGGACTTGAAAAATATTGAAAAGTTCTATTACTGTGCTAGAATTTGTGAATAAGCGATTTGATTTGAAATAAAAGTAATATAGAAAATTTCATTCTAATTAGTATGCTTTAGAGAATAATTTGGTTATGGAATGACCAAATTAATATTTAAATCCTAATTAAAAGATAATTTTCGATATTAGTTTTAATCCAAGAATAATTCGGTTATGGAATAATTTGGAATGATTAAAGGTATCAATTGAGACATTGGTTTATATATTCGCTCAGTTATTTTTTATGAAAGAAATGGAATCAATTGTCCCTACTTGAGCGAAATTTTTTTTCCTTCCAATTTATCAGGAAAAATTGTCTCGCTCTTAGTCATATATGTAGTACTTATCGAAAATAATATCTAAAGCTCTGAAAATGTAAGTGGTAGCTTTAATACATTGACGGTTAAAATCGATAGTAGAAATTACCGTGATTGCGTCACTAACGTACACTGGAAATGAATTTAGAATACGATACTTTGAGACGAAATATTTTATAAGTTATATATGTGAATGTATATATATATATATATGATTATAATTATATTAACTGATTGTGGCGTGGAAAGTTTAAGAGTGTTAGCCGAGACCAATTACATTCTGTTAATAAAGGAGCTTCTTTAACATTAAATCTTGTGTTTAGAAGAACAAAAAACAGAACATTTAAAATATCTTGCACTTTTCCGAATATTAATAATTTTAATGTTAAATAAAAATAAATTAGTTTAATAATAATACATTATTGAAAATAAATAAGTACCTTTCATATGAAAGTAAATATATTTCATATTTCTATATAAATATTTTTCATATTCATATTATATAACACTTGGGGAATTGTCTCCTCTAGCTTGTTCAACATTCATGGAAAACAATTTGGAAACAAAATTTTAAATTGTTCGTCGATGCAAAGGTGTATTAATAAATCAACGAGATGAAAAAATAATTAAATTATTTTTCTTTCCGCTGCGACATATTTACATAATATATTTATGTATTGAAAATCAGTGTTTATATGTGTCACTATATATAGTATAATAGTTTAAAGAAAATACTAATTAATTTTAAATATTTAATCTTTTATATGTGCCTAGGTGAGTTTATTTACAAAACGAGAGCCATGTATAATAATGAATTCTACTTTTAATTTTGATACTGTCTGCATCCTTTATTGTATCTAATTGTGATTCCATATATATTTGTTTATATATATATATATATATATATATATATATATATATATATATATATGTATATATATATATATATATATGTATATATATATATATATATATATATATATATGTATATATATGTGTATATATATATATATATATATGCCTTCAAAGAACTGAATGTTTCGTTTCATTGTTTACCATCCAAATTTCGGTTTCTGAATTTTGCAGTTTGAAAATAATTTATGATTTTTAATGATTTTTTATAAAAAATAATGTTCTTGGTAATTATGCTATTACAAGGTTAAATAAATTCATCCACACATATTATAGGATTGGATCAATAAATAAACTAAATCTGAAAATCAATTAGTATAAAACATTTGAAGTCAGCTGTTATTTGAAGACCATGGTTTTATTACTGGCCACGTTTAGTAAAGGAGACTCATTCAAAAAGGCGAGATGGTAAGGTATGATTATGATGAAATAAGAAATGAAGCTAAAAATTTAAAAAAACCTGTCAAGCATGAGTGGAACTCCCACTACGAAGATTCCGTACACATTTAGGAATTTATAAACCTTTAATGGTATATAATATTCCTATTAAACTATTTACGAAATGAAATTTTTCTTGGACAAAAATATATTACCTGCAACTTCACAGAAAATATATTGCCTGCTATCTTTCATAGCAACAAATTTAAAAAAATATATTTGTTTATGTGAAATAGCTATAAACTAACGATTTTTTTCTTTTAATCATGTTGTGAGACTTGTTTTCTGTCAAATTTCATAATTCTAGGTCAACGGAAAATACCCTATGGGTTTTATTTTACTTGGGAGTGTTAAAATATGGCATACATTAAAAATATGGAATAAATATTTTAGGGTTCCTCTTGATTGCATCGACTTAGAAACTTCATAGCTCCAATAAACCGTAGAACTAAGTTTTTGACATTAATGTCAACTTGACACTTTCGCGCATTCCTGAGAAAAATGATCTTGAATGACTGACAGACAGACAACGAAGTGAGGGTTCCTTTTTTCTTTTGAAGTATTTATGTTTAATATTTAACTATTTTTTCCTCAATATTTTTTTGCTATAAAAAACATAGATTGCTTTTATAACTAACAGACGGAAATATATTCTATACATTATTATCTAAAACGTGTGTAATTTTTGGGAAAAAAGTGAAATAAACAATTTCGAAAATGTTATTAAAAATTTAATAGAATAAAATGGACGTGGTCTTCAAAACTGATAAAATATCCGGAATCCTAAATAAAATTAGTTGTATGATTTATCAGTAAAAAAAAATTGTCAGAAGAATTGCCAAAAAAGTGAATTAATCAAATTGCGTAGGTGGTCGTGGTGAGTTGTATTAAAAAGGATTAAGAACAGCTGAGGTAGTAACTGTAATGTTACGCATAAAAAATACACCCTGACCTAATTTAATATAGCTTTATATTCGAGTTTCAATCATTAAAACATTACTAATTAAGGCAATGGTAGAATAGGATACGGAGTGCTAGAATTAAAAGACATATGCAAACAAGAGTCTGCAGCAACGAAATTAAGAAAGTTGTAAATTATCGAATCTACCTACTTTTGAAACATCCGCAAAATTGGTAACGCATACTAGCATACAGACATTGTACCAGCCTATGATTAAATTATAAGTAATTTATTTATATTATTCTTGTCTATAAATAACTTCAGAATTACCTAAATCTTGCAAACTGTTGGCGCCATTAAAAGTAATCAATCAATAAATGCAATAAAAATTATGTCTAAAAACAATTGTCTTCCACTAGTATAGATTATCATTGATTGCCACAAAATTGCTAACGGTTGTCATATTTTAAATTCTAAGCAATCTTAAATCATTTTATATTAAATTAGTTTTTTAAAATAATAACTACTTTGTTCCCGTCTTGTTGCCCTTTTCACTTCTTGCTGCCATTTTTTTGAGTAATTATTCTTATTAAAATTCGAATACTGCTGTATTAGAACGTTTTTCCTATGTAGAAAAACATATTTTTTTGCCAAAATTAAATATAAAACTAATTTTAAAAACTATATCACCAAGAGTGTATTATTATTCTATAACCTAAATTAAATTGGTTAAACAATGAAATTTGAAAAAGGTGTTGTTATAGAATCTATTCTTTTTTCAAATACAATGTCAAATTTTATCGTTATTGGCAACATTCTTAGCTTAGGTTGTTTTTTTAAAATAAGTATGAATCCTCTAAGCTACTGTAAAATGTATTAATGTTTGAATCCGAATATAATTGGAAATTTAATTTTTAATTGCAATAGCCGTCGAGAATAGAAAATAAATTACTATTGACATCACAATTAAAATTATAACACATGTATTTTTGACCTCAAATTTCAAATTTTTCGGTAATCTACCAATCTTGAGAATCTCGACGGGACGTTTGAATTTCGGAGTGTTTTAATTACGTCTCCTTGTGTGTGCGTGTGTGTATATATATATATATATGTATATATATATATATATATATATATATATATACATATATATATATATATATATGTATATGTGTGTGTATATATATATATATATTTATACAAGCACACACACACACCTTTGTGTGTGTTGTATATGTGGTGATTATGATTATTTTAACAATACGATATGTGAATTATTAGGGAAATTTCAGTTACTTTTTAGTAATTTTTCGACAGTACTGTGAACTCACATCCAGTTGCTGTTTACGTAAACACAGCTTCATCATCAGGTGATTCATTCAAGATTTCATACATTTCACTGCTGACGTAAAATACATTATGAAGTCAATTTTTTACGTAAAATGGGGTCACACAACTGATAACGACATATTGTTCGTATAATTTCGGATCAGGCTACAGTCTACTATTACCTTTAACACTTTCGATATGAAAGGTACTTAACTAGACTACGGTAAATGGGTTATCTGGGCTAGACAAATCCGTCTTCAAAGGTGAACATATATGTATACATAGTATATACATATACACACGCATATATACATATCCATATATATATATATATATATATATATATATATATATTTATATATATATATATATATATATATATATATTTAAAAATACATATCAATAACTCCATACCCATATAAAAATAAAAAAATAAAAGAAAATTTAGTCCTTTTAAGTTATCATAATTTTCACATATATTAATGTCAGTTAGTAACATATATAATAGCTGGCGTTGAGCGAATACCACAACGTTAGGTGTAACATTTCAGAATGGAACTTGGTGCTTTATTGACGCCACACTCTTTTATTACCTCTTTCAAATCTTTGACCAAATTTCAAAACGGTCATTGTGATTGATTTGTCACAAATACTAGTGATTCGTTACATGAATACTCAGGATTTTCGAGATATTACATGAATACTCGTAATTTTATCGATATTTTATGCATGTATTAGGTAAAACTTAATATAGCTCATTAGTCCGAAATACATTTAAAGCATATTCATACAAACTCCTTAAGAGACCTTTCTTTTTGTCTGCATGAGTATACCAATATAACAACATTTGTAGACTTACAAGAGACCCTTTGTATTTTAAAATTGTATTATACATGGATCCTATTTCGCTTTTCATGTAATGTGTCTATAGTTCAGTATGGTTAGGTTAGTATTAAACATATATTTCTTTCATTTATATGCATGTTATATTAACACATACGCATTGATATTTGTATCCTTCGTTATTCTGGACTTTAATGTTAAGACAAAAATGAGTACCTTGTTAATAATTCACAATTTTTCACATACAATTCAACGCCTTTACCATTTCTGCATATTAAGGTTGTTTCTATTTTTTAATTTACTTTTTATTTCATATTATTCTGTAGTAAAACACTTGAGGACATTGTACACCGAGTGACAATATGTTAATATTTAATTTTTGTTATTGTTTCTGTTGCTCTTTTATTCAATGAATTGCTATATGAAGCTAATCATTTAAATAAAAATCTTTAATAAATTTAAGGAAATTTTATCACCAGGGAAACTTTCTTTGTTTGATTGTATACTTTCCGCTTATTTCTAAAATTAAATCAGCTTATTTAATAAAAAAATATATCTCCCACCACAAACTACCCAGGTGAAAGAGTTTATTTTATAAAATAGAACATCCTAACTAGTTTTAATTAATTTAAGAACTATGAAAATGCTTGCACACTGCGAACTCGCTTCCACAATTAAACTACAAAAAGGGTCTCCGTAAAATTTTGCATACGTGTAACTTTTATAATGGAAATTTGCGGAGAATCCTTTTGTTCCAGAATGGAGTTTATATTTTTAATTAAAATATCAAGGATAAAAATTTTAAAATAAATGTGTATGTATATATTTAAGTTGTAGTGGATAATTTTATCTCAATTTTACAAATAATCATCTTGATTATAAAAGTATTTTTCGAAAGTAACTTCGTTTTAAACATGAGCGAGTGGCTTAAGTTAATCTAATGAAATAAAATATTTAAAATAACTTGCTTAGATACGAAATTAGTACGGAAAATATTTCATCTTCCCTACTAATTTCTTTCTTTTACCACTAAAAAAAAGAATACTTTATGTCGCCAAATTTTAATTCTCTAGATTTTCATACTGCTATATAGAAGAATATGAAAAACAAAAGAAGGTCATCACGTTACAATAAGGATTAAAAGACCATTCAATTTTAATAATAAAAACGATTACAGATTGATATGGGCGTTATTTCCTTTTTACCTAATTAGCTTTTCAATGGTGTATAGATATTATATTCAAAACAAGGACAGAAAATGTTATGAATGTTAGCTGGCTATGAGACCCTGTTACATTTTTGCGTACAAAATGTTTAGCCAGGCACATTTCAAAGTTCAAAAAATGTTTCACTTCCTTACTTATTGATTTCTCATTTATAGTTTATAAATGAAAACACGTACAAATTAGGATTGCTTAGTTATATGCTGGTACAAGTTATATGAACAATTTTACTGGAAAGCATAGAAAGAGAGAAGACACAGGTTAGATTTAATTTTAAAGTTAAATGTTTTGCAAATGGGGCTTGAAATATTAAATTCATTTTAAAGGACCTTTCCCATTATATTTCTATAAAATTCGAAATGCCTATATATATATATATATATATATATATATATATATATATATATATATATATATATATATGTATCTATGTATGACATGATTAGACGACAGAATATTTTTTCCCCCGTTTGGATGTATAAACGATAAACGATTTGTTTAAATATCGTGCTACGTTTAAATTTAAATATCTCTATGAAGTATACGGCTGTAAAATTGTATGCGCATAAGTTTAAACTTATAGAAACTAAGGAGCGTTGTCGAACAGACGGACGAATGGACATTACAAAACTAAACGGGTTCTTTTTCATGCAAAATCTTAAAACATGTGGCATTCTTAATATTTCATATCAATAAGACATATCTATATTTCATCATAATTAAAAAAACAAACGTTCTAGGAGAAGTTTTTTTTCTTTTACGATACCAAACTACTTCTAAAGCATTGGGTATTACTTTTGTCAAAGGCATATTCAAAGTAATACTATTTATTATGTAAAACAAATAATAATACTGAGTAATTGTAGAATAAACTATTTCTAAAAACGAAATGATTTCACACATAGATCATTAGAATTAATGGTGAATGGTTTTAATGTAAATTCCTTTCAACTTCAAAGGACATATATTTTAACGCATATAATTTCATATACGTATTCACGCATATAATTTCAACGAGAGACTAAAATAACTCACACTATATTTTAGATTAATCATCCAAATAAGAATTGGCGTTGATTAAAAACGTATTATTTTTCCAAATGAATTGAAAATAAGGCAGAATTAGCTACTAAATAAATAATCACGTACGAGCCTAACTCGAACTAGCGGTATTCCGTATGCACTACCTAACATAAACAAATTTAAGGGTAATAAATATTGTCTCTTCTATTTTCAAATATCAACGTTATTTTTAATATCAAAATATATACAATAATGTCCCTCGTAGACGTAAAGATATCATGAATTTAAAAAAAAAACCGTGATTTTTTTACTCATAAATTTTGAATATTTTTTTTGCAGATTTTTTTAGTTTTTACTATTTAAATATATATAATAAATATTCAAGCCAAATGATAGGTTCCTGTGCAAAAGAATATTTGAAAAAGGCACTTACGATCTTCTATTTTTTTATGCAGAAAAATATTTTATCACTCCCTTCCACTCCCTTTCACAGATTTGTAAACCCCTTTCAAATATGCATTTAATTTATGTTAAATAAATTTTGGGACAAGGAAATAAATATAAAATCTGAATTTTAAGTTTCAAGCTACTTTCGTTCACGAATTAGAGGCCTGCGAAAGCTAAACGCAGGACGTTGCAACAACAGCACTGCGTTCTGTCCGTATGAAGCTCTGGAAACCAAGTATAGCTTAGGAATATTTTTAAACTTGCCTAAGTTGATTTTCATTTTTTCTTAATTTTCAAATGAATGATAACCATATTTTTAGACGCTGCTTCATATAAAAGCGCACGTTCGCACGTTAGACATATATTCATATATATATGTCTAACGTGCGATGTGTGTGTATAAATATATATATATATATAAATGTATATATATATATATATATATATATATATATATATATATATATATATATATATATATATTATTGTACGCATGTCTCCTACTAACTAAAAGGGAGTGGATAGCAGCTGCTTTTAATTCAGGTAAAACGAAAAAAAATTGGATATAATGAATTGTCGTAGGTGGTCTAGATCAAATCGCAATCTAAACAAATGACGTATTAATGTGATCTTTATTTCATGCGTGTTAACAGTGCAGCGACTTAGTTACTACTAAATCAGTGAGAGCGTTCCGCATTCTTTATATTATCTTTGATCATTTCATTTTGAAGCTTCTAGAACCTTTCCATATTTTCTAGATAATTTTCGAAAAAACACTCATTACTTTTTAACCTAACCCAAAAAACCCATGTTTGTATCGGTATATATATATATATATATATATATATATATATATATATATATGTATATGTGTGTGTGTGTACTCGTGCGCGTGTGAGTGTTATGTGCGTACATGTTTCTACCGGTATGTAGTCTCTTAGAGACAGATTTTATTTATAACCACTTAAATTTTAAGATGAACCATTTAGAAACAAATCGACCAAACTGTTCAATATAAACAAACATTACTACAAAATAAACTAATCGATACGTAAAAGTAATTAATGTGAACTCATATTGAAGGGAACTCGTTATCAAAGGACAAACAAAGGTGGTGCCGCACTCTGCTCCCGTGGATCGATTTCACGACCTTATCTGATTAGATTATAATGTGAGCCAATCAGCCCTAGGCTACCGACTCTTTTCGCAACAATATTTCACTTTTTGGAATCAGTCAGACGGTTTGTACATCTGAATATCTACTGAGGAGATTTGTTGTTTTAATCTAAGTTTTGCTAGATAAATTTAATAATAAATTTGCAAAACGCTAAAAATGATGAAACAAGATGATATTACGGTTCTGATTGTAATGTTTCAGGAAAATGAAAATGGAAAATGTCCATGTTAATGAATATCTGTCAGTAATATTGGTCACTGTATTATTAGATTATACCTTATATACGTATATTATAACAGGTATTTTTATAACACCGATATTTTTACTTAGAAATATATAAAAGTTTTTTTATGGAGATACACAGGAGACATAAAAACTAAGCTTTTTTAAGAGATTTAGAAGGAAGGTCCGATTCATGTTACTCAAAGGAATTCGTCATCTATATATATATATATATATATATATATATATATATATATATCATGTACGGAAAAGATTTTCATTTATGGATTACAGCAGAATAGCAATACAGAATTGAATAATTGATTCTTTTATTAAGAAGCTGCCATAAAAAATTCATATTACATTTTTTTTAAAATTAAGTGTAATATTTTATCTTATATCTGTAGATTGAAATTAAGTATCCAATAACCCATTTTTTTAATAAAATTTTTAATATTGAAAATCGATTCGAAACAATTAAAGAAATAGTAACATTTTAAATAAAAATTAAAGATTAGAATTAAAACCGGAAGTCTGCAAGCTGTGACAACATGTTTTCTACGAAATTAATAAGAAATAATTCTTCCGCCGAACAGCTAATGTATTTCCATCACATCCCTCGATTCGGTATTCAAGCTAAATGCCGCTGATATTAATATCGATGCATATTTTATATTCTCATGGAGTCGCGTGGGGGCTGACCACTGATCGGTCTTAAAGTCCTATTTCTGTTAGCTTTTAGGATCAATTCACATCAGTGGAGCGACACGACAGCGCATAATTAACGTGTGAAGTTTTATATTGCAGTTTTCATCTTTCTACTGTTTACGGGATACAAATTTATGAAGAGAAGGAGGCAGGCAGCACGACACTGACACTGACGCCGACGCCCAGTATGGCGTCTGAAGTAGATGTACAGATGTATTTTTTGATAATTTCAATCCATATTCAAAAACAACTATCTCTATTTCCACATTAATTAGGGGTAAAAACGAAAAGTTTTTTCAATCAGAACCGAAATGTTATTTAGATGGTTTTAATCGTACACTAAGAGGAAAACGTCTTTGTTGTTAATACTAAAGAGGGCAATAGAACAAGCGGCAGAGCAAATAACGGTACTACTTTCCCACTGTGAACCTTACGTATCGCGCGACAACTACCATAAATTAGTTGTTGTGTAACTATTTTATATTTTTAAATACTGAAAATTATTCTCAACTACGTGTATAGAAATATTCGTTCCTTTGTATATATTAGTATCTTTGAGACATTAATATTGATTCTATATTATTTCTCCTTAAATAAAACCTACTTTTCCTTTCGGAAATGTTTATTCATAAAATATTTTTTTCATAATTGCACTTGACACAATGGTATGCTAATGGGGATATTAAGCCCGTATTGGCTTTCTAGACATGAAGATATAAAATTATTTTATTTATAAAATGTGAAGACGTCAGCTGCTACTTTAAAAATAATTTTCAGGTTAAATTATTCTCTTGCTCTTTTTGACAATTTTAGAATACTTTGTAAAGCAAATAGTCTCCGAAATATTGAATAAAAACACGTCTTCAAATGTATTTAGTGAATCATGGCCATATATATTTAATAATATATATATATATATATATATATATATATATATATATAAATATTGACTTCAAAGCATATTTTGGAACCCTTACAATTTATACTTTCACTTGATATTTTTCACTACATAGAAAAAATGAAAAAGAATTTCGAAAATGTTTCTTGCTCCCGTGACAATTCTACATGAACATTTTTGATTATTTATATGTGGGTTAACATTCTTTACAACTGATACTTAACTAAATAATATGAGGGTAAGAAGGAACTTTTTGTATTATGTCAGGTCATAAAATGTATATAAAAATTTAAATGGTCTTCCAATTTTTACCGAAATGTGTAAAAATATAATAATTTATTTTTAAGAATTATTTTTGAAAATTACAAATAAAGTAGATAACATCTAATAGAACTCATTATTTACATACAAAATCACTGCAAAAAATTAGACTTTTTCAGATCCCATAAAACTCACAATAGCTCGAAACTTGTCAAATAATTTGTGATTAGGAGAAGAAAACCTTAATTGCAGGTATTTAGAATATCCGCAACATTAAAACTAGAAATAAAAAGTTTGAAATTCAAGACAATTAGAGCCTCATGACCCAAATTCGATGACGATGCGTTAGTAGGAATACTATGCAAGTTTACAGGTTGCTAACTGAGGACGAATCCTCGCAATGCGAGTTAATATTGGACTTATAGACCTTTTTTAAAATATTTAACAATTTTTTCAGATATAAACTGCATAGCGAAATTGATACTTTTTATCACTTTTCCATACGAAATATAAATAGCTATTTAGTTAGCTTTTCTCTCGTAGAACGTTTAAACCCCCTATGCCAACGCAAGAGTCTCGAGTTCGTACCTCTATGGTAGGAATATATTTTCATCAAAATTTCAGATGCTACAATATCATAAAGATATTTAATTATTTTGATAACGAAACCCGTGGTTGTACCATATTCCGTAACAATAATAATTTATTGCAGTGGGCAATTTAAACGAATAAACGAACTATATATTTTTCAGCATCGCTGGTTTATTCATCAACCGTCATATAATTACATGTAAATGAAACGAACATTTGAAAAGAAAAGAGAGTGCGATTTAGTTTTTTTGTCACATCGACCGACTAGTGTGAGTTATAGTTAGTGAGATATAGAATTATTATTTCTTCAAAAGATTGGTGATATCCAAATATTTAAAAAAAGCAAGGGATCATATATTAGTCCGGCCGTGGGTTGTGTAATGTCCTAATATCTAATCTAATCTCACTTTTATTATAATACCGAAAAAATTGTGGTTTTTTCTTACTGTCTTCGCAAACTTTGTATTTGAGTGTATCTTGAATAATAGTATAACATCTTTTGTTTTTAGATCATAAGAAAATATTGTCACTTTCTTATGAAAACCAAATAGAATGGAAAATGCTTCGAATTTTTTTAAAGTTTCTACAAGTATCTATGACAATAAAAGCTTCATTAAAGGTTATATCTTCCGGATCCTTTATATTGCATGACTAAATCTTTTACTTCTCTTTCACCTTGATTTATTTCGAGATCCGTCGTTAATTTACCAGTAAAAATTTTACTATTCAATTTGTATGAATTTTCTGCCTGGCTTAACTACCATATCTTTATTCCATATTTTGCTGGCTTTGATGGTATATACTGAGTGAATCTAGTTCACGCTTTGTATGGATAAAGTTATTTATTAATTGTTAAATACTCCGTTGGTTTTTAAAGTGCTAATAAGTTGGCATTCAAAATTATCCATATGTCACAGATAGGCACTGCTATTTCTTCCTTGATACGAAATTAACGAATATTTGTATAAAATAAAAAACCAAATAAATCTTATTATACTCCAAAACTAATCGGTGCTCACCGCAGCTCGATATAACGGGTGTGAAGTTAACTTCCAAATATCCAATGAATGGTCCATGTTAGAATTAATTGCACTTGACATTATGAACCAGTAGAATTCTTTAAGAGTTAAATTTTTCCACGTTATTTGCTTTTTTTAAGATTTTTCTAATCGTATACTTTAGAAATCTTATCCCCTTTCTTGTTGGTATCACGAAAAATTGGAGCGAATATTTCAGCAGTGAAAACTTTTTGAATGTTACCGATATTTCATTAAACGATATTTCATTAAACGTAGAACATTTTCAATTATTTTTGAATATTGAAATTACATTAATAGAAAAAAATAATAGTATTTACCAGATTTTTAAGGTGCAATATTTTTCAACATGCCCTTATCGATATAAATTCCGTAACGTTACCATCTAAGGTACAATTTTCGGCAGCAGAATCTTCTCCAAATAGTTCACTCGAACTTCTAGCCTTCTCTTCAACCGTTAGTACGTTAAGTCATTTATGTTTTAATTAATAAATATGCGATGACAAGTGCATGAAATATAACAAGAAAAATTCAAACGCCAAACACACAGCGTTCACAAAATAGCGTCCAATACAAGTCAAGATTTGATTGAAACCGACAATAATACAGACACCTGCAACTGAAAATTGTCTATTCCCCTTCTTCCTTTCCCTTTATATTTCCATACAGTAACTATCTCTGAAGTAGTGGACTTTCACGCTATGGCTCCAGAGGAAAAAGAATTTGAAGGTAACAATTTTCCATCCATCTATTCCTTAATTTAATTGTTACCCTATCTATTATTTATTATCCTTAATATTAATTATATTACTTAATTTAATTAATGTTTGGTAAATAGCCAAGGTACTCCCTGGCTATATTATAGATATAAGGACAGGGTATTGACATGAGTATTAATTCTATAGTGAGTTTTTTTCGCATCGAAATTATTGTATTATCAAATGAGGTAGTGACTAAAATCTAATCCAGTAAGATTTATAAAGTCCCGGTTACACGTTGTAATATTAAAAGAAACTTGTTGAAAATAGATAAATTATTTGCTATGAGAATTCGGTACATACACAGCCATTGTAAATATTAAAAACTATGTAATATGCATTACAAATTATTAAGAAATATTAATATTGTTTTTTCCATGTAAATACGTTGCAGGAAATGTGATGTGATTTTATGTCTACCATAGGCATAAAATCACATCACAGATAGACGGAGAATATGTCTACCATAGGCGAAAAAATACTTAATATTACTCGTAAGTATAAAATTTAGAATCACCGTTTCATTTTTTCGATAAATTTTTATTAAATTTCTAGTAACGTTGTTTTTCTAATGTTTTGATTTTAGTAGTTTCGGAATTATTTGGTAAAGATTCAAAGCGAGTTTTCGGCGCAGCTGTAAAACATAATATTCAGGACGCAGAAGTAACTGATTTAAACCTGGAAATCAATAACTTTTTCAGAATAAAACAAAATTTTAAAATTCTTTAGTTTCAATTTTGATTCCTTTTAATGGCATCTGTTCTTTTGCTCGTGCTGTTGATATTGTGTAATCATATTGGTCTAATTTATTATTTGTATGAATATTTTCCGTAATATAGTAGCCTGAAATCTGACGAGTAAATTTAGAACTTTTAAAACTTGCCTTTTCACTGGGATTTATCTAATTTGGGTTCTGTTAAATTGCGTTTAATATATTTCATTTATGCACGAAATTTGGAAGAGATTGTATTTTTGAAACTCTTGGTCGAATTTAAAAAAAAATGCCATTTCCTTAATCTTTTACTGACTTAATTGAAATTAACACTGTTTTTAAAGAAAAAGAAATAACAGAAAAGTAACAATTTAGCTAAAATCGGTAGTTATTTTATTAAGATTGGCCTAATAGTCCTTGAGATAGATTTTGAAGAGTTGATTATTGGGAAAGAATCAATTCATGGACTATAAAAATATTTTGATAAAGTTAAAATTCTTTACTGGCTAGAGTTTCATTCCTCTCTTTGAACATTTCACGGCTGTATATATATATATATATATATATATATATATATATATATATATATATATATATATATATTTATATATATATATACATATATATATATGTATATATATATATATATATATATATGTGTATAGTCAAAAGCATACTCAGTCAAGGTTATCTTCTGAAAATACTGTTTTTTTGGAAATTGAATTTTAAACATTTTGAAAATGGAGTGTTACAAGTTATAAAATTAAACTCGTGGAGCATTTAGCAAGAGTTAAATAAAGTTTGCTTTAGCATTTTATCAATATTAGCATCCACTAGAGTAAAAGAATATCGGATTAATAAAATGTGGCAAAGACGAGATACGTCCTAAATAGAACTCTGGGCTAGTTCAAAGTAATTATATTTTGGACTAACTGCTTGGCTATATGATATTATAGGAAAATTAAATTGTATTGGAGTGACAACGACCTGCAAATGTGGACTTGAATGCCTCCTAGGAGAGAATAAAATCATGGTTTTTGAAAAAAAAAGAAAGCTCGCCTAAATTGGGCGTTACGGCATTTAATTTAAGAATACTGTCATGACGTCATGCTGTCAGTAAGTAAAAAGTACAAGTAGTGAATAATCAATAAATGAAATAATGCATTATCTTTTAAAATCTTACCTTCCAAATAAAATAAATATATTTTTACGAGAAAAAAGTGGCAAGTTTTTATTTTTCATAACTTTTAAATAGTAGTATATTTGGTTATAATTTTACTGAACAAAGTAATACACTAGGTACATGAAAATAAGTAAAAGTCTGAACAAATTTTGCAAATCGGTGCAGCTATTCAAAAGGTATAGAAAGTAATTCAATTGTTGCTGAATATATGCATATTCCGTGTTAGAATCATGTTTTAAGACTTACACTTAATTAAGTTTGCATTTCAGACTTCTCTAGACTTTATATCTATTATATTTGCAAACACTTTATAATTACAAAGTATGTTAATCCCTAACCCACTCACATCTCTCGCTTGGTTCACTTAATTGTACTTTACATCGAGTTTAATGCAGCTCAGTGAGTAGATTTGACATATTTAACTTTAGTTATAAGTTTTGATATAATTAACATTAGTTATAAGTTATAAGTTAAGACTTGAAATTAAATTATCAGTTAAGGTAAACTACATTTTCAGTAAATGTAGTTTGTAATAATTTTATTTAAGTAACGATAAAGGTTTGCTCTGAGCTTAGCTTTTCAAAGCATTTGACATATTTAACACATTTACCTTTAGTTACAAGATTACGAAAATGATAGTCTCGAAATGAAATTATTAGTGAATGTAGTCTACATTTTCAGCAATTGTTGTCTCTAATTCTAATTATTTTTTTTAACAAACGTTAAAGGATTGATCTAAGCTTAGTGTTGCAAAGCATTACATTGTGGGAGTATGGGAATACAGTTGTAATTAACTTAGAGATCTAAAAAAGCGACAACGTTTAAGGTTAAGGGACAACGAAATTATTCGTTTTATTGCTCCAACTGTAAAAAAGACGTAAAATAGATCATCGGTTTTTCTTACTTAACTGGTAGCGAATTAAAGTTCCAAAATTAGAGATCGTGACGACGAATATCTTAAAAAAGGAAAGTTATTACATACGAAACCTTCTATGATTATATCTCAAGGGAAATCTTTTCATTATTTGGTTTATTAGTCTCATGACTGATTTATAATTTTTTTCCCAATTTAGAGAGATTTTTATATTACCATATAAAACATTTTGTAGTTGTTAAAGTTTCGCACCTAAAGGATAAAAATAAAACCCATATGGTGATAATTCGGTTACTTTCTATACATATGTCCCGGCTCTTCGTATATTTCTGCAACTCCTTTATCAGTTTGAAATTTCTATATATTTCAAGTGAAATAGTTTTTAGAAATAATTCTATTTTTCTTCAAACTGGGAGAATGAAATTTAAAAAATTGTCCACCCAATAAAAGAGTTTATTTACAATGAAAACTACATCTTTTAATTTGAAACTTCACATTTTTTTAGTTATGGCCTAGAATATCAGAAAATAACTTACCTTTGCCTCCCTCAGCTTCCAAATTTACGGGAACAATTTTTAGAGTTTATATTCTGGAAGGTTGTTTTATTTTCACGTTTTCCTTAATTTTCAGACGTTATTCGTCTAGATATCGATAATAGAGTTTTGTTACTTTATCATTACAAATTATAATGATCCAGACATTGAATCTTTACTGCGTAAGTTCTCGTTGGACTTGGTGGTATTTTTAAATGTAATGAAATTCCTTATTATTTCTATTAAACTTTAAATTTTAAATTTCAATTCTGTTATAAATTAAGTTGTGTTATAAATTAAGTAATAAAATTTAATACAATAATCTGGAAAGCATGGCATAAATTCTTATTAATTATTACAATCTGTACTAAATCATGACAAGACATAGATAATAGGCTTGAAATCGATTTAATTTCATATATAAAGAGAGGATTTGTTTTCTTATCTATTTAAACATGTCTAGGCTAATTTTAACAAAAATTCGTAAAACAGTTTTTAGATTTTGCAACTTAGTGCTAGACTATATTACCAAAAAGTATAAATATCGAAGCCATAAATAAAGAATGAGCGCATATAAATAGGAAGCGTATTCAGGACACATCAGTAGCTAATAAAATTCCATATATATAACGAAAACAGTACTCCACAATTTTACAAAGCAATTCTATTTATAACAAACTCAAAAACGGCTACAAAGTTTTCGTATGAGATCGTCACGCATGTGATCAATTATGCGAATCAATTGAGTGCACTGTAGAAGGTGTGATACTAGTACTTAAATTAATATTAATTATATCTTATACTATTAAACGAACAATTCTTGTATATATATATATATATATATATATATATATATATATATATTTATATATATGTATATATGTAAATGGTTTCTTGTCGGAAACGGCTCTAACGATTTCGCTGAAATTTGATATATTTATTATTTGGGTGAGTATATTAAATAATTTTGAAGGTAAGCTTTGTCGGTTAATTATTTTGGAAATGGCATTTAAAATTAAAAAATTACTATGGACACTGTTATTAAGACTTAATAACTTTGAATGGAAAAACATAAGAGAAAACGGCTTGGGGCAGGGAGAGAGAGAGGGGAAGGGAAAGGGGGAGGGGAGGAGCAGAGGTGCGTGAAAGGAGAGGGTCTGGGTAAGGGAGAGGATAGGGAGGGGAGGGGAGGGTTAGGGGGATTGTGAGAGGAGGGAGGAGGGGGATTGAAAGGGAGGGGAAGTGGAAGGGGAAACGGAAGGGGAGGGTAGGAATAGGGGAGGGAAGGGGGAAGGGAGGGGAAGGGAAGTATGAGTAGGCGTCTGGGGAAGGGTGTGGGAGGGGGAGAAAGAGGGGGAGGGAAAAGATAGGGGGATAGAAAGAAGTAGGCAGATGAGGGCAAGGGGAGGGGGCGAGAAGGTGAGAAGAGGGAGAGGGGAAAGGGAGTAGAGGAGGAGGGTGAGGTGAGGGGAAGGGGGTGGTGAGAGGGGGGTGTGAAGAGGAAGTGGAAGGTAAGAGAAAGGAGGGTAAGGGGGTGTGAAGAGGAAGTGGGAGGTAAGGGAAAGGAAAGGGAAGGGGAAGGGGAGTGGAAGTGAAGGGGAAGGGGGAGCAGCAGGGAAGGGGAAGCGAAAGGGAAGGGGAAGGGGAACCAGAATGTAAGGGGAAGCGGAAGGGAATAGGGAGCGTAAGGGAAGGGGGACCAGAAGGAAAGGGCAGGGGAGTGGAAGGGAAGGGGAAGGGGGAGCGGAAGGGAAGGGGACGAGGAAGGGGAGGGTGAGATGGAGGGGACGGGAAGGTGAAGCGAAAGGGACGGGGAAGGGAAAGAAGTTACGGAGAAGGGTGTGGTGAGGGTGTGAAGGGAGAGGCGAAATGGTGGGTGAGGGGAGGACGGGTGAGGGATGGGGAAGGGGAGGTGAAGATGAAAAGTGGGGAAGGGGAATGAGAAAGTGTCACTAACCCGCGACCGCGAACGCAAAGGTGATAGCGAGAGCGGACGCAAAGGCGAACGGGAAGGCGAGGGGGAATGCGAGACCGAAAAAGAAAGCAAAGGCGAAGGGGATGGGAAAGGAACGGGAAAGGAGAAGAAAATCGAATACTAAATGTAATACCATGAACTAAGCAATTTCACGTTCCCATGGGAAACTCGAAATAAACCGAGCATCGATCGGTCACCAGGTACTTATATATTATATATATACATATATATATATATATATATATATATATATGTGTGTGTGTGTGTGTGCGTGCATGCGTGCGTGAATGCGTGCGTGTGTGTGTGTGTATGTGTGTGTATGAGAAGTTTAAAATTTCTCATAACATTAATTACATTTAATTTCTATCAACGAAAAAATGTTGTTTTAAATGTTGGAAAATTTGAGTTTTTTCTTTAGAGATACTGTTGTTTTTCAAAGTCCACTTATACATACATCAAATAATCTTGTATATATATTTATCTGTACTTATGTTCTGAGTATGAAAAAATTAATGAAAAAAGTATATAAATTAATAAGTGGCATTTAACAAGAAAGTAATATTTCATTTTTATTATTTGCAACCGATATTTCGTCGATTATTTCTCCAAATATTTTGGCGAAACATTGTTTTCCTTGACAAGGTAATTCTAATATCAAATAGTTGGATTACTAGAATAAAATGTTTGTTTGTCAAAGTGATAGAGATAACTGGGATGAAAATGAAACCAAACCCAAATTTCAAATTCTAAATGGATTTCAATAAACTTTCTTTTTATGTCTTACTTTGTAAATTCCCGCAATCTCTTTCTTAATTACTTAAAAAAAATTTTAATTTAATAAAATTTCTTTCATCTGATAGAGAATAGCACTTGCGTGAAGATATCGACACGAATATTAGCAATGCCTACGTACCTTTCTATCCTCATCAAGAATGTATGAAATCTATTCGATACTTGGTGGGAGCATCACTTTTAAAAAATCAATATATTTATTATCCGAATAAATAATCACAGTTCAAAGCCCTTTTAAAGAAAAGAAATAGATATAGTACTTGTACGTTTTTTAACAAATGATGTTTTCTTATAACAGATTTTCGAATATAAATACAAATGTTTTAGGAAAAATCTTTGAATGTTCGAAGAATAATATTTTTAATAAATTTCATGTTTATCCTACACGCAAACTCCACTTAGGTAAAAATCTAGCACTAACCTAAAGTTACGGTCAACCTAACCATAACAAGTAGAATAGCTTTAAAAATCACGCTATATTAAAATATACTAAACGAACGCAGTAAGGAGGTAATTTAATGAACCTTCATCTTTATTTTTTTGATGACGTTTGCAAATTTATGTACGCAACGGGAAAAAAAATTGAAAGTGAAGATTTTTATATGGAAACGGCTGATATAAGAAAATCCAAAAGACACGTTCGGAATAATAAACTTGGAATACAAATAAGACTTAACGAGAAAATGGTGTTTGTTTTTTTTATATCTCTTATATATTCTTTTTTGACAATAATTTAGGCAACCATGCAGTGAATGTCCCGAAATATTTATATTTAAGAAATGATATTAATAAAGCTTAATACAGCTGATTTACGCAAGTGTGTAGGTTGCTTTGAGTTTGCAAATATACTTTATAAATGTGATGGGGTGCTTAATAAATTTTTAAAATTATATTTGGGTCTAGGGTTCCTATTCCTGTAATGTATGAATATTTAGATAGACTGTTACTTTTTATGATTCTTTTCTCATTTAATAAAATTTCAATAATGTTATCTCGATATATTTATAAGTTAGAAAATATATAAAAATAAGCAAAAATGAAATTTATGTATATTTATGCATAAAAAATTGTATCCGTTTTTACCGCATTATTAAAATTTTCATCGTGAAACAACAGTATTTCTTGTACTTGAGGACTGGAGGTGTTACAGGATGAAAAGGACTGCCATGATATTAATGTTCAGATTTCAAATTGGGTTCAGATTTAAAAATGTTCAAATTTTGAAGTGTGCGTATGTATGTGTATGAGAAATTTTAAATTTCTCATACACACACACACACACACACACACACACAAATATATATATATATATATATATATATTATATATATATATATATATATATATATATATATATATATATATCTAATATCTAATATTAATTTAAGTACTAGAATTACACCCCCAAGGGTGCACTCAATTGATTCGCCTAAATTTTGTAGCTGTTTTTGAATTTGTTTAAATAGAATTGCTTAGTAAAATTATGGAGTACTGTTGTCGTTATATATATGGAATTTTATTAGCTACTGATGTGTCCTGAATACGCTCTCTATATATATGCGCTCATTCTTTATTTATGGCTTGATACTTTTTGGTAATATATTCTAGCACTAAGTTGCAAAATCTAAAAACATTTTTACGAATGTTTGTCAAAATTAGCCTAGAATTGTTTAAATAGATAAGAAAACAAGTACTCTCTTTATATATAAAATTAAATCGATTTCAAGCCTATTACCTACGTGTTGCCATGATTTAGTATCTGTAGATTGTAATAATTAATAAGAATTTATGTCATACTTTCCAGATTACTGTATTAAATTTTATTACTTAATTTATAACAGAAGTGAAATTTAAAATTTAAAGTTTAATAGAAATAGTAAGGACTTTCATTACATTTAAAAATACCACCAACTCCAACGAGAACTTGCGCAGTAATGATTCAATGTCTGGATACATATATGTATATATACATATATATATATATATATATATATATATATGTACATATATATATATATATATATATATATATATATATATATATATATATATATTTATATGTATAGTCAAAAGCATACTCAGTCAAGGTTAACTTCTGAAAATACTGTTTTTTTTGGAAATTGACTTTTAAACATTTTGAAAATGGAGTGTTACAAGTTAAAAAATTAAACTTGTGGAGCATTTAGCCAGAGTTAAATAAAGTTTGCTTTAGCATTTTATCAATATTTGCTTCCACTAGAGTAAAAGGATATCGAATTAATAAAATGTGACAAAGACGAGATACGTTCTAAATAGGACTCTAGGCTATTTCAAAGTAATTATCATTTTGACTAACTGCTGAGCTATCTGATATTATAAAAAAATTAAATTGTATTCGAGTGACGACGACCTGCAAATGTGGACTTAAATGCCTCCCAGCAGAGAATTAATAAAAATAAAAAAAAAAGGATAAAAAGAAAGAATAAAAAGAACACCTAGAAAGCTCACCTAAATTTGGCGTTACGGGATTTAATTAAAGAATACTGTCATAACGTCATGTTGTCAGTAAGTAAAAAGTAAAAGTGGTGAATAATCTATAAATGAAATAATGCATTTTTTTAGAAAATCTTACCTTCCATTTAAAAAAAATAATTTTTACGAGAAAAAAGTGGCAAGTTCTTATTTTTCATAACTTTTAAATAGTAATATATTTGGTTATAATTTTTCTGAACAAAGTAATACAATAGGTACATGAAAATAAGTAAAAGTCTGAACAAATTTTGCAAATCGGTGCAGCTATTCAAAAGGTATTGAAAGTAATTCAATGGATGCTGGATATATTCATATTCCGTGTTAGAATAATGTTTTAAGATTTACATTTAATTAGGTTTGCATTTCAGACTTCTCTAGACTTTATATCTGTTATATTTGCAAACACTTTATAATTACAAAGTATATTAATCCCTAACCCACTCACATCTCTCGCTTGGTTCACTTAATGGCACTTTACATCGAGTTTAATGCAGTTCAGTGAGTAGATTTGACATATTTAACTTTAGTTATAAGTTTTGACATATTTAACATTAGATATTAGTTATAAGTTAAATCTTGAAATTAAATTATCAGTTAAGGTAAATTATATTTTCAGTAAATGTAGTTTGTAATAATTTTATTTAAGTAAAGTTAAAGGTTTGATCTGAGTTTAGCTTTGCAAAGCATTTGACATATTTAACATATTTACCTTTAGTTACAAGTTTACGAAAATTATAGTCTCGAAATAAAATTATCAGTAAATGTAGTCTACATTTTCAGCAATTGTTGTTTCTAATTCTAATTATTTTTTTTAACAAACGATAAAAGTTTGATCTAAGCTTAGCGTTGCAAAGCATTACATTGTGGGAGTATGGGAATACAGTTGTTATTAACTTAGAGATCTAAAAAAGCGACCACGTTTAAGGTTAAAGGACAACGAAATTATTCGTTTTATTGCTGTAACTGTAAAAGAGACGTAAAAAAGATCATCGGTTTTTCTTACTTAACTGGTAGCGAATTAAAGTTCCAAAATCAGAGATCGTGACGAAGAAGATCATAAAAAGGAAAGTTATAACATACGAAACCTTCTATGATTATATCTCAAGGGAAATCTTTTCATTATCTGGTGTATTAGTCTCATGACTGATTTATAATTTTTTTCCTAATTTAGAGAGATTTTCATTTTACCATATAAAGCATTTTGTAGTTGTTAAAGTTTTGCACCTAAAGGATAAAAATAAAACCCATATGGTGATAATTCGGTTACTTTCTATACATATGACCCGGCTCTTCGTATATTTCTGCAACTCCTTTATCAGTTTGAAATTTCTATATATTTCAAGTGAAATAGTTTTTAGAAATAATTCTATTTTTTGAAAACTACATCTTTTAATTTGAAACTTCACATTTTTTTACTTATGGCATAGAATATGAGAAAATAACTTACTTTTGCCTCCCTCATCTTCCAAATTTACGGGAATAATTAGTAGAGTTTATATTCTGGAAGGTTGTTTTATTTTAAAGTTTTCCTTAATTTTCAGACGTTATTCGTCTAGATAATGATGACAGAGTTTTGTTATTTTATCATTACAAATTATAATGATCCAGACATTGAATTTTTACTGCGCAAGTTCTCGTTGGACTTGGTGGTATTTTTAAATGTAATGAAAGTCCTTACTATTTCTATTAAACTTTAAATTTTAAATTTCATTTCTGTCATAAATTAAGTAATAAAAGTGAATACAATAATCTTGAAAGTATGGCATAAATTGTTATTAATTATTACAAAATGTGCTAAATTATGACAAGACGTAGGTAATAGGCTTGAAATCGATTTAATTTCATATATCAAGAAAGGATTTGTTTTCTTATCTATTTAAATAATTCTAGGCTAATTTTGACAAAAATTCGTAAAACAGTTTATAGATTTTGCAACTTAGTGCAAACT
>JAYKKI010000007.1:727500-1067500 GCA_039881145.1 Druceiella hillmani | reverse complement strand
ATACAAAATTTTAATTTAATAAAATTTCTTTCTACTGATAGAGAATAGCACTTGCGTGAAGGTATCGACACGAATATTAGCAATGCCTACGTACCTTTCTATCCTCATCAAGAATGTATGAAATCTATTCGATACTTGGTGGGAGCATCATTTTTAAAAAATCAATATATTTATTATCCGAATAAATAATCACAGTTCAAAGCCCTTTTAAAGAAAAGAAATAGATATAGCACTTGTACGTTTTTTAACAAATGATGTTTCCTTATAACAGATTTTCGAATATAAATACAAATATTTTAGGAAGAAATTTTTTACTTTTGCCAATATACTTTATAAATGTGATGGGGAACTTATTAAATTTTTAAAATTATGTTTTGGTCTAGGGTTTCTATTACTGTAATATATGAATATTTAGATAGAATGTTACTTTTTATGATTCTTTTCTCATTTAATAAAATTTCAATAATTTTATCTAGATATATTTATCATTTAGAAAATTATAAAAAAAAGCAAATAAAATTTATGTATATTTATGCATAAATAATTGTATCCGTTTTTATCGCATTATTAAAATTTTCATCGTGAAACAACATTACTTCTTGTACTTGAAGACTGGAGGTGTTACAGGATAAAAAGGACTGCCATGATGTTAATGTTCATATTTTAAATTGTGTTCAGATTTAAAAATGTTCAGATTTTGAAGTGTGAAATTTTGAATTTCTCATATACACACACACACATATATATATATATATATATATATATATATATATATATATATATATATAATATATATACATATATGTATATATATATATATATATATATATATATATATATTATCTAATATAATTAATATTAATTTTTATTTTATACCCTCAAGAGTGCACTCAATTGATTCGCGTAATTGATTACGAATCTCATATGAAAATTTTTTAGCCGTTTTTGAATTTGTTTAAATAGAATTGCTTTGTAAAATTGTGGAGTACTGTTGTCGTTATATATATGGAATTTTATTAAGATACTGATGTGTCCTGAATACGCTCTCTATATATATGCGCTCATTCTTTATTTATGGCTTGATACTTTTTGGTAATATACTCTAGCACTAAGTTGCAAAATCTAAAAACATTTTTACGAATGTTTGTCAAAATTAGCCTAGAATTGTTTAAATAGATAAGAAAACAAGTACTCCCTATATATAAGATTAAATCGATTTCAAGCCTATTACCTACGTGTTGCCATGATTTAGTATCTGTAGATTGTAATAATTAATAAGAATTTATGTCATACTTTCCAGATTATTGTATTATATTTTATTACTTAATTTATAACACAACTTAATTTAGAACAGAATTGAAATTTAAAATTTAAAGTTCAATAGAAATTGTAAGGACTTTCATTACATTTAAAAATATCACCAACCCCAACGAGAACTTACGCAGTAAAGATTCAATGTCTGGATACATATATATATATATATATATATATATATATATATACATATATATGCATATATATATATACATATATATGCATATGTATATATATATATATATATACATATATATACATATATATATATGTATATATATGTATAGTCAAAAGAATACTCAGTCAAGGTTAACTTCTGAAAATACTGTTTTTTTGGAAATTGACTTTTAAACATTTTGAAAATGGAGTGTTACAAGTTAAAAAAATAAACTTGTGGAGCATTTAGCAAGAGTTAAATAAAGTTTGTTTTGGCAGTTTATCAATATTAGCTTCCACTAGAGTAAAAGGATATCGGATTAATAAAATGTGGCAAAGACGAGATACGTCCTAAATAAGACACTAGGCTATTTCAAAGTAATTATCACTTGGACTAACTGCTGGGCTATCTGATATTATAGAGAAATTAAATTGTATTCGAGTGACGACGACCTGCAAATGTGGACTGAATGCCTCCCAGGAGAGAATAAATTAAAATTTAAAAAAAAGATTAAAAAGAAAACCTAGAAAGCTCACCTAAATTTGGCGTTACGGCATTTAATTAAAGAATACTGTCATAACGTCATGCTGTCAGTAAGTAAAAAGTAAAAGTGGTGAATAATCAAGTAATGAAATAATGCATTTTTTTAGAAAATCTTACCTTCCATTTAAACAATATATATTTTTACGGGAAAAAGTGGCAAGTTTTCATTTTTCATAACTTTTAAATAGTAGTATATTTGGTTATAATTTTACTGAACAAAGTAATACAATAGGTACATGAAAGTAAGTAAAAATCTGAACAAATTTTGCAAATAGGTGCAGCTATTCAAAAGGTATTGAAAGTAATTTAATTGTTGCTGGATATATTTATATTCCGTGTTAGAATCATGTTTTAAGACTTACATTTAATTTCAGACTTCTCTAGACTTTGTATCTGTTATATTTGCATACACTTTAGAATTACAAAGTATGTTAATCCCTATCCCACTCACTTCTCTCGCTTGGTTCACTTAATGGTAATTTACATCGAGTTTAATGCAGTTCAGTGAGTAGATTTGACATATTTAACTTCAGTTAGAAGTTTTGACATATTTAACATTAGATATAAGTTATAAGTTAAGTCTTGAAATTAAATTATCAGTTAAGGTAAACTACATTTTCAGTAAATGTAGTTTGTAATCATTTTATTTATGTAACGTTAAAGGTTTGATCTGAGTTTAGCTTTGCAAAGCATTTGACATATTTCACATATTTAACTTTAGTTACAAGTTTATGGAAATGATAATCTCGAAATTAAATTATCAGTAAATGTAGACTACATTTTCAGTAATTGTAATTTCTAATTATTTTTCTTAACAAACGATAAAATTTTGATCTGAGCTTAGCGTTGCAAAGCGTTACATTGTGGGAGTATGGGAATACAGTTGTAATTAACTTAGAGATCTAAAAAAACGACAACATTTAAGGTTAAAGGACAACGAAATTATTCGTTTTATTGCTCCAACTGTAAAAGAGACGTAAAAAAGATCATCGGTTTTTCTTACTTAACTGGTAGCGAATTAAAGTTCCAAAATTGGAGATCGTGACGACGAATATCATAAAAAATTAAAGTTATTACATACGAAACCTTCTATGATTATATGTCAAGGGAAATCTTTTCATTATCTGGTTTATTAGTCTCATGACTGATTTATAATTTTTTTCTTAATTTAGAAAGATTTTCTTATTACCAGATAAAGCATTTTGTAGTTATTAAGGTTTTGCAACTAAAGGATAAAAATAAAACCCATATGGTGATAATTCGGTTACTCTCGATACATATGTCCCGGATCTTCGTATATTTCTGCAACTCCTTTATTAGTTTGAAATTTCTATATATTTCAAGTGAAATAGTTTTTAGAAATAATTCTGTTTTTCTTCAAACTGGGAGGAATTAAATTTAAAAAATTGTCCACCCAATAAAAGAGTTTATTTACATTGAAAACTACATCTTTTAAATTGAAACTTCACAATTTTTTAGGTATGGCCTAGAATATGAGAAAATAACTTACTCTCGCCTCCCTCATCTTCCAAATTTACGGGAATAATTTTTAGACTTTATATTTTGGAAGGTTGTTTTATTTTCACGTTTTCCTTCATTTTCAGACATTATTCGTCTAGATATGTATATAATGATAGAGCATTGTTATTTTATCATTACAAATTATAATGATCCAGACATTGAATCTTTACTGCTCAAGTTCTCGTTGGAGTTGATGGTATTTTTAAATGTAATGAAAGTCCTTACTATTTCTATTAAACTTTAAATTTTAAATTTCAATTCTTTTATAAATTAAGTTGTGCTATAAATTAAGTAATAAAATTGAATACAATAATCTGGAAAGTATGACATAAATTCTTATTAACTATTCAATCTGTACTAAATCATGACAACACGTAGGTTATAAGCTTGAAATCGATTTAATTTTATATATAAAGAGAGGACTTGTTTTCTTATCTATTTAAACATGTCTAGGCTAATTTTGACAAACATTTGTAAAAATGTTTTTAGATTTTTCAACTTAGTGCTAGACTATATTACCAAAAAGTATCAAGCCATAAATAAATAATGATCGCCTATATATAGAGAGCGTATTCAGGACACATCAGTAGCCAATAAAATTCCATATATATAACGACAACAGTACTCCACAATTTTACAAAGCAATTCTATTTATAACAAACTCAAAAACGGCTACAAAATTTTTGTATGAGATCGTATGAGATTCGTGATCAATTACGCCAATCAATTGAGTGCACTGTTGAGGTTGTAATTCTAGTACTTAAATGAATATTAATTATATTAGATATTATATATATATATATATATATATATATATATATATGTATATATATATGTATTTTTTAATTTTTTTTATATATATTATATATAATATATGCGATGAAAACGTATACAATTTTATGCATAAATATATATACATTTTATTTGCCTATTTTTATAATTTTCTAACTGATAAATATATCGAGATAAAATTATTGAGATTTTATTAAATGAGAAAAGAATCATAAAAAGTAATAGTATATCTAAATATTCATACATTACAGTAAAAGAAACCCTAGACCAAAATATAATTTTAAAAATTTATTAAGCACCCCATCACATTTATAAAGTATATTTGCAAACTCAAAGCAACCTACACACTTGCGTAAGTCAGCTGTATTAAGCTTTATTAATATCATTTCTTAAATATAAATATTTCGGGACATTCACTGCATGGTTGCCTAAATTATTGTCAAA
Source organism: Druceiella hillmani (assembly GCA_039881145.1). Taxonomy (NCBI): domain Eukaryota; kingdom Metazoa; phylum Arthropoda; class Insecta; order Lepidoptera; family Hepialidae; genus Druceiella; species Druceiella hillmani. Next base: position 1,062,729 of record JAYKKI010000007.1, on the reverse strand, counting down.
AAAGAATATATAAGAGATATAAAAAAAAACAAACACCATTTTCTCGTTAAGTCTTATTTATATTCCAAGTTTATTATTCCGAACGTGTCTTTTGGATTTTCTTATATCAGCCGTTCCCATAAAAAAAGCTTCACTTTCAATTTTTCTTTCCCGTTGCGTACATAAATTTGCAAACATCATTAAAAAAATAAAGATGAGGGTTCATTAAATTACCTCCTCACTGCGTTCGTTTAGTATATTTTAATATAGCGTGATTTTTAAATCTTTTCTACTTGTTATGGTTAGATTGACCGCAACTTTAGGTTATTGCTAGATTTTTACCTAAGTTGAGTTTGCCTCTACGCGTCTAGGATAAACATGAAATTTAATAAAAATATAATTCTTCGAACATTAAAAGATGTTTTCCTAAAATATTTGTATTTATATTCGAAAATCTGTTATAAGGAAACATCATTTGTTAAAAAACGTACAAGTACTATATCTATTTCTTTTCTTTAAAAGGGCTTTGAACTGTGATTATTTATTCGGATAATAAATATATTGATTTTTTACTTCTGTTAATTAAATGTACGTATAAAAATGAAGCTCCCACCAAGTATCGAATAGATTTCATACATTCTTGGTGTATATAGAAAGGTACGTAGGCAGTGGTAATTTTCATGTTGATGTCTTCACGCAAGTGCTATTCTCTATCAGGTGAAAGAATTTTTATTAAATTGCAATTTTTTTTTAAGGAATTATGAAAAAGATCGTGGGAAATTTAAAAAGTACCAAATAAAAAGAAAGTTTATTAAAATCGATTGAGTTTGAAATTTGGATTTTCATCCCACTTATCTCAATCAGTTATAACATTAGATTCTAATAATCCAACTATTTTATATTAGAACTACCATGTCAAAGAAAACAATTTTATGCCAAAATATTTTGGAGAAATTATCGACGAAATATCGGTCGCAAATAATCATGAAACATCAGTTTCTCGTTAAATGCCACTCATTAATTTATAAACCTTTTTTCATTAAATACACATATATTCAGAATATAAATATATATATGTAGATGAATATATGTACAAGATTATTTGATGTATGTATAAGAGGACTTAGAAATACAATAACTCTCAAGTTTTCCAACATTTAAGACAACATTTTTTCGTTGATAAAATTAGATGTAATTGACATTTCTTGTGTCCTGGATATAAAGGAATTAAGCATGCGGTTATCACAATTAATTCTCGGAAACGTTCGATTATTTCTCCATCTTTTTGCTACTTTTACCATTTCTTACTCTTATAATATAATAATTATTTAATAAGTAATGATATGAAACAACATGACAAACTTGTTAAAACTAATTTAGCTTTAGTCAAAGTAATCCTTAGCTTAAGAAGGCTGTAATAATAATAGTATTTTTGTCATTTTTATAATAGCGTATAATAGTCCCATTTGAAATAATATTTCGAAATAATTTTAACACCTTACTCGTTCCGATCGAACAGTGCACTAAAGTATTGCACAATGGGGACATAGGCACTTTATTAAATGTTTTCATTATTTAATTTTTTATACCTTTCTAACTTGACTCATTGAAAAGAAATGAGGACAAAGGTAAAAATCAAAAATTCATATAAGTAAGCGAGTAATTTCAAAGGACGGGTTTAAGTGGAATAAACATAAAACAACACTTATTAAATATTTGCAACAATATGATAATTACTGACTATTATTCATTTTCAATAAAATATTACGTTGAACAGTCGTCTTTTATTTAGTATGTTTCGGCATGTACCAAAACTAAAAAAAAATTGTGTTTTTGGTATAATTTTCCGAGTTTTCCGAGTCTAGGTAGAAAATATATATACTTCCTAAAATGTAACAGAAGAATAAAAAACAAATCACGTAGCTTAACAATGCCACGATGAATTTTTACCGAACAACCTTTTACGTTGTTAAGCTGGAAGAGGCTTTATGGCGTTTGGCATATAAAATAAACTGTAAAAAAGTGCCTTTCGCAAAAGTTTCATTCTCCGTTTTTGCTGCGAAAAACAATTTCCTTTTTTATTGATTTTCTTTTTACGATCGTCTATTCTGGGCCTTTAATTTGTTAGCACTTTCGAATTAATGTTTTTATATCTCTCTTGTGTTGTATGCTATTGTTGCTCCAGTTGCATTTGGTTTCGTATCAACCGTGAGATCTAATGAAATGACAGTTTGAATTACCTTGTATGTATCTATATTTATATAGATTAGAAAATACGATGGAAAAACTGTTTACATTTAATATACTTTACAATATTATGAAATTATTAATATTTGTATATCGTGTGTTTATGTTATGACGTAAAAAAAACTATGTAAGTTTTAAAAATTCAATAATATTTAAATAACTATATTTTCTTGCTTTATGTAGAAATTTATTTGAATGTCGAGTGTTTTTTTAATATCAAGGATCACTAGAAATTCAGTTTTTATCAAATATTAATTTTAATTAAATATTAGTTTCTTTTTGATGTACTTTTTATGAAACAAATTTAATTTTACCAAATTGTCTATGTCTAATATTCTTTTACTTGGCGTCGTTGAAATAATTTTGAATATTATATTATATTTCTTCCTATTATTTCAGAAAATTTTCATTCATTGATTTATAAATATTAACTTGTTATAAATATTAACTATTAGACGATTATAAATATATATACTATTATAAATATAACTAACGATTTATAAATATTAACTATATTATATAACGCACGGTCATTTTATTCTCTATCGTATGAAAGAATTTTTATTAAATTTAAAATATTAAGGAATTATTTAAAATATCGTGAGAAATTTACGAAGTACTAAATAAACAGAAAGTTAAATGAAATTAATTTAGAATTTTGACCTTTAATTACAAATTTGAATTTTCATCCCAATCATCTCAATGAATTATAATATTAGGTTCCAATTATCTACTTAATAACTGTTTGATATTGGAAATACTTTGCTAACGAAAATAATGTTACACCAAAAAATTTTGGAGAAATATTTGACGGAATATCGGCTGCCAATAATCACGAAACATTACTTTCTCGTTAAATGTTACTTATTTCTACGTCTTATTATTTTAAACAAGTTACTGCCATTTTCCCATTGCAACAAAAAAGAAATGAGTGCAAATAATCTTTACGCGCGGTCGAAGTAAAATTTCTTTGACAGTTGTGGCAGGTATTATTAAGTCGATTATGTAGTTAGTTTGCAAATTAACCACTACTAATAGCAAATATCCTGAATTACAGTTGAGTTACCCCTATTCGTTAACGAATTGTTTATTTCCAGAACTCATCACTAGACCCTTGTCTTTTCGATGGTGTAGTTATTTTATAAAGTAAAATCAACCCTTAGCAAATGTCTTGTATTACTATTGCAACTGAGTAATCGGATATTAAGAATACATTAAAAATGGAAGTACTTAGAAGTGAATACATTACCCTTTTTCATGTATGTCGTTTAAGGACAAAAATGAGCAAAGTGTCACGCTATATATAAAAAAGGATGTGTGAACGTACACCCTCTTAGGACACAGCTAAGCATTGGTTCCTGCTTGTTGCAAGTTTATATTGTTGGGTAGAGTTATTTTCATGCTCTTGCACTGCAATGGAAAAACAACTTTATGCTTTGAGAAAGAAGTGGAAATATTCCGTTTGGCTACCGCATGAGCTAACACCCTTTCCAGTTTGGAAGAGAGCGAATGTGTGTTCCAAGCTACGGAGTTCTCATCCCATCGATAAGCAAAGTATCTTGTTACAGGAGATGAAAAGTGGAAGGCTTATGTTAACTTCTAGCGTAAACACCAATGGCGATAGGCAAAGGAGCTGCCGAAAAGCATGGTGGGCTATAAATGGAGTTATACATTGAGTTATTCATTGATAACTTTACAAGATAATAGTATATAGCTAAGATTTTTTGTAGCCAATTGAACAAAGTCACTGCTAAACTTCCTTCAAATTAAAGTAAAGTTCATTTTTTACATAATAATGCTCGATCCACGTAGTAAAAGTAACGGGTGAAAAACTACTTTTTCTTGGATGGATACTCTATGCACTCTTCAGCTTTTTTCCTATCTAATTAACATCTATTTCGCTTTCTGTCTAGTAATTTATCTGATAGAACATTCCTCTGATAGGCCTTCTACTGAAAAAACGAATTTCATCGGTTTTTCAGTAGATGGCCTAAAGATTTCTGCAAGGAACTTTAGCTCCACCTACACGTTGACGATAAGTGTTAGAGAAAAAAAAATGGAAAAAAACGCTAACTACGCAAAAGCTGATTGAATAGCAAATATTATTCAAAATAACTACATGACGTTAATAATATCGGCGCTGATTCTAAAACGCCCTGAAACGGCTTCGACCACTTCACACTAACCTAACCGAATGTTGTTTCGACCAAGCCAAGTAAAAGTATAACCTGCTCTGAGTAAAAAGTCTCTCGACGTAAAAACTTGATAGTAAATACAAGTTTTTGCAAAGTGTAATATTTTTTAGAACTATATTTTTTAAAAGTCTATTATATGAAAATGAATGTTTCGAATTTTTTTTTATTCTTATTGCTTTTTGACATCATCTTTATTCTTGTCTGCGGTGTTGCCAAGTTTGGCTACACCCCATTATGCAATCCCGATTTTATATAATTCTTTTCCAAATGAAATTTCCGAAGAGAAACTTGCGTATGGAACCTTATTTGCATTTCTAATAAAATATTTTTCTATTTGCATGACTACTGTTTAGTTAATGAGAGAATGTGGACAGCCGGCGATGTCTTATGACTGACACTCTGCGACTTGAATTATGCAACCTAATCTAATTTGATGTAGGTTGCAAATTATATATATGAAGAAACATTTTGGCTCTTCTCTTCTATAAATGATAGTATAAAAATATGAGTATAAAACTGAGTACACTGTTACACTTTTTTATTTCATTAATTTATTGTATTTAATTTCATCCAATGAGTATGATAAAAGTATTGTCAGTAAGTACCTTGAATCTCCTACTCTACTCTGAAAATTAGAATTAATTCCATTTTTCTAGATAATATTATTCGAAATTTGGAGACTGACTATGTTAATTTTATTTTTCCAGATTAACCTATTACAATCTACACACCTAGATATGTAAATAAAATTTTATTTTACGTATTATTTAGACGATACATAACTGCAAATAACCATTTTCAAAACGTTTATCTGCATGTCAGGATGTACTTAGAAATGGATGATCTGATTTTAATAAGTCTTAAAAAGTATTCCTAGTAACATTTTATGTATTATTTCGTCTCGCTATTTGAAGAAATCTGAAATAAGGGATAAAAAAGTACACTAAACGGCCGGGTATACTGACCACACGATACCAGTTATTATTAGTGAATTTATATAATCCTGTGTTGATCTATTAAGACAAAGATCAGAAGATTTTGTTCAGATACATGGATTGATGTCGATAATTTCATGTCAAAATAAGTTTACAAGCCCTTCTTAATTTCTTAGGTTAACTAATTAAATATATAAAATCTTTCGGGTTTGCAGTGGTCTGGTTATCAACATGCCAGTTAAATAGTAAGATTAATATAGTTGATAGAGAAAATCATTTCCATGAGTTGCATCAGGTACTTAATCGATGCGGGTGAACATACCTATAAATAATTATGAATAATTTTTGATTAACCTTAATTTACATTGGACATAAAATAATCGAAATCTTTTAAATACAAAACTCTCTTTAACGGTTTTCCTGGTTTATTTTTTAACAAAACACTGTTTCATATGTTATACTGGTTGTGTCCTTATATTGTTTAGCGTCCACACGAGAACCTTAATATCAAAATTATAAATTTTTATTTTGTTACCTTCTAGATTAATACACGTGAATCTTTTATTATAATTACTAAATTAGACTCTTTTAGGTGAGTGCGCTTTATATTGAAACGTTAAATTTCTATGACTTCCTTTTTTAGTGGTCGATTGGGTTAAAACCCAACAGGATCCTAAAGTAAAAAATTTAAAAAAACTTTTACCTGTTCTCATTTTATATGATAACGAATAAACAGGTTTACAGATAAATGAAAAAAAAATTCCAAAAATAATATTTTTCTATCGTGTTACTTTTGTTAAATTCCTCTGAATTTCTTTTTCGTATTTGTGTTCCAGATCTCTATTACAAATTGCAGAATAGACACACCAATTCCACACTTTTGTTTTAGTAAAGACACTAAAATAGGTAACAATCAAAGCATCATCACCAGCAGCAGCAGCAGCTAAATATTTTGAAAATTTATCGTATTATACAGCTTCTAAACTAAACGCGACCTTCTTACCTAAACGCATTTTTTATATAATTGACCATATATAAATCACAGCGGATATTCTTGTAAATCATTTTATTGAAAATCATTCTAGATTAAATAAAAAAATAGTCATTATTTTACATGTTTTCTGAAAAAAAAATAACTGTAGAAAAAAGCTTTAAATAGTCTTTCCTATCTTTTTTATATTTCTCGCAGGAAGTACAATCGGAGAAATTACAATAGTTATTAAAAATTTCCTTACCGGTAACGGAGTGCAGTACGTTTTAAAACAATTTAGTCTCAATATGACTGCTTCGGATTACCTATTATTTTATATATTTGCTTTTAAATTCAAAAGTAACCTAAATAAATGTAATAATTGCTCTGATTTTATGGTTTAGTTAAAATACTTGCAATACTAGTAGGTATATGGCCAAATATTATTCCTTGTAATAGTTACGTAAAAATTTCTTTAGATCTTAAGTGTTCATGGTTATATCATTTCATTCCTAGTGCTGTTAAATCCAGTCAATATGATTGTTCCTCTGGTTTATTTTTTAACACAAAAATGTATGTTGAATTAGTATTGCTATGTTGAATTGCATTGATGAGAATAACATTAAGGTTGTCACTTTCTGGTTCATCGTAGGATCCTCATTACCATTTCATTTAGAGAATCTGATTTAGAAAATCCAGGGCGAACACATAGCAACTTAATTTTTTCTAAGAAGTGTTGCACCCGTTTAAATATAATGAGCTATCTGGTAATAATAGTAGACATACAATTTCAAATTACATATTTTCTGTAACTGTACCTCTTTGCGAATTATAAAAGAAAATTAAAATGAACTAAAATTTTTTGTAACTTTTTAGCAGATCAAATAGCTCAAAAACCCTACAAAAATACATAATATAGAACAATATATTATCTAGCAGAAAGCTTTTGCTTCATTAGCCTAGCTGAAATAGTTTTTGAATGAATAATATGGTTAAATATCTCAAGAACGCCTAAAGGTTAAAAGCTGAAAACTTGTAAACGGTAAATTTATTACTCCCCAGTATCATAACACAAGTTATTGTCAAAATATATTTCTAGTGCCGCTGGACATACCTTTTCCTGACACACCTACATGTGGCCAATTTTACCGAAAACAGAAAAAAAATTTAAAGAAATTAAGAAGAAAAACTTATAACGAATACATGACAAATTTTATATGTGGCGGATAACTAAAAACAATGTTTACCCGCAGGCGTGGGTCTGCTTTTGTGTTGCTTATTCAAGTACCTACGCTTAACACACCCTTCCATGTTTTATTTCTGGCCACACCAATTTCTCCAATAAATGCTCGGCTGGAAAATTTCATTGCGCAATTTAAAATATACTAGCACCATTTATTTATGTACACCATGCATTTATGTAATTATGATGTAGTGGGTTAGATTGATGAGCCTCAAAAGGTCCTTAGAGCCAGCGGGCCAAGTTTCGTAATGAACTCAAGGAAGGCCCCATCAGGATCGGCAGATTTCCCTCTTTTTAATGAACTGATTGGGAGGAGTTGCTAGTCTTGAAAGAAATCCTGGCTAAAGAGCAAATAATCTTGATTCAATCTAACATGGCATATTAGAGTGACCCAAGAATGGAGAATCTGGCTGAAAGTTATCTCGCTGCTGAAAAAAATTAACCGGCTAGTAACTTTAACAACTTCCGACCTATTTCGCTTACTAGTGTATGCTGCAAGGTTGCTGAAAAAATAGTCCAAAGAAGACGTTGAGAATTTTGGAAACTAAAGGACGCCATTAGTGACTGTCAATTAGGATTCCGCAGACTTTAGATCCATTATAGACCAGGTTGTGTAACTCACTCAGGTCGTAAAAGATGACTTCGAAAGAAGACACTCAACACTTGCTATACTAATAAACTTTAAAGCCACATATGACAAAATTTGGCGTTGCTTGCTTGTTTACAAATATAAAAAGCAAACGGAAGCATGTTGAAATGAATAAAGTAAACGAAAACATATCGAAGTAGATAGAGAGCTACCTCTCACAGCGCATCCTCCAGTGCAGGTTCCTCATTTCCACCTCTCTTTACCAACTGTTGAACCAGGGGCCTCCACAGAGAGCCTTCACAGCTGCCTTCTCTTCAACGCCATAGTGGACGGCCTAAGGTTGGTCATCCAAAAAGTTTGAGGGGTATCATGAATATTCTTTGCCCATGACGTTCTACTTCGGGCTACAGGCAGTGACTCCAGTGCCCTTGAGGAAACTCTTGATAAAGCACTTCTAAACCTTGAAACATAGTCCGACTTGAACAAAATGGGAGTAAGCGCTGAGAAGATTGTGGGCCAGTTTTTACCATGTCGACAAAAAAATCCAATCTACCTGAGCTATAGAGGCTTGCCTCCTTGCAATTTACGTTGTCGATATATTTCGGAATTAACCTTGACACCAACATTATATATCAGAAATATCTTGGAATTAAGCTTGACACTAATTAACCTTGACACCAACATTACAAACAGAGCTAAAAAGGCCAAAATTCTTTTGAATTTCTTGAAAAGGCTTGCAGCTACCAAATAAGGAGCTACTTAGCACGTACTATCCACAGTGTAAAAACATATGTACGTCCAGTGCTTGACTCCGATAGTGACGTCGTCTCATTGACAAATAAGCCCTCTTACCAAATATAATACCGTTCAGAACAATGCCCTTAGACTAATAACTGGTAGGGCAGTATCAACCCCTATAGCAGTAATGTAACTTCCAACTGGTATTAAACCTCTGAAGAGCCGCAGGGACATATTCACTCTGAAGTTCTGGGAAAGGGCAAAGCGAATGGATAACGACAGGACCCACTTCTGTAAAAAAGCAATCCAACGACTAAAAACTTAGACCTCACCTTTAACACTTGCTGATTCTCTAAGTTATTTGTACTAGATCCCGTTGTTTCAATGATCGATGTGCCTCTATACAATATTACACCACAGTTGTACCAGCTCTTCCTTCCGGACACCTCGACCTGAAAAACATTACACCAGACAAAACAGCTGCCATCCCTAAAGAACTCAAATCATGTACTCTGGAGACAATCTACCTAAGATATCCTTCGAGTGAGTGGCTTCATATCTAGACAGATGGTACTGTACCTGCCTGAAACAAAAGGAGCCGCATCAGGATGGTTCTGCTGCCTATTTGAGGACTCACTGACAGTGAAAAAAATAACAGCAATATAATGATGAGGTTTGCGCAATTCACGGGGCTTCAAACCAACTACCAGCCCCGGATCTGGCACCTGCGATAGTGGTCTTTATAACTGGTTCTAACTGCTGCAAGGCTGCTAACTCTGCGTTCAGCAATAATGGTTCTACAGACAGTTTGCTTACTATCATGTGTCGTGTGAAGCTAGCGGAGCTTATCACGCATGAATGGGTGGTGGTTTTACAGTGGGTGCCGAGCCATGTAGGAATGCCTGGCAATCAAAAGGGCCGACAGTAAGGCTAGGCAGGGGGCTGAATCAACCCAACCTGATATACCCGTCATACTTCACAAGATAAAAAACCTGATTAACTCGTCCATCAACTGCGCTATTTTTTAATACCCTAAAAGATTAGTAAAAAGTGAGAGGGCAAAACATCTAGAGAAGGCAGAGGCTGTTCCTGGTTTTAGATTGACTATCGGTCACGACTACCTACAGATTCATCTCCCTAGGATTGAATGCTGAGATTTGTCCGCTATGTGACTGTGCGCCAATGGACGGTGACCATTTTGGTACTTGTAACATTTTGAAATGTCCAACTAGTGAAATTGTCGGACGCTACTGGGAGACTTGGCGTTGAATGGTCCAATGACCATGGACGGGCGTTGGCTAACTAATTAACTATGCGTCAGGTAGCTAGGAACTTCTTTGCTAATACGATATAAATTAATTTTTGAAAATATTAAATTCGCATATGTTTTGATTGAGTGAATAAATTCTGGATTCTAATTAAAAATATTATTTGAGCTGAGTTTTCAAGAAATTCAGCACTTCAATGCAATAAATATTAACGGTACGCGAAAGTATTTTTCATATAGTTCAAGTTTAACATTTTCAGAGGATTCAAGAAATTTTATATTTATATTTAATACAGAATTTAAATCTATATGAGCCAAACATACCATAGAATAAACATTAAGCCTAAAATTATATCGTAAAAATGTTGATCCCCAAAAATTTAAAATTAATTTCTTGAAAAAATATCTAAAGATCATAATTTCGCAGTACACGGTACTCATTTTCTTTTCTGCAGTAGCATTCTAAGGAAAAAAGATAGCAGCTATAGAAAGTACTCAATTTTAGTGGAAATATTCAGAAATGTTTAGATTCCCTAAATATAGAATAATCTTTTATATCAATAGAGAAGTACATGAACACACTTTTCAAATATAATATCCCAACTATATTCATATAGAAGAAAGTAAACACATCCAAATCGAACCAAAAATAATACGCTTGTCACTTAATGTTGCTAACAGTTTACCATCAATGATTGGCAAATATAAACTGTAGACCGTCCGCATAATCACACTAAAGAGATAAGAATTCTCGACACGCAAGGCGCGTCTTGAACTTTCATTAGCGACCTTTTTTAATTGTCCGTTCTAATGACAGACTTAATTTTGTTTTTCTCCATCATTCGTCTGTTTCTAAGATATATCTAAGATATCTATAGATTTTTTTAATATTAGAAGAAAATGGAACATCATTCTTAAATGTATTCGTCTTGTTTTTAGCTTATTCTGGAACAAATGTTAATATTGAGCTAAATATACGACGTCTGCATGTGAAAACATGTAAACTTTCAATTTATGACCTTAAATACTTTACTACTAATACTTAATCAATATGAGAAAATAATTGTAAAAGTACTATTTAAAAACAATAAGTTAATGAGTTATAAATATGTGATAGAATAGAACAACGTTTTTGATTTTTTGTTGGTTTGACTAGGCGTCATTTATCAACTGCTGGATATGAGATGATTTTCAAATAATGATGGCTGACATGACTAAAAGTGTTTTAAGGTATGTGTCAAATTAAAACAAAAAGAGGCCGAAAAATATTAACCATTACAGTTTCCTAATAATTATCGTGCACACAAATCCATACGTACAATGAAACAGAATTTCAAATAAATAAATACGCAGCGTCATTTATAAAATCTATTGAACCCGAAAATACTGTAAAGTCTTATAGGTAATACTTGTCGTACACGATGAAACTGTAAATTTTTTTTAGAATATCAAGGTTACATGTAAAAAGAAATATGTTTGTTATTCTCTTTTTTTCTCTCCTTTTAATTACTGCTTAAGTATTAGCTAATCGCTGTAGATTGGTTCTTATATTAAAAGTCTTTACAGAAGATATTATTTGAACCAAATATTAAAATATCAATTTAAGTTCGATATTCTACGACTGATTTTTAGAAAATTGAAGTAATTTTTGGATTCATAGTAAAAATGAACGAGAGTATCTAAATATTATAGTTTTACTATGTTCCAAAATTGTCATAATTAACGCAATTAAAATACACTTTAATAAAACCCATTATATTGCCTATGTAAAAAATATTAAGCTGAGTATTATATTGCACAAAATGTAGTTAAAACAAAATAATAACTGATAAGGTTTTTTTCGTGACTAACATTTCTATAACTCCTAGATAGATTTGGGTCATTTCGCAGCCATTCCTTATTTCCATTGAATATTGAGTCGGAAGAAATTCGAAATTAAAAACAATTATACGTTTTATCTATACAAATAACGCTAGGCTAGGCTCTCACATCTCTGCCATTATGGAGGTTGAGCGACATCTCTGTTGAATTTTATTGAAATATCAATTATATGTTAAAAAATAATACAAAAATGAAGTCACATTTTTATATTTCTTTCTAAGAATAATGAAAATTAACATGTTTAAAGTATCAAAATTGATAACACGAATATATTGTCACAGAAAATATTTATCAAAGCGTTGAAAAGGTGCATTTTAGGTTAAGTATTCCTTAAATGTTAACGTTGACATATTTTAATAAAACCCGTAGATTATTTGTGAATTCCGCGGTTATCTATATTCGTTAAAATTAATAATGCCAGTTAATTAAAATAAATTTATTTCAAACATAGACTTTTTGAGATTTTATAAACTTGTGATAAAAAATTAGAACGGAGAGGAGTAAACCCTGTCGTGTATAATACGTATATGAGGATATTATAAATTTGCCATATAAAATAAAATAACAAATGGCTAACTAAATTCATCTCCGTAAAATTTTCACAATGTAATATATCATTTTAATAAATGAAAATGAGGAATTTTAACAATCCTGACATTTTAATAATATGCCTGAATTTAATATAACTACCATTTCCGTACCGTTCCGTATCCCAAAAGAAAAACAAAACAGAAACTTAATGAGATGACACGTATTCGTCTATTTGCCCACCTCACGACGATTGTGGTAAATAAACTACCCGCATGTATTTTAACCACATATAGAAAAATTAAAACATAAGTGGCTTAGAGGTTCGACGATTTTTTTAAGGTCGTCATCGTGTGTATGATGTAAATTCGAGAATATATTTTTATTCTCTAAAATGGTTTCTGTAAAATATTTTGAAAATATTTCAAAATTAGCACAAAACATGTTCTCCTCTCACCTATCTCCGCAACCGCTAAAATTAAAATAAAAAATAACGTCAATAGAAATTTATTTAAAATTAACCAGAAAATTTTAGCAATAATTGTAAATCCCAAAGCCTTTGAGAAATTTATGACAGTGTAGGGTGTAGGATAATGTACCCTCAACTTAGTGGAGCAGTCAATGTTGCGCGACAAACCTAGGTTATTTTTGATTTACCTAGACTATTTTTTTTACCTATAGTTATTTTTATAATATAGTACCAAAAATAGATGAGCAAATCAGTGGATTTAAGTTAGTTTTCTTTATGGCTACATACCAAAAAACAGGGCCATGTGAATGGTGAACTTTACTACATGCTTATAGGCCAGCATTAATTTTATTGCGCCTCCGTTCATGAGCTTAACCACGAAGATCGTAAAAAGACTTTTTCCGAAGTTTCACTCTCCAATGTTCCAGCACAATAAATTCCTCATTTTATTATCATTCTTCTTTACGTCCTTTGATTAAGTCGATTTACTTGACAAATCGAATGAATGGTCTAAGTTACTTTTATTGCATTGTCATGGTTTTAACGTTTGGTCTCTAGTATCTTGAGGGCTTTGAGTAAATCATATTAATAATGAATACTAAACAACGATTGACGTTTGGAAGAAAGGAAAGGAAAAATTTAAAATTTACATTTTTATTTATCTGAAAGCTGAATATTCTGACATAAATTGTTCAAACAGGCAAATAAAAAGACACAATTAGCCTTTTTTCGATTAAATGTTGATGGTTAATCGAAAATGTCTTAATATTTTAACAATTCTTAATGGATTTGGAGCAGAGTTCAAACTATAGGAAGTTTGTTGAAATGAAAGTATTTGATACGCATATTTTAATACATACAACAAAAATTACATATCAAAATTGAATACAGTGTGTTATATTGCATTCATGATTTACAGTATAGATTTTTCATGTCGTATTTACAGATTTTTCATGTCAGTATTTACATGATATATTTACAGTTTTCTATGATGTGCTTGCACTGGATTTTTGTAAACGAGATGCTTAGTATAGTTTCATTAGTCCAATTTTAACTTAAGTACAGCTGTAGTAAATATTATTGACAGTATTAAGTTTTATATTTAGAGCTAAATATTTACATTTCGTTCCTATTAAGCTATTGCATAGCTTTTATCTCGGGCTTTGAGCGCGGCGACCGAATCAAGAAATTCCGTAACGAAAATAAACAACAGCGGTGCGGCGTTGAAAGCCGTGCATCGTCTAACGTCATTTCAGTTCGGCAGACTTCGGCTCGGTGTTTGTGTGCGTGCGACTAGACGTATGCGTGTAGACTGTACGAAGCTCGCACAGATCGACACGAGCTGCTCCAAAATCGGACGAATACGTAAGCAGCTGTTTGTGAGAAAGTATATAGGTGTATAGGTATCCATCATCTATGTACAACAGTGAATAGCTGTACGCTTTTAATTTGTGTATAAAGTGTTTTAAATATGAATAAACAAAGTGCATTTATTAATGAAGAAAGTGATGAAAAAATAGTGAAAGAAAATGAGTGAGTACTCTATATACATACATTTTATTATTATTACTGCTAAAGAAATAACCTAAATTTTTGATATTAAAATGAGCGATCTTAAAAGTAGCCTTCTTTTATACACACAAACACACACACACACATAGAGTTTAAATTCTCAATTTAGATTCTCGATATGTATATATATATGTATACATATGTATATATATGTGTGTATATATATATATATATATATATATATATATATATATATATATATATATATATATTCATTCTTCATTATGTATATAATAGAAACCATTAAACCAAGCACGTGTACTATTTACTATACCTTTGTTTTTTGCGTATAGGTTATACACATTAATGCCGCGCAGAGAAAGTATATATGATATTATATCTATATAAAAGTTCATCGCGCGAAATTCGATGATCAAACTCTTAATATCCTTCTTTTTGTTTAAATGTCTTGAATGAATAATTGATTTGGTGTGTAATTACACTATTTATACCTAATTATTTATACCTATTATTTACACCTAGCTATTTTCGTTTTATAGAGAAGAAGAACTTAAAGAGCTAAAAAAAAAAAGAAATTTTGAACGTCAAAGGGCATATTATCAGCATCAGAAAGATTTGAAGAAAAATTAAAAAAAAATTTTAAAAAAATGCTATGCAATAGTTTTATCGCGGCAGTCCCCAAGTGCCACACGTATTTTTTATAAAATAACTTGTTTAAAATAAGAGAGCAATTAATGGATAATATGCATATTTGATTAACAGGTATTGGAACTACAGCCAAGTCAATTGAATGCCGGACTGACCAGAGTTAAAAGAACGAGTGCCAGGTTGATATGACAGAGATTCTATTCATAAAATTAATTGCATACTAAATATTTATACTAGCCAGTTATTAACTTAAAAATTAATGAAAAGTATGTTTCTTAAACTGCATATAAAAACGCCGCTTCGATACAAACATATTTTTTTGTTTCTGTTAATTCATTTGCACATGAATTAACTTAATCTCTCAATAAACATTTTGTGCAAAGAACCATTTATGAATTTTTGGTTTAAGTTCTTTTCCACTCGAATAATTTTTGTTCTCCAATTTCTTGACATGAACAGCTGAGAAAGAGAAAGTAAATAGTTTTTATAAAATCATTTTGCCCCTATGGTGCAAAAAACATTTAAAATATATTTTTTTGACATTATTAGTACTAATTTTATAATTTGTTGACAACTTTTTATTTGACTATAAATCTGAAAATGATGCGGAATACTTGCAGTATATTCTATGTTTACTGAAAATAAGGAGTCATAATATTAAAAAGATTTAAACAAAGTTGCACATTATTATACCCATGGTAATATTATTCCATGCTTAATCTTGATTATATATTATTACTAACTTTTAATACACCTTAAAAATCTTCAAGCAAATTAATTATGATCCTTAAGAAAATCCATTGTCGCGCTTATAAAAACATAAAAATATATATATTCCAAATGAATTTGCAGTGTGCGTAGTACTAAGCTTTTCTCGTCTGACTTTAAAAACAGAATACTTAAATAAATTTAAATATGAGAAAAAGGCAGTACATAATCTAATAAAGATATTTTATTGAATAATGTTCTATAATAATATTTTAATTCAAATTTCTCTGATCCAAATATATTTTTCAATTTTCTGATATGTTTAATATTCTTTTTAATTACAATCATATTTTCAATGCAATGCTATATGCATCCCACACAACGCTTTTTTCCATGCCACGCATGCCACACGATGCTTTTTCCGAATGGAAATTTCCTTGATTCGTTAATATGGGATGGAATCTCGACGTAATTTGATTTTGCACACTGTGGGAAAATATCCAGCAATCTGAAAACCGTATTAAGAAGTTTTAGAATATTTTCATTGGCATTGGAGTTTAAACCGATTACTTTTTAATATTCTGGATTCCTAATCAAGTTTGTAATTTCAATACTCTTAGTGAAGTAATTTTTGATAAAATGAGTGCAATATTTTCTAAAATTGTTTGAATTAGTGTTCTACAATGCATTTAATTTAAAATATTTAATTTTTACTTATCGATATAACCTATGTTAAGATTTACCCCGTGCCTAGAACGCATTTTACATTTTTTTGTTTACATTGTTGCTTAATTTCCATGACTACTTGGGTTTTGTGTTACTATGTTACCTACAAATTAATTGTAAAATTCGAATTCATGGTTTTCATTACTGCCGCTAAGGGATTTCATATAACATACATATTTTTTAAAGCAATATTTATAGTAATTATAAATGTGTTACAAACTTTTCATTTCACTACTATTGTTAGGTATTTGAATTTATGAATGTGACAACATCTAGCATTAGACTCCGATGCTTAAGCAGCAGACTCACAATCTGATTCTTTGATTAGATGCCGAAGAACAAATTTTGACTAAATTGTTTGGTATCACATTCTGGATTTTAAATATGAGTCTTGACTCTTAAGAGTTTTGCAGTTGTATTTATTTAATTCTTTACTATCTCAGCCTCCTGTTAAGCTAATATTATGTATGTTCTTGGTCATTTTGATGCTATATGCAGTGTGATGTCTGGCGCTGGTCTTTAAATAATCTTTGCCTGACTAACGAGTAAGTTGTCAAAACATTTACAATGAATGCGTTTCTGGCTCACGACTTACTCCTTACTAATGATAAGAAACTTCGTTGGTTCGTGAGGTCTGCGAGATATTACACCATATTTTTGTTCACACTATGACTTTAGTAAAAAATGAATGTCTTACTGTCGTTAGATTCTTTCATCGATTCAAAATAATTTTCACCGGTTTGTTCAACATAAGATAGCTTAGAATTATCCATGTCTATGACAAAGGCATTGAAAATTGTCAAATATTTTCTCCGCTTTCCTTTAAGGTTTTTCTTCGGTCTGGTTAGCACTGAAGATAATGTATAAATTTTAATATGCCGCCTCCATTTTATCTTTTCCTTATGGTTATTATTCATAGCATCATAAAACATCACAAGGTTTGTGAAGTATTTCTGATATTCCACTGCACGTGATAGGAAAATATATCGTAAATTTAAACATTTTATTTTTAAGGAGATTTTACTTCTTATTATTATCTGTTACATACAATATTTCTGACCAAAGATATTACTTAAAAATGGTCATTACTTATTATACGTGTCACAATCAAAACCAAATTTACTTACCGCAAAACTGACTAAAGATAAGAGAGAGAAGAAATTAATCGTGTAGTAATTTTTATAATATCTTAATAAACCGACTCTAGAATTTAAATTATATGTAACTAATAGATATCACTGTTCATTATTTTTCGTAAAAATAAAAGTAATTTTTGTAAATTTTACGCTATATACCTAGGATACGTGAGTACATTAAGTATAAGGCAGTGAATGTCACTGTCAAATATTAATAATTAGGGCCATTTTTCTGCTCAATTTATTACAAATATAAGTTAATCAGTTTACCTTAAAATGACAACAAAAAATTGCTTATTATGCCTAAGTTTTTAATACGTGTGTGTGTCGTTTAATTAAAAACCTAAATTTTATTTTATCAAGATGTATTACTTTTTGTAACTTACAAAATATAATACACATTCCTTTAATCATTCTGCCTCCACTACCTTGAAATCATTAAATATAGCTTTCTTAAAAAATATGCCAGATAGTAATTTAATATCTGTATCGGATGATATTTGAATGACTAAGTAAGTAATTAAGAATTATGTTATTCCTTAAAGCATTCTTTTTCATGGAACTCGGCATCGTTTAGCCATTTGTCATGTCACTTCTATGGTATCGTTTAGCCATTTGTCATTTATATCCCACTTTCAGTAGCAAATCAATTGTTAGTGTAGATATTACTGTGATTGCTAATGTTTAGCATTTAATTAGTGATTACGATCGTGTTGTAAATTTTACCATTTTAATATTCGTTATTTACAGAAATGTTTAAATCTCGTAAATAATCAAACAATTTCAAAAATGTCATGTATGTAACAACAATTTAAATTTGTTTTCACATTCACGACCAATACCAATATTGAAAGAAAAAATATGTAAACCGTTGGAATAAATTAATGTGTCGATGTCGTATAAAAAAAATGAGTAAGGCCGAAGAGGATTAGCGGCTAAGAGATATGACACTATAAAAGGATATTCATAGGATACCGGAAGTACTATGGACATTGATTTTTTGCTTTAGACTGTATCTGAGTGTATGGATATTGATGTTATTTTATTGTTAAAGCTGTCGCTAAGATATATTATAGATATATTACGGTTGTAAACCAAGTATATACATTGGTTACATTAAACAAAGTGTGTTATTAAATCTTATTCCACAGGTAAATAAATTAAGGTCTCATTTTTATTTATTTGGTTTAAGGTAGGAATATAAATATCTTTCTTATTCCACTCAATCTACTTTGTTTAATAGGTTTTGATATTGTGTTTCTACTAGTACTCATTATGTAATATATTTTTAGGAAGTCCTATTTATGTCGCTCTTATAAAACTCAACATAGTGTGAATGATTCTGTTATTGATTTAATATAATAAAAAAGCTTTTCAAAAAAACAATTACGTAATTTCTGAATAAGAAAAGCAAAATTCAAAAAGATTTATTATTTGCGTTTAGAAACCTACAAAAAAAAGATTTATCGACTGAATCTTTTCAAATAATTTAATGCATTGACAGAGTTTCTTAGATTTGGTCTATTAAATGATCACAAAACTCAAACTAATGTAAAGAAAAATATAGCAAAAAATGGTTTCCTATAATGTAAATTTTTTTTAGAAATAGTATTGTGATTATCTTGTTATGTTGAACTGTACTGATACTACACAAAATAACGTGTGTAAGTTTTACAGCCTTCATCCTAAGTTGCGCGTTTTCGACTTTAAGGAGAAACACGCTCTAGTTATCTATTCAAAAGTTGTTAGTAACAAAACTTTTGATAACACGCGTCATTAAATCAGCTGCTGCATATAAATTTGTCTTTACAGGGTTAATTTTGTGGAACGATGCTGACAAACTTTAGATGGTGGTTAAGTCTCTGCACATTCGCGTGGAAAAACTGTGTAACCTATGTTTCTATTTGTACTTAAATACAAAATCTTCATATCACGCCGTCATTCGTTCGTCAATTATTGAATGAAGGAAGTAATTAAATGTTTTTTAGTAAAAGTTGAAGACTTAAATGGAAAAGTAATAAGTGTACAGATAATTAAAAGTAAATACCGGCAGGAGATTATAATAAATATAGTAACGATTGGAAATCTTTAAAAATGGAGAAAAGTTCAAGAAATTATCGATGATATTCTCATAGACATCTTAACCAAATTTTTGGAAACTTCTTAAATCATTAACTACTTTATATATTTACGTATCTCGATCAGTCACTTAT
Organism: Druceiella hillmani; assembly: GCA_039881145.1. Lineage (NCBI taxonomy): Eukaryota > Metazoa > Arthropoda > Insecta > Lepidoptera > Hepialidae > Druceiella > Druceiella hillmani. The sequence continues at coordinate 1,042,724 of JAYKKI010000007.1, read as the reverse complement.
GTTAATGAAAACCGTCTCAGTATTACACTACACAATTTCCAAGATCTATTAAATATAAGGTCGTATCGCTGGCTGGCGTGTATTCTTGTTTAAATGTAACGTAAACAGCGCTACGCTTTGTAAGATATATTTTAGTAGCCACACCAAGGGTATCGAGACTTTTTTTGTCTGTACATAAATACATAACCCTCGCTATCTTCACATAATCTAAACATGATAATTGAAATATTATTCTTCAGCTGATTATGTTTACATATATATATTTATATGTGTATATATATATATATATATATATTTATATTTATACATATATATATATATATATATATATATATATATATATATGTATATATGTCTATTTACAATATATTTATCTATGTACAAATTTAACCTGAAATTTTTGTCGTGTACATTTTCATGTAGTTTTATATATATACTCTAATTATCAGTATCATTTCTTTTTAACGTAAATAAAAACATATGACTCTCATGTTTAAAAGTGTCCATACAACTTTGCTATTCCTTACTAAGGTGAAATTAAAAATGTAACGTTATGTTACACTCACTATATTGCCACTCTTTTTTGTTACTTACAAGAAAGAAAATATACGTATAATATGATTTATCATTATGAAATATATTTAGATAATCAATAAAAAATTAAGTAGGATACAAAATATGGGGATAAAAGACTATAAATATTTAAAAGTTTTAATACTGTACTTCCTATAAACTCTAAAATTAGATATTCTCAGTGTCAATATTCTCAAGTTAGCTAGAAAGGATAAAAAAGGAAATTCACCTGTGAAAACAGAGAAAAGTCAATTCATACTTACTCAGGCTTCAATTTAAAATATTGGTACATTTTTTAAACGTTTCTTTGGAAAAATACTTTGGCAAATATAATTTAAACTCCTGCACACAATAAATATTTCGCGTAACAAATTAATGAGTAAATTAAACAAACTTACATTCCTGTCGATTTAAGAACATTCTTTTGTTTTTGAGGATTTAAAATCATGAAATTTTAGATCATGAAACACAAACAAATCTATTGTTATATATAAATAAACTCATTTCGGGTTACGATCCTATAAATTGTCACGTTAAAAAGTTATGAGTTAATAGTAATACATATAAATCCGTAACTTACATCATTATAATATATGTAGGTAAATCGGCATGTGAAATGTATTTAAGTTATTTTTGGTAACGCGGACCGAAGCTGATCATATTCACACAAGATCCTGCAAATATGTGAAATGACTAATATTATTCTTTAAAAGTAGATGTATCCCATGTATTGTATTATAAAACTAATCTTGCGCCTTCATCTGGTTCTGCTTCTGCATATTTTACAACGAAAGAAATGGGTGGTTATGTTTATATTTTTACTGTGTGCAAGGTCGTAAGCGATACTTTGAGATGATAGGTTGTAATTTGTCGAGTGATTTATTTCGAATTAGTATACATGAAGACAAAGCCGAAGTAAAAGAGTGTTTTTTGTTTAATTATATTCATTCAGTGCGCAATAATTGCCTGTTGTCTAAAGTTTTCTTTATTTTATTTCCTTATTTTTTCAACTATTCAATTGTTTTACGTATATTGTTATGTTGCTATAATTATTCTGTACTGTATGTATATTAGGTGTGTATATTAGGTATTTAGATAATGACAAAAACGAAACCAAAATCAAGCCCAATTTGAAGGTTTTCTTCGAAAGCTGAGATTTTTTTTGTCAATTTAATAACTCTGCGGAAAAATATACAATATGCAAAAAGGATTATTCACATAAAGGGCGCATTATGATTGCTTTGAAAAGTCATTTCAAATCTATGCATCCATATGACTTTGACATTTTGAAACATTAAATATCAAGCACGTGATACAGTAGAAAGATAAAAAGAAGCAAAATATGCCTTCACCACATAATGAAGCAAAGAATCCAGTATCTTCAAAAAGATTTGCAAAAAATTAACTTTGGTACACGTCAGCCAAAAAAGAAAGGAAATGGATGGATTTGCAGGATTTACCATTTAATTTTGTGAATGGAATAGGGTTGCTTCGAGTGATAAGCGCTGTTCTGCCACAATATAAGTTAAGAGGCCGATAGTTTTATACATAATCGATATGTACAATTTATCATGAAACAAAACAAGACAGATGTTAGGAGAGTTCATAAAAATTTAATTTAAAAGTGATACATGGTGAGACATTAATGCAGGCGTTTCTTTACTCAATTTGTTCACCCACAAGATAAGCAATAATTTTGGAAAGCCGTATTTTTGTTAATGTAAAGTTATGGAAAAACTTCATACATGAAAAGCCATTTAAACCAAATTTCAGGGTTTTTTCAAGAGAGGGGCAAAAAAAATTACAGTTCATTGCGTAATACGTGATATATTTTTGAATATGATTAAGGCGTTACAATTATGAGATACTGAATATCTTAATTTGCCGTACACAAAATTTAGTGTTGCATTAAAACTTCTACTCAGACCGACGAATCGTTGGAGCAACCTGTACTTAAATTTAAAAGAATTAAGTCACTTTAACCAGTCCCCGATAGCAAAAGAAAAATTGCAAAATAGCAAACCAACACACTCTGTCAATCTCCATTAAATGCTGTACAAGACAGACTAACTGGTTAGGTGATTCACGTATTCCAGATCACATGAATGTAATAATTATAACTGTGTATTTTCATTTAAAGTTCTTATATCATTCTTTTTCTTTTAAATATTTTTGTGTTTACATTTATTGTATCCATGAAAAATAATAATTTAAAATCACATATATTTTTGATTACACATATATATTTTCATGCAATCGTTAAAGTCAATTTATAAGTATTTATTTTTTCCTATGCATAAAGAAAAAATGAGAAATTGTTTACTGAAATTTTTAATTAACCAGTTTTATATATAAATAAACTGTTAACAATGAACAGTGATCATTATTTATTAGTAGATGAAACCACATTCTATATAACGGAACATCTTCTAACAGTTAAGTTTCCATTATGTTTCACCTCAGTAAAGAAAAAATTATGACTCTGACTCTCGAGGATTTTTTAAACGTTCAAAAATACGTCAATATAATGAGGTCTTTTGAAAGAATCACGAGGGAAAGAAGCAGTCCTAAATCTTATTTATCGAGAAATATACATAACGGGCATTATTATAAATACTTTTTGAAATGAGGTACTGAGGACTACAATTTACTCGTCAAATGCCTTTAAAAGAACAGTTAAACATTTGATGGATGAACTGAATGCTAGATTTAATGATTTCGGCATATGTGTGCAATTTCTATATATTTTGACCCACGATACAAAACGAAGTTTTTAGTGAGATTAGCAAACAGGAGATTCAATCGGAATTATTTAGAATTTTATCTGTAAGAGAAAATAATACTGTGTGCCTCAGTCTCTGTGTCCTCAGTCTAAGAGAAAAAAAGAAAATCATATTATCGAAAGTTCTCCCGAACATCCGACTTCGAAGAGATTTAATACTCATTGAGATTGTTGGAATCTATACTAAATTCAGATACTTAAGATGTTGGTGCTTATCTGATAACAGAACCTACTGTTACAATAAAATAGGTGCTGAAGAATTACAGCAAGAAAAAAAGACTTCCAATAAAGGAAAATCCTTTCATGTGATGAAAAAGAGACGCTGTAAGCGTTTCTTAATTGTACTGCTATTAGTACTTAATTTTACTGCTATTAGTCCAGAATATTTTATCAGCTCCACTTGGCAGTGTGGCAAGAGAACAATTTTTCAGTGAAACAACTTTAATTTACGATGAAAAAAGGAATAGATTAGATGAAGAGAGGGCTGTTTAATTTTAATTTTTAAGCACAATTTGCCTTTCATAAGTTTTAAATATTAATATTTTTTGTAACACTTAATAAACACATATCTACATAGACAATAATATAACGTACTTCTCATGTAGGACTTTTTTCATTTTTATATAAACTATTTAAAAAATAACTTTGCTGTATGTACTGACTTCTGTTTCGGTTTCCGCTTCCGCTTCTGCTTCCATTATAACTTTGACTAAACATCAGTTTCCGTTTCTGTTTCCATTATATAACTTCTATTATATCTGGAGTAAGAATTACTCGGAGTAAATATCTTGAATCGTAACTGAATTAATGCCATTCGTAAATGAGTTCCATCGTTAATTTCCGGACCTCTTCATCATATTTATATGGGGCCACTTTTGAAATACTCTCTTTCAGAAAGAAGAAAAAATCACTTGGTAAAGAAATATCGCTGAACTTACATAAAAAAGGCTTTTTTGAAGTTGGCAAAAAAATAATCTTCCCCCACATACATAATTTCTTGTTTCAGTTCCACCATTTCTAATACCCGTCTTATGTGTCTTAAGATTGAATATGCCACTACTTAAAAGCAAGTGACAAAACTGTATGTATATTCTTTCGTGTTTATTTAGGTACGGAAGAGCTAACATAAATAAACACACACATAAATAACTGCAATCTCTTAGTGAAAGGTTTAAATATTCTGGATAGATGGTATAATTGTTTGAAGATACAGCATTGCCTAGCACTTGGTACACTTTACAAAAAGCTGAAATATTTTATACATATTATGTACAAACTATTGCAGAGCGGGATGTTTTGCTAATGTTACAAACATTTTAATCTCTTTTATAATATTAATTCAAGGTTACAGTTTTTTGAGCAGTTAGTCGCCATTATGTAGACACACACACACATACATATATATATATATATATATATATATATATATATACGTATGTGTGTCGTTATTATTTACGATAATTCCTATTTATATCCCTATTTATATTCCTATTTATATAAAGCACCGAAAATAAATTTACTCATTACATTATTTCCTTCTACTACAAGAAATTGGGAAGCTCATTCTTGGCGTATCTTATTTTGCTCGTATGCCAATTAGAATATCGACAAACAAATATTTAGTAAGAAAAATAAACTATGCCAAAATATACAATAGTTACCTCTAGTTCACTCAAACTAACATCAATTTTTCTTTTTTTGGTAACAATTTGAAATTATTATTTTAATAACTTTTAATAATAGTTTAAATTTAAAAAAAAAGTTCAAAACACTAATAAAAACTTAGACAAATTTATTAAATAATATTAAATAACATACACATAAACTCAAAACAAACTATACGCTGTTCTTAAATTATAGAACTATACGCTGCTCATAAATGAAATGTTCTTCATTATTTATTTATACGTTATACAGATTCACTTTCATTTATACTTCACAATCCATTTATCAGTAAATCAATTATGTGTTAACAATTATATGCATGAACATTATGATAATTAAGCAAATTTGATAATGGGAGTAAACACTTGAATAAATAAATAAAGTACAGATTAAAACGGAAAGACGCGATCAATTTAAACGCCGTTTCTTTTGTTTTTCGACGGCATTAACTAGTTAACATACAAGAGGCGAAAGGGAAAAATCGAGAAAGCAACTTTTTGAAAGTAAATGGCTGACGTAGGAAAGTCCAAAAGGCGCTTCGGGAATAATAAACGAGGGAGATAAGTAAGACTTAACAAGAAAATGGCGTTTTGTTTTTATGTAATAACTGTCTGCTCCGTCTTTTTTCAAAGGCCGCTCCTTCATCGTCGAATAAGAAATTATTTATATTTATATATTTTTCCCAGTAACATTTATGGATCCAAAGATTTATGGATCCAGACAGTAAAACATAAGGAATCCATTGTAAACTTTCACAATGGGAGTTGATTGAATTTCGTTCCGTGTACTTAATTGCCCGACAAGAAAAGTTTTTAAATTGAGTTTTATTTAACTTTTCGGTGCGTAAACAATTTCTACGAACATAGTTTATTTTTAACTAAATGGTTGAAGTTTTAAAAAATATACTGAATTTCTATCGGTTACTATAAACAAACTAATCGAAAGATGATCATCTTCAAAACTTATACCAATAAAAGAAAGTAACGAAATTATTTTCTGGAATTATTTATATATGTATATATATATATATATTTCTTTTTGGTATTTCTTTATGGTACTTATAAACTCGCCATTTTTTTCAAGTAAGTTCTGATTATTACAGAAGCTTCTAGAATATTTATAATACTTTTGCCGTAATATGCAACATTCAAACTTCTGTTCACTTTTTATTAAATAATTTAATCGACGAGTAAGGAATAACTTAAAAATGGAAGTATTTCGAAATGAACATACAGGACTCTTTTTCATGAATGTTGTTTATGGCAAAAAGGCAACGAAGCATCACGCAATATATACACAACGATGGGTGATGGTGTGCACTCTCACAGCACAGCCAAGCACTGGTTAGAAGTTTTGACCTGTCGGATAAATCTCATTAAAAGTGACCTCTACAATTGATTTAGAAAAATTTAAAAGCCTTATTGAAACAGATCCCAGATTACGTTCATGTTATTTAGCAGAGCTATTTTCACGCGCGTATACAGTAATGGAAAACAACTATTTGCTTTGAGAAAGAAGTGGAAATTTGGCTACCATATGAGCTAACTTTTCAACTTCAGAGAAGAGCTATGGTATGGTTGGAGCTATCGAGTTCCCATCGTACCAACGAGTGGCTAAAGTATCTAGATTTATGTTAATTTTTAATATAAATGCCAGTAGCCAGGAGCTGAAGGATAAGGTGTAAATAGACTAAAATATTATATCGCATAAATGATGTTATTTGCTCATTAGGAACTGTTTCAAACTAATTGAGCAAAATTATCTCTAAACTTGCTTCAAATCAAAGAAAAGTTTATTTTTTAAATGACAATGCTCGACTCCTGTATAAAAAGTAACGCGTGAAACATTACTTTCACTTGGATAGAGTATGCTACTTCACCCATCTCCAGATATTTCGCCATATAATACATCTGTTTCGCTATCTGTCTAATAATTTACATGATGGAAAATTTAAAGATGAAAGTCATATCCAAATCAAACTTCACCGGCTTTTCCAATGCCCAATAATTTTTAGAAGAACCGAACTTAAGCTCTGCCTACGCGTTGATGACAAGTGTTAGATGCTTATATAATTAAAGTTTGATTTTATTAACAACATTAAAGAGTTCAAAAGTTTGTGTGCAGAGATGGTGGGATTGTAAGTTGCTAATCTAAGCTTTTAAAAAGTTCTGGAGTTAGCGGCATCTTTAAAATTTTTTCATAAATAAATTATTTATAGTTTTATTTCATTCAGATTTAACTTGTAATATTATTATCGAATTTTAATGTTCTCGAGTTACAACCTTTTAGAGTAATCATTGTTTAATCCTATTTTTTAATTCACATAAGAAATATTTTTTCCTTCATTGAAATTATTTATATATTAATCTCATATATACGTTTCAGAAATTCATGTATATATATATATATATATATATATATATATATTATATATATATATAAAAATACGATTTAAATTATATATTGTACACGACTTAAATTTTCAAAATTTATTTAGTTCATTTGATCATGAGACAGAGCATATATTATGACAACATACATGAATTACTAATAGGTCTTAATAAAAAATGAAGCTTAGATAGAAACGTAAAATATATCGTCCTATATTCTTACGTAACTTTAAAACGAGATGGCATATTTCTTAAGGTTTAATAGTACTGTGTAAACAAACTACAATTAAACTTTTTTTTTTTACATTTACCACATACAAAGTGTCGAGTATACCAAAGAAAAACTGACGCTTTGTCCTGCTCAGATATCTTCGTGGCGACCTCAATTTCTGTCTTCACTTTGACGACTTTCATAACCATCTTGACTATTTTTCACAATATTTTCAAAAGATATGTAGTGACCTTTTTTGCATTTGAGCACAATATTTACAACAACAACACAACTACCTAATTACTATCGTCACCAAAAGCTTTCAGTAACCGTTTGCCATATGAACGATTATTATTTTAATGTCCACTCCATTTTTTTTCAGAAATGGTTGACGTAGAAATTTGACTAAAAAAGGGTACAAAATCAAATTAAAGTAACTCCTCTCTACTTTTTATATCTTTAAGGGAAATGTAAAAAAGATTGATATCTTAATAAAAAAATCTGAAATTTTATGTTTAAATATTATGTCTTGTCATCACGTTATAATGCAGTATACATAATTATGTGGTCATCCAATATAACGGATTTACGAATTACGTTCGTCAAGAATATGACAAATTTAAGTATTACGGTCGTCTTATTTTCAACAAATAGACTTAGAGAGTGCAAAAACTCAATGAAAAAAAAACAAGAAAAAATGGATTCATATTCCTCAATAAAAGCGGTTTAAAATTTGCAACTAAATCAGATTAAATTTATTATAAGGATACTGTTATAATATTCTTCGATAATTTTTGCCATAATATATACCCACATGTATATGTGTATATATATATATATATATATACATACATGCTATTCACATTGCTCTTATCACAAACTACAGTGGTTAATTTTTTTAATTTATAATAATTTTACAATTTTGACACAATATTTTATTCTTGGTATTACAAAATAAGTACTGGGCAATAACAATAGAAAGCAAAAAGATTTTATAAAAGCATTGAAAATTATTTTTTTTAAGAAGTGTAATGAAACAAATATTTGCTTTATCACATTGGTCTTATCACCGTTAGTAACGTAAACTTAAACTGAACCATAGTGGTTAATTTTTTAATTTATATTAATTTTACAATTTTGACACAATATTTTATTCTTGTTATTACGAAATGAGTACTAGGCGATACCAATAGCAAGCATAAAGCTTTTATAAAAGCATTGAAAAAGTAATTTTTTTAAGAAGTGTAATGTAACAAATATTTTTACTTAATTTATTCAAAAATCTACCGTAGAAATGAGTCCTGGATTTACGAACAAAAATTTGTAAGAAGTGCAAAATTTGAAAGGAAATGCAGCGCCATCTAATTATAATTTCAAAAGAAACTTATAGATTTCTTAAAAAAATGTTGACCATATTGTTTTATAAAAAACACAGCGCTATCTTTTGATTGAAATTCATCCGTCTTAGTTAGGTAATCTTGATAATATTACTGTCACTATATCAATACACAGTGTAGATTCAATTGCTCATCTATGGGAAACTATTATGTATGTTAGGATGAGGGTATTATGTATGATAGTACTGTTTCTTGTTCCGTGGTATTGTACATAGTTGCATAATCTACCTACGCCACATCAGAAAAGAAATTTAATTAATTGATTCATTAAAGAATGTACTAAAATGTATAATCGGACGTACCATTTCTTAAACTAATGTTTATCGGAATTAAATGACGTTATATGCAGATGCTCTAAGTGTCATGGGCTCTTAGATAGGAAAAGAGTTTAGAGCTTTTTTCATTGATAGAACTAACTTATTTTAGTAGTTTTTATTTAGTAACTTCTAAAAACTTGTGGGTTTATATGTAGGCGGGAAATTGGTTTCAGTATGCGGATTCCAGGGTCCATACCGAATCTGAGCAAAAAATATCTACCTATACCACATCAGCGCGGTCAGGAGAAGTTACATAATATGCAATTTTCTTGAGGACTACAAAGACCTTTCTATAATTGCAGACAATAGTTTTCAGATATTTGTACAGATTTTAATAAATATTTTATGAATTGTAAATTCTGTGAATAATTATTTTTAAATTTTGACAGTTCTGTGATTAATTTCAAATAGAAAAGTATTTAATTATTAATTCTTTTAAATAATCCGAAAGCAACATTTAAAATTCTCTTTACGAAGAAGATAAGAAAAAAAATGGGTTGATGGACAATTAAAAAAAAATATTAAGTGCCATAAGTTTAAAAGTTTAAAAACTTAAAATATTACTGTATACGATAGTCATTTTTCTACTGTGTATTGATATCTGTTTCAATATGCTCAGTTTCGTTGTTTTAGAAATTAAATAATTAGTATAAAATGAAGTCACGCACTAATTTAAAAAGATATACCTCAGTAAATCCGTATTTTCAAGTGCATAGTTAAAGTTTTATACCTCCGAGGAGATGATCTAATATTCCTATTACTAAGTACACTCGGCGATCCAGTAATCTGTTTATGTTCGCGCTAAAAATAAAATTTCGTAGAGTTAAAAACGTTTACCTTCACTAACACTCATAATATTGATGTAATACTTACTATCAGGATATATCAATACCGTAAAAACACTACAAACTTAGTCTATATATTCAATATTAATATATGCAACGCAATAACATTTTATAAAATTTAGGATATTATATCACATAATTTACCAATATAATTTCAGATATGTACCTCGTGTGTTTTTCTTAACTAAACAAAACTATTTGCCGGTTTAAAGGAATATGTTTATTAACTAATAATCTATTTACATGTATTTTTAATATGAGACAGAGGCACATTCCCTAAGTAATATCTATACATACATGGGTTCGTATTACAAAATCCTATCTTGCACAATAGATTCGCGCAAAATATAATAAATAGGTAGCATTTTAAAAGCTGGACTATTTTATCCGTATGCTACTCGTATATCTGGAACGAAGTACAAACTCTTTTTGTAAAACGGATTCCTCGCTTTTATTTACAATTTTGATATCTTCCGCAGTTTTTCTTTGATTGGTACACTTATTGCCAGATTTTTCTAAAATTATAACCCGATAAATTTATCGTTATTTTGATTTATTTGTTTTATTTTATATAATATTATGCAATATTATTTTTTTGGCTAGAAAATGAAAATTCCAATTATGAGCACCTTGGTTGTTATTTAGAAAGAAATTGTTTAGCATTTAGTTTTATATGTTGAAATAAGGAGTTTTAAAACATATTCAATTAAACAAGATATTTAATTAATCGTTTGAAATCATTTTTTGCTACTTGTTATATTAATGTAGAAAAAATTCAAGTTCAGTTTTCACAATAACTTGGTAATAATTTTTAGCTCAATGATATTTTATAGGCATTTATATTTTTACATTAAGAAAAAAATGTTATGTCTAAATGCAATACATGAATAAATAATACTTAATAATTAAGTAATATTTCCGAAACCCAGAAGCAATTTAAATCCCCTTGCTTTTCTTTCTATATCATATTTGATACAACTATAATAATTAACGAGAAAAGAGAAAATGCCTGAAAAATAATAAGCTAGGCTTAACCCGAAATTGTAATTTTCTGGTACGTATTTTTGCTTATTGCTTCCTATTTTTTTTATCGACTTTTATGTGAGACAAATTTTGATATGATCAGACCCTCCGATCATTGCGGTTTATCATTATTCCACCACAAACCTATTTTTATGGTAAAAATGTAAGCTGGGTAATCATTAATGCTATGATGAGTTTATTTTATATCAAAATTATCATATTACCATTTAAGGTATTAAGCTGAAATATAATCCGGTAAACTTCATAAATACTCGTCTTTACACGCTGCAATATTTAAAAGAACCTATTAATTATGGGCAGAACTCTCACTACGACGATTCCGTGCACACAGGAACTGTAATTATTTAAAAGTACACAGTGTGCCTACAAAATTATTTGCAAATAATAATATCAATTTTTACTATTTGAATACGTTGCTTTGTGTGTCTATTACAGGCGTAAACATTCTTAAATTTTCCAAAATCTGTAAAGTTTAGAATTATCGCTATTTTTTTCGATAAATTTTAAATAAACTTCCAGTAATGCTGTTTTAAAGTCAAAACGTTTTTACTTTAGTAGCTTCGGTGATGGGGTATGGGATATAGGTATAGGACCTTTTATAGTTGGAAATGTTTATGGAGACGTAAAATTTGAAATGTTTATTGCGCGATCATATGATCTTAGTGTTTTAGCACTTTTAGTTGTGCTCTATGACTTCATATTAGTACTTGAGCTGCAGAAACACACGTTATAAAATTTTAAATAATGAACACAAAAAAGTAGAACAAGTGCGCTTATTTCGTCACTTCTTTAAATGAATTATTGTCGCAGTGGTAAAATATAATAATGTGGACTCGGGTGGAATGGGTTTGTTTATTTTTATTTTTTTTTATTTATTAACTTAACATAAGAATTTTTCAAAATTGAGATATAATTAGAAAAAAAAGTTCATTTTGTCTTTAAAACTAGTCAAGAAATTGGTGCATATTCACTTAAGCGCCATCTGTATGTTTCAAACGTTACTATAGTGTCAAAAGAGCCGCATTTTTATTATACTATACTGGTGACGTTTTGTGAGTAGATTAGTCTAATTTAATATTTTTTTAATATTATCCAAAATACTTTTAGACCATAAAACTCCAAAGAAGTATCCTAGGATCTATGGTGTTTCTTTCACTATAAATGAAATTCGGAAAATGCCACTTGATTGTCTTACCAATATATCCAAGCAAAGTTAGAAAATTTAATTTCTTGAAAAAATATACCCATTTTCATGTTATTAATATTAATATCAATAAAATTTCTTTATTTGTTTAAAGCTTATTTTTTTGATTATTTTAAACACAATAATATCAAAAGTAAACTCGGTGAAAGTTAACTTTTGAAAATACTGTTATTATGCCAATTAATTTGAAAAATTAAGAATTGCGTAGAATCCAACATATGCCGCATAAAGTCTTATGTACCGTTTTACGGAAATTGACTTCCACGATAAAAAAAATGGTCAAAGTTGGATCTGAAATCAACCCGAGAGGATGAATTAAAATTTTTAGTAAAAAATTAAATTGATTATATTGTCTGCTAGTTGTTTTATTATCTTAATAATTACTTCTCTAATGTTCGAACTCGCACTGGAAAACACCAACCAAGCAATACCATAAACAAACCAATTTTTTAGAAAACATTACACCCCTCCGAAAACAATATTTTTGAAACAAATGAAAATATGATATAATTTGATTTTTCACAACTTTTTATAATTGACAATTATACAACAGTAGATATGAAAACACTTTTTACTGACTTACAATGAAATGTTACAGTCGGAGAAAACGAACATCTTAAAAAAATTGATGCAAATCGGTGCAAACTATTACAACGGCATGGAAAGTAATTGAAACTTATTCAATTACAATGCTAATGACTTAAACCTGGTTGGAAGACATCTTCATATACAATGTTAGAGTCGTATTGAGCTCTACAATTTAAATAAGTTTGCATTTCAGACTCCTTTGGACTTCATATCTGTTACATCTACATTAATATTAGAATTATAGAATTTATTAATCCGATTCATTCCTATCCTTCGATTCACTTAATGGTTGTTTACATCGATTTAGCTTATGTAACTTTATTTATAAGAAGTTTATGAGAAAAATCGTCTTGAACTTAGCTATAAAGGTAGTTTGTAATTAATTTAACTTTTTAAAGGAAAAAATAAAAAAGTAATTTAGTCATTTAAAAACTTAAAATTTATCTACAATTTTTTACACAAATTGACTTCAATCAACACTTTATTGTTTACCTCAAGAAATTTTAAGCCAATTTTAATGAACGATTACCAGAAAAAACAATATTTACGAGAAAATTTGTAAATTTTAATAATTGCTCTTTCATATAAAATGATATTCATTTCAGTTATTCTTAAACTATTGTGAAAATAGCATTTTTTCGGCAAAATATTTCACAAAATAAAATATGTCCCTATGAAAACGCATAAGTAAAATATAATAAAAGCGATTTAGCACAGATCTAATTAAATTATCCAATTCTTCAGAAATTTATGCACCATAGGTCTAAAAATAATATGGAAAATACTAATAAAGATATTACGTTAAACCAATCCAATTATACACTTTCAAGAGAATATTGGTAACAATACAGATTGCATTATAAAAAAAATGTATTATTTCTTTAAACGTTTCAAAAACTCAAACCGATTATTTTTCCAAATCTACATTTAGTATGCGAATTTAGATTAAAGATTTAGTTTCATTTGGTTTCAGTCTAAGAAAATATTCATTTCGACATCCAAACTCATTATTTCCGGATTGAGACTATTGCATTTTACTGCTGTGCCAATAACTGCCTTATAGAAGCGACGAAACAAAAGCATGACCCACTTGTACACCTGTTCTAATTTTTTTTTAATAATTAGGCAAAAACTAGTAATGTTTGTATCTGCTCCTATCTACCTTTAAAGCCGTTCTTAAGAGCCTTTAAGCCCTTAAGTCCCATATTTTTTGCTTATGACCAAAAATATACGAAAAAACAATTCTCTCACTTGCAATATCTTCGAAATGTACAAGAAAAAAAAAATAAAGTTTCACACCATAAAGGTCTGGAATTTTTTTATTCATGAAGAGATGTATGCAATGATAGTTTTTTTTATTTTATTTTTGCAATTAATAATTATCTGGGTATGAAACCCTCGCCATAAATTCGTGTAATAAATATTATAGATACAGGGGTAGGAAAAGGTATTAACAAAAAAAAATAATTTCATGCACATTGAGTTCCGTTAAAAATCCATGCATATAAAAATGTCAAGTTACTATAAAGAGTCGACTAGCATGTCACACATTCTTGGTGTAAATAATAGGTAGACAGACTGTGTTAATAATATTTTTATATCTATCGCCATGTAATCATTATTTACAATATTGCACAAGCGTTTCTTTTACATTCATTACAAATATGTGCTGAATATATATACGAGTGAATATATAAGTAAGATCATTTTTGTATGGGCAGAAGATTACTTTGAAACAATATAGTCTGTCAAGCAATTTTTGTGTCAAAATATTTCTTCCATACTTATGATTCTCAATATTTGACACCCTTGTAATGTATTTGACTACTAAAGAAAATTAAAAAATAATATTACGAAGCAATGTGATACTATTATTAATAGTTACTTAGCTTAAGTGAAAGCAAACCTAAACTTTAAAGCTTGAGTTAATTAATGATATCTTTCTTTTTAATTTCTTCTCCTTTTAATTAATGATAATTTCATCAGGATTTCGAAATAATTTGAACGCTTTATATATTCCGGTAGGATACTGTCCCTAAGCACTGCATAAACGCAATAAAGAAATGTTAATAAATATTGTTATAAAATTTTCATTGTTTTGTTTTATTTTCATTTTTTTTTCGTATTCCTTTTTACTTGATTAAGGGAGACGATATAAAGACAAAAGCAAGAATCAAAAACTTTCATGTAGTTTTCATTGCCGAGTGATTTAAATAGATATTTTTTAAAGAAGGGAAGTAAAAAAATAAGTGTTAAACCAAATATTTGGAATAAAATAAATTGTTATTCTATTTCAAAATATACTATGTTAAAAATTATGTCTACTTTAATCTGGGTGCGGATGGTACCGAAATAATAAAAATCACAAAATTTATTTACAAAAAATTATCTATGTGGCAAATTGTCAACCTGCACAGGACTTTTTAAAATTATATATTTCTGAGACCTGGCAGAAAACATATTTTAGTCCTACAATGGAGCAGAATATTAAAAAAGAAATAACGTTTTTTAATAAATCCTCGATGCATTTTCACGGAACAAGTTTTATGTCCTTAAACTAGAAAAAGCTTTATGATATCTGGCCAGTAAAATAGATTGTGAAAAAGCCTTTTGCCAAAGTTTTCATTCTTTAATGCTGCTACGAAAGACCATTTTCTTTTTCATTATTTTATGTTTATGACATTTATTTTATGTTTATGATCATCCAGCGTGGAACTTGATTTCGTTGGCACTTTCCAATTAATATTTTTACGTCCCTGTCGTACTGTGTGATATTGCTGCTTTGTTATGTTTGGCTTCTTATCGATCGTGAGATTTATTGAAATGACAGTAATAATAATTTTTTCGAGCGTATAAAATACTAATGGCACTGAATATATATATATATATATATATATATATATATATATATATATATATACTCTATAATATTTAAAAATTAACAATATTTAAATTTCGTGTGTTTACGTTATGACGTAGATAAAACACCTATGTAATTCTTAGGTATCTACTAATATGTATCTAACATATTTCTTATCATTTATGTAGTTGTAAATGTATTTTTAAGAGGTTTACTTTGTATTTGTTTTCAATCTCCGTTTTATTAAAAAAACTTTCACTATTAATGTGTAAACTAAAATCTTTTGATCAGATTTTTTCTTAAGAATATTTATCTTATGTTATATTTGAAATCATATTAATCTTATACATTATTATTATGCTTTTAAAAATATGGTTTTTTAACTGTTTTTTGTTTTATACTAGATATTCATTTCTTTACTGTAATATTTTTAATTGTACGGCCATACGTTTAATTTTATAGTATTGTTCAAGTAAAAACAACCAATTAGTATGTCAAAATCTGTAGTAAATTAAATACCGCAGAAAAAAAAATTATTTTTGGTCATAATCTTAATCAGTTGTTAAACATTATTATCAGAAGTACTTTATATTGGAAGTACTTTGCCAAAAAAATGTAATATTCCAAAATATTACGGTACTTTCAACGATGAAATATCGACTGCAAATTAATGATGTAAAGGAAGCGACATAACGGAAGCAGAAATAGAATCAAATGTCGAAATAATATCTGAGTGGAAACGGAAACAGAAACGAATGTGGAAGCGGAAGTGTAAATACTATGAAAGAAAATTTTTACAATAAATAATATTTTTTATTAAATCAATATTAAATATTAAATAAAGGTAAACTAAATTTTATGAAAAGTAGTTTTGCCGCTTTTTTAACCAGCATTCTGCTTCGGTGCTCTCCAAAATTTAGATCAGCTTCGCTAAATAATTGCTCACTGGCTATGCTACTGGGTGGAGCTGATTAATATCGGCCCACTATTGGCAAAAGATGATTGTTTTTCTGTGCCTTTGATTGCTATTGTATTAGGGGATTCTCATGTAGGTTAATTCGCTTTTCCTTTTCATGCTCCCAAAGCTTTGACTGTATCTCCAAAAGTAGATTTTCAGTATCGTCAGTTGGAGTCGGGTCTTGCTGGCCTTCATCCGAATTTAGCACGGATTCCAAAATTTATAATGATAAATTTATCACTGGTGGTAACGTAAGCTGCACGTCATTCTCAATTTGAGTTCGGCGCCTTTTGGGGGCAAGTATACCAACATCACCTTGAGTGGAAATTGTTGTATCTATAGATTCTGTGGTTTCGCTGATCATCATATTTAGTAATTTAGACTCAACCTAATCAATATTGATGCTGGTAAAAAAATTATATTGTAAACCAGATCTAATTACGTCGCAATGGCGTATTTGTCATCTTTGGTATATTCTCAAAATCTTACACTTGCGTTTAATTCATTACGTAATCTTCTCGCCAAATTTTGTAATTGTTCGAAGGTATTAGGTTTCATCTCTTCTTGTTTTAATATAGTCATAAGAAATTGAATAAAGGGTATGACTGACGAAATACTGACTTTAGAACTACATAAATGTCTAGTGATTTCTTCCAATAGTTTCATTAATTGCACAAACTTTTGAATATTTATCCAGTGTTCCATGGAGATCATCGCGATTGGATTTGCATTTAGGTACAATACAAGCAAATCTTTGAGACTTGAAAACCTCTCCATCATAAAGAATGTGCTATTCCACCTAAAAATGAAATAAATTTAATAATTGATTATCGATAATGTAGCAGTACTACTGGGCCGTTTCTAAAAGAGGATAATTTATTTATTCCCTGGAAACAAAATTTTTAAAAAATATTTTACAATTTATATAATTTTAAGTGAATTTTTCTTGTAAACATATTAATTTATTAATATCTGGTATCTCAAAAACGGTTCTAACGATTTGGATGTATTCATGTACCTTCATGTATTCATTCTTTATGTATTCATGTACCTTCCCTAAAAAAACATTTTACGCGACTGAAGCTTAGTTCCCAATGTATTTGATTATGTTAGGTAAGAATTTATTATTAGTATTTACATTTTAGGACAATCCTGAATGACAGATAGCAGGTTGGGTCAAGTGATCAAAAGTGAATATTTGTCTGATTGTGTTTTCAAGGAACAATTCAATTGGGTAGCAAATTTTCTCATTTTAGCAATACGTTATAAGAGATACTCTTGAGATTCAACATCAATGCGAATACTAATTTGGATCTGATGTATTGCACAATTGACATCCTCAAAGTTTGACCACTGGATTGCTGTAATCATGTCAGATTCACGATCACGAACCATGCAGTGTAGTGTTTGGTGATATATGCCCCATTCTTCTAGAACAGTTTGAAACTAAGTTGATATTACGGTATTAACAACGTCATGCGGGGGTGCTTGACGTTGTTATTCATCCATAACTACACATTTCAAAATGATATTTTTTCGCAAAAATCCTTTAAAAATCCATATGCAACCAAGTTAAGCAATGAAATCCTCGAATTAAGATCAGACAATATGTCAATTATAAAGATAATTTATCAAATTTTCGAAGTAATTTTTTGGTTTTCTTAGCTAAACTATCGTACAAATTATCGCACACATACGATGAAAAAAAATCACAGCCTCTCAATTTGTACTTCAGAAGAGCTCTCAACAAAATTAAATGGTAAATTTTGAAGGGCAATTATTTCAGCATTCATACGACCATTTGTTGACACTTATGATGTGATGAATCCCCATAATCACTATCTTATAAACTTTGTTGTAGTGTTATTTGTTTTTTTAACGATTCCAGCTTGAGTTGAAAAAAACCTGCAACAATATAAAACAGTTAATTTTATTAACTCTTAAATCCACATGTGCTCTCCGGTGGATAAGAATATTTTTTACGGTTAAGCCGCAACTAAGGTCCCTCCAGTGGGCCTTAGTTAATTTTTAACCTTATAGTTAATTTTAAGCCTTGCTTTTAAGCACTATGGCTCATTTTAGCTTTTATGTTGATTGTTTATACTGTTTTATAATCTATGATGAGTAACGAAATATTTTCTGTACAAAAATCTAAACTTTTAGAAAAAAAGCCAAGAATTAAAGTTTCAAACGTACATCTGTGAGAATTTTGCACGCTCTCAAGATTAGATTATTCTAATAGAATAACCGGTTCATTGCAATATTTATTTAAAATATCATTAGTCAATAAGTCGCAGGATATAGCCTAACTTGTAGCTTTATGTTACCGCCTATTATCACTCTTAATATAAGCTTTATTTTTTTAGCAATCAGTTTAATTTTCTGCAATATATACTCAGCAACAAATAATCGTTTACAGAAACGAAATCATTGAAAGGGCTACTGAATTACGATACTTCATTTACAAAAGCGAGCCGATACGGTTTTATAAAAGTGATAATTCTCGGATACCCACCTCCCGCCCCCTCCACTCCTCCTGTGCTATCCGTTAGAGGTCAAAATAGATTACTTACGCTTGAAAGGTTAAAGAAATAAAAAGTTGCAAAAAATCAAAAAGCGCAATTTATAGGCGACGAATTATATTATTATCACCGATTAGTATAGGTTTGTCTCAATATGTTGGCTAACCACCGCATTAACGACTCACTTTTAACCAATATATACCGAGAAGCTTACAGAGTTTGAAAAGCAGCTTCACCTAACTTCTCAAACTCTGTAAGCTTCTCTACATATACTGCGTTAAAGTGAGTCTTTAAAGCGGTGGTTTTGCGCTCTTTTCATGAGTACACTTTTTCACGGAGTTTGCATTTGGCTTTCGAATCGTCAATTTCAACGAAACAGTTCCAAATAGAAATTATTTTTAGTTTCATAATTACATTTAGATAACACTACAAAACACCGTTTTAAAAAAACAACAGATAGACGTGATTGCACACACGTTACGGCGTGTAATAAATGAATTGAATAACTAAAAATAATGTTTAAACAAACTACACGTTTAGCGACAAGTGTCAAACACGTTATGTTCATAACGCATGTGACACTTATCGCACCATATTACTCTTTGAAGGAACAGCATGCTTACGTACCAAGAAAGATTTACTGCTCGCTCGTCCACTCAGCACATCCACATGGTTCAAATAGATACAGAGGACTCCTTTCATTTAGTTCAAGGAAGTCCCATTGCAAGCCTAAATATTCAAATATCCTGCGAAGAATTATTGGACATCTACGTAGCACTTCCTGATTACAAAGCATTCCTATTTGCATTTCTTTTTTCAAAAATAACTTCACAACCTAATTGGCGCAGTTGGTAAGATATTAGGGGACTAACAAGCCGTTATTATTTATCTGGTTTACCAAAAATTCAACCTACTTCTCTACAAAATAATAAGAGTTGGGAGAAGCTGCGACGACGAATGGACAAACGTATCCCGAGGTACTAATTAAGAAGGGTGTAATTGAGGATATTTACAGGCACTCACTATATATGCGTCATTTGTTCCTTACCTCAAAACTTTTTATAAATTGGTATTAACATTGTTAAATTTCACTTTAATTTAAAATTAATATATTTAAAAATTGTGTAAATTACCTAGTCTGATCCCAATTTGATCTCACAGACTATTTGAATACACAAATTTCATTAAATTTTTTTACACACACACCTTACAAATATTTATCGTATTAATATATATATATATATATATAATGCAGGTCTTAAAATTGCATCCAAATTTAATAACGACTAGAATAAATTGTGCAGATTTTTAAGAACGTGTGAAACTATTTTACTTGAATATTATAATGATAAAAATCTGAATTATTTAAATAACACTGTAGTTCTTAGCGAATTGACCAAAAAATTAGAATATAAAGCGGAGAAAATAATAAATATAAATGGAGCAGACACATGGGCTCATATCAAATAAAATTCCAACTCAGAATTTTGCGGATCAAAGGGATGAAAACTTTTTGAATCGTCATTTAGTCAGCTTAAAACAAGAAGATTCAGGAAATTCCCAATCTTTTTTTGAAAGATGCATACATAATCTCAATACAATTATAAACTACATAGAAATACACGAGTTAGACAAAAATTTATTAAAATACAAACGTAGCTTTTTTACAGCGCAAACATGAAAAAGATTTTTCACGGGACTTAAAGAACTTTTAGAATCAATCATTGGGACAATGCGGCTTTTTGTTATGCTCACTGCTTTGTAATATGTAAAAGAGGAAGAAAACATTATTTATGTGTAGAAACGTAATAATGCAACCCCGCAGACTAGACTTACTTTCGATCCTAGGAATCTAATGATAATCCCTACTTCAGACAAAAACTCTATGGTAATAATTCACTTAATACCTAGAAATTTAATAAAATACGACAGTCAATTCAAAATTGATTGTCGTATTTGGTTAAAACACAACAGGCAATTCAATATTTTCAACAACTTAATTTTACATAAAATAAATACCCACAATATGGATCATTTAATAAATATAAAAATAAATTCATAACAAATCAAAACCAATTAGACTTTTCCAAACCGGAACCAATTAGTGCCATTTTGTGTGCCTCTGCAAAGACACTACCATCTTGAAATAATAACACACGATCATTTAATCAATTTCATAATGTAGGATAGTACACATCTAAAGAATTATATTTCAACGAAACACAAGAAACGGACTCGAATTATTTATATTATTTGGAGAACCCTTTTCATCAACAACATTGAAATGAACAATCCTCAGCCAAATATTTTAACGAAGAAAATGATAATCAAAATTTTCCATTAAACCCGAACCAAGACAACAAGAAATATTAGAAAAAATTATCATATGAAGAGACAATTACTCTATATACAGATACATAATCCAACCCCGAAATTACTAATCTACACGGGTGCTAATCAATTGTCGATATAGACTGAATTATGAACCATTTACAGTTACAAACGTTAATTGCATAGCTCAGAACGAATATTCCATAGAAATACCTACCTACATTTGACGAATGTAACGTTGGCGATTTTTCCAAATTTTATATACATGAATTTCAAAATATATTCGACCGTCTCATGGGTGTAGAAATATTAGAATAATTACAAGCTAACGTCGATTTGCACAAAAAAACTATTAAGAACTTCACGAGCCATTAACTGTATACTCTATATATATATATATATATATATGTATATATATATATATATATATATATATATATATATATATAAATGAATAGAAAACACTAATACGATAACATAGTACACAACAAGTTAATATACCTGTTAATACATTCAAAGATGATTCACATTCCCTAAAAATACATAAATCAATGTTTTATTTCTTCGACCATATCAAATGCATGCCATGGTTATGCTTACGTAGAGATTAATAACCCAACGCATAACGATATGATAGCTTGATAGAACCCTTAAATATCTTTAAACTTGAGAAAATTTTACCTGTAAGAATTTTGGATCTGCCTATTCTTCAACTCATATAAAACCAAATTATAATAACTATGTTAATACAAACAATTTGATTCGAAACAATCAACATAATCCGGAAGAAAAAAGTGATCTTAAATAATGCGAAAAATCAAGACATATTTTAGTACGAAATTTCGTATTATTTCCTTTAACTTTTACGAACAAATTAAACAAGAAGTTGAATTCCAAATTAATAAAAGTTGGAACAAAAAATACTAGAACCCTCAGACTCTCCATGGTCATCCCCTATCTGGATTGTACCAAAGAAAGCGGATGTATCAGGTAAACAAAAATGGCGTATTATTGTAGATTATCGGAAAATTAAATGAAAAATAAACAGTAAATGGTAAAGACCCGACTCTCCGATCTAATCGAGGTATTAGATAAGCTAGGCAGGTGTGAGTATTTTTCCACGCTTGATCTCCCTACCAGACAGATTGAAATGCTCCATCAACGTTCCAACGGGTAATGCATAACATTCTCATAGGTTTACAAAATGTTATTTGTCCAGTATATTTAGATGGTATCGTAGTATTTTTAATATCCCTTTAGAAACACATTATTATTCTTAGAAAAGTATTTCAATGTTTACGGGAATAAAATTTCAAAATACAGTCAGATAAATCAGAATTTCTGAATTATCTGATTGTATTTTGAAATTTTGTCAGGCACGTTATTACTCCTGATGTGCTGGAGACTGGAGGCTTAAATTAAGGAGTTCGAATACAAAATAATTTACAAAAAAGACAAACACAACACTAATGCTGATGCGCTCTCCGAATAGAATTTAATAAAAATTTATCTACATTTTTGCCTATAAATTCTTCAGACAAAGCAATAGGCGATGAAAATATGTCGATTATTACGAATGCTTACGAAATTCTGCATTTGACTGACCTAAATGACCTTTTAGATAATCAAGGAGAAATAGGCACCGAAACTATTCATATGAGTGTAGAGAACCCAATATTAGAAACACCGATTTCCAAAAAACCTTTAAATTTGTTTAATACTTCAGCCCAAATCCGACAATTATCAATCAATCCAATTATTCAAAGTATACATAAAAGCATAACTAAAACCGAATATATAAAAAATTGCCAAACATGTTAAATTAATAAATATGAAAGGAATCCCAATAAACAGCAGCTACAGTTAGTGCTTATTCCGAAAAAAACTTTCGAAGTTCTTCATATCGACACGTTCACAGGTAAAAGACAAAAATTCCTTACATTCATGGACACATTTTCCAAATATGTCGAAGCGTATCCGCTGGATAATTTAACGGCTGTTAGTACTGTAAACGCGCTCGTTATATTCATGACTCACCACGACTTACCCCTATGTCTAACAGCCGACCAGGGAACGGAATTTAAAAATTTGCCAATAAAAGAATTGGCCTAGTCACACAAAATTAATCTTCACTACACTAATGTTAGTAACCCACAGTCAAACGGCTCGATCGAACGATTTCACTCGAATAGTTTAGAACACATACAAATTTTAGGTCCAGAAAAACTTAGTACACCCACGAATTAAATCTTGCTTTCTATCATATTAGCCTAAAACAAGTATATACATACCGTAACAAATAACAACCAATATAAATACTAAACGGATACTTAGACTATAGAGATCCCCTTGATATTCTAATTAGAAATATTTGTTTGAAAAAATTATATAGAAACACATAAACAATTCACACAAAACCTGTATAATATATTAAATTCAGATTTGCAGAAAACATACTACAACTTTGACAATACGTAATAAATTTTGCGAAGAACTCATAACTTACAAAGAAAATGCATTATTTTATTTAAAAAAATCTTTGGCCTTAAGACGCAAGACAAAACACCGCTATATAACTCAAAAAATAATTAAGGATTTAGGTATAAAATTGGTAACCGAGATAAATCAACAATTTCACGAAAGAAATGTACGCCGACCCTTGAATAAACCAAGAACTCCCCCTTGGTTTAGAAACCTTAATAGACCATATATTTTTGTATTGCTTTAACGTAGATGAGCAAAAAGAAAATATATTAGCAATCGGAAATCAAATAACTACCATTACCGAGACCGATCACTATATGCTATCGACTTCTAATACATATTAATTTTAATAAATTAAACAAAAAATGTACAAATAATTCCGCTTTCATTAACATGCATAAAAATGCTTTCGCCCTCTCGCTTGCTCGCATTGCCCATCACAGTCTCTTATCGCTATACGATATTATTTACGTAATACACTTAAAATTTTGCATTAAGTAAACAAATATATATATATAATTAGGAATTATTATTAAACAAATATATAATTAAAAATATTAATCAAACACAAAATAATTTAGTAATCGAAATGGGATCATATTACACAGGCGATACTATAGTATTTGTCTTAGAATTCCCGGTACATACTCTATTTTTAGTCCCACAATAACGAACCTATATATTTTTTCTAGCTCTGAATTCAATATCGTACCAATACCTAGAAGACGGTGGAATTAAAATCAAAGAGAGAACTAAGTACTAAAATCAAACTACTGTACTCGATTCAAACCAGAGTTTTAGAAAAATATCCAAGTCAAAATAAAGAAATATACATGCTAGCCTTTTAATTTCATGAGGGAGGTGTTGTGAACATATCACATTACCTTTTCGACCATTCAACACATCCTGTTTAAAATGTATTGGAACAACTCTTTTTATTAAGTTTAAGGAAGTCCCATTGCAAGCTTAAATATTCAATACCCAGAAAAGATTTGCTGGTCATTTACGTAGCACTTCCTCGTTACTAAGCGTTCCTTTCATAAATCGGAAGCGTTCTTTCTTTATACCGACTTCACATATCGCAGGATATAAAAGACGTCATTAACAAGCTTAAAATCATTATTATTCCAAACTTTGTTAAGTCGATACCTTTGTATTTAGCTTCTCAATATATATATATATATATATATATATATATATATATATATATATATATATATATATACATCTTAAACATTTTTATTTATATTTTTTATTTAAAAATAACTTCGAAACATAAATCACGCGCCCGGCTCGCTAGTGGGAACACCCCTCCCCCACCACCAAGTAAACGGCGCATGCGTACTGCTAGTCTAGTTGCCCGCCCGCGCGTCACGCCGTCCTAATGTTTCGTTTAAATTTCCGTATTATTCTCTATTTTCGTATTAAACTCGTTGGATACTTTCATAGAAATCACGGAGAAATGAATATAAGACAAAAAAACTGAAAAGTCCGCAACTGTAATGGCGAGCAGAATAAGTAACTTAGTATGGTAACTTACTTAATTTCATATAATTTTTTTAAGTTTTTTTAATGAATAAGCACAGCTCAGAAAGAAGGATTAAATTTATTCAACTTGTTTTTACTTTTACTTTAAAAACTATTCAGTATTACATTAGCTTCACTACCTTTGATTATCAGTCAGAATGTTATTATTTTTTTACTATTTTGTGTATTAATACAAAAATATATTTAATCAATCATCTATTTTTCAGCTTAATGTTTGATATATTATCTGTGGTACCAATACCCAGTTGTCAGTCAATTCAGGACGGCTTTTAGTTTATTAGGTACTAATTATCTTTGTTAGGATTTTTTTATTTCTTTTTTCAATTAAAATTTATTGTTTTTGTTTTCAAAGAGAAAAAGATTAAATAAACCATTGTAAAACATAATAATATTATTTGCATGTTCTGCATTTATAAAATATGAATAAATAAAAGAAATCAGGTACAAAAATAATTTACATTTAATAAAAATCAACATAAGTTTGAAATCTTAGATTAAAAAATCTATATGAAAGGTAAACATTTTAATAATTTTTTAAACTTTGACATAACATATGGGCTTATGTTAATTTTATGAATTAATTTCTAGACTTTAACAGTAAGATGAAAGTATTAATTTATAAAGAAGTCAATTTTTATCAATAAACAACAAGAAATGATAAAGATAATAATGGTTTGAACACAACTGAGCATTCATATTATATCAAAGGATTCCTAATTGGAAACCGGATGAACTTGGAAGGAAGCTATTTGCGTATTCTAATTTGGTATATTTCCATTCATTTTCCTCACACTCGTTTTTATTATATCTCTTGCCTGGATATTCGAGTTATTTTTGGCAAGTGCTGGTAATTGGATAAAATCGAATGTATAAATTTCAAAAACTGAAGGGGAAAGTGAATGATTGCTTTCAATCGAAACTCATTTGTATTTTGGAACTTAAAGGGCTAATAATCTATCGAGCTATAAACCAAGATAACGACTCTAACAGAGTATTCAAATTTTTGTTAAAAATTTTAATACATTTTGTTTATCTACTTTAAATTGTTTATTCAAACAATCAGTAACACGTCAATTGACGTTATCACTGTATACAGTTGGATTGAGATATTAATTACTGTCAAAGTTTTGAGCGCTGATCAAATTATATTTTTTGTACCTAATCTATTAAACATATATGTAAATTAGATTAAAATTCTAAAAAGAATAGTTAGCTTATTCGCTAATATGAGAATTTTATCCCGAAAATTTTATTGTAATAGAAGTCGTATCTTTTAACTTAAATAATATTTTTTTATTTTGTAGTGTTTGTGTGTACTAGCATATTGAAATAATAGCCTATATTTTCTAGACATAATATATTTATTATAATGCAATTATGTATAATTATTCGTTATAATAGGTACGACATCTGTTCCAATAAGTTTTTCGGGTTGAAATTCTCAGAGAATTAACGATATGAATAAGTTAACTATTCTGTTTAGAATTCCAATTGCATTTACATGTATGTTTAATACGTTAGGTTCAAAAAATTTAGTTTGTTCAGCATGCAAAACTTTGACGATAATTAATATCTCAAACCAATATAAAATGATAACGTCGATAGAGATATCCCTGTTGTTTGAATAAATAATTTAAACAAAATGTATTAGAATTTTTAACAGAAAAATTAAATATTATGTTTCAGAAATTTTTAATATTCTGTTAAAATCGTTATCTGGGTTTGTAATTTGTTAGAATATTAGCTCTTCAAGTTCCAAAATATAAACGAGTTTTAATTGAAAGCAAACATCTAATTTCCCTCTGAGTTTTGTGAATTCATACTTTCGATTTTATCGTATGGTTTAGATCAACCTTTTCAAATATACACACATATATATTTATACACATACATACACAAACACACACACACACACACATATATATATATATATATATATATATATATATATATACAATTGAAGTGACTGTCTGTAGTTTGAAAGACTCATTTAAATGTAGATTACATAATTTACACGATACCTACGAATAGTCATTTAAAAATGGTCTATCTACTTGCCTGTTTGCCCCGGATAAACATCGAAACCACTGAATGGAAGTTATAAAAATTAGAAGAATTTCTGGTTACACGTTGGACTTTATTGCATTTCGATATTTTAAAAAGATCTGAAATTATGGTCAACCACAAGGTTGTTTACACGTAACGGATATGACGTACTTTTTGTTCGAGGATTTATTGTAGTTCCTCTGTTGATCTATCGAGTCGAGAAAATTGATTAGAAAAGTATAATTAAATTAACTTTTAGATTGATACATCCACAAATAATATAAAACTTATTACAATAACTGGAAAAGTAATTGTTTTTTCAAATGAGTGCTCGTAAAATCGCTATATATTTATTATTTTATTGGTTGATTGCGATAAAGAACAGACCAACATAGCCAAACAGTAAAAACAATTTTTTTTTTTATAAACCGTTTTGAGATTAAATCAATCAACAGGTTTATTCCATAGAAGGAATTAAATTACGTCACAATCTAATTTATACGGAATAATACTAAGCCTACCACAGTAAGTAAATTTTAGATATATACTATAAATTAAGGTTTTAAAGAAATCGAGGGAATAAATTATGCCGAATACATAAAACGTCAAAAATATCTACCCTCATGCGTCTGCCCGCTTTGAATGTTTATTACAGCACCTATCTTTAATTTACGAGCTGGAAAGTTTATAATTAATTCTTGTTGTATCTAATAACACTGTGGAATATTAATACTTTTACTAATACTTTTGTTATATTTTTGTTCTTTTGTTTAATCAAATTTAATTATTAATTATTCACTATAAATTTGTGTTCATATTAAAAGTTTTGTAGAAGAAGTGACCTAAATCAAATATTAAATTGATCGATATAACCCAAAATGGACACCTTGTATTCTTTCAACTCAGACGAGATATTTCAGAGAGTTCAATATTTTTTTCTAAATTACTAAGCTTATATTTTGTACAAACAAACAGCATATGTCTTGTGTATGTTTTGTAAAGATTAAAAAAAAATTCTTTTACAATTTTGTGGAAGGTAGCTTTGAAAATATCGTTGAAAATATACACAATAAATCCCTTTCCCCTCCCTCCATCTTCGAAACTTCTAAAGAAAAAATTTTGAATTAGTGGAAAACTGCAGCAATTATTCCAATCCTCATAATTTTTGAGAAGTTGAAGATAATTTTATCCCTAGGCAAGATACGCTAGGCAAAATGTATATGGGGTCAAATAATTGTAATATGTGAATAGTTTAATATTTTTGCAATGCACCCTTAATTTTTATATATTGCTTAATAAAACATTCGTTATGCGAGTTCTACTCTTCGTTAACAGGTTTCTTTAACCATTTATAAGATAATGGTATTATATGTAATACATAATGCTATTATAAAATTCTTTATATAAAGCCTTTTTATCCTTTAAATATTATTGAATAATTTAACAATCCCCAAAATTTTAACAAAAATTTACTGAATGCTTCTGTAGTGGAATTTAAACTATTTCAATATTGTTGAATTAAATTTTTTGCCAAAATTTAACATAAAGTGTCGTTTTGTATTCGAGTTTTAGAGGATCAATTTCCATGTTGTATATTATAAATAAAATATGGTATATTTTACAGTTTTGTGTAGTATCCTTAAATTTTTTTTTATGTACGAAATTCCTAATATTCTCTATATCATTCAAATTTCACAGTGCATAGAGTGGAAGTGAATACAATTGACAATATTTTTTCTATTAAGCCTTTCTGTTAAGTTTTCTATTTAAAGCCAAACATTTCCTTAAAATAATGAAACAATTTGTATTGAATTCGAATATCAGCGAATTTCAAATATGTTTATTTGCATAATAATCAACTGACTGACCAGAAATAAAAGGGAGAGAGCGACTATAATACATGTGATATCATTCTTACTAAAATAATTATACTATCAAATTGTTGGCTTGATAAAATAATGAACAATATGTAACTTAAATTGTACGTAATCCCCCGGTTCTCAACAATTGTTCTAAAATTGGATTAAATTACAAATTTTGGGTTTATATTTTTACCACAACTGAAAAAAATATTCTCATATTCCTTAAAACTAAGAATTCAGCTGTTGAAAATGTACTATTTTTGAGTAAATCATTTTGATCTTTTGATGCAATTATTATTGCAAAAAAATAATAAGTTTTTAAATTAGTAAAAGTATTTTTTTTTAAATTTTCTAAACTTTCTACTTTAAAAGTAGTCTAAACATGGTGTAGATTAGTTTCAATATATTATATGTTTCATGCCAATATGGAATAATTAAGTTAACATGATTAAAACGAAGGTTCGCCGTATAATAATCTTGACAATTATATTCCGTAACTGATAAAATATTATTTTTACCTTAAAAAACATCCTGAAAATCTTCTCATATCTCTCTTAAGCTTAGAAAAATGTATTGTATTTATGCCAAACGTTAAACTTATAAAACAGGTATATTTTTCAAATGTGTTTAGAATATACCTACTGATAAATTCTTCTCATCTAATTTTAAAAACAGAATTCTGAAAACGAATCTACATTCGAAAAATAAATACTAACTATTATTTTTGATCTAAGTAACTCGATACTTTTTAATGAATAATTTTCGCTAATAATATTTAAATTTTCATTTCGCCCATCTAAACATAGTTTCAAATATTTTGACTGTCTTATCGTAAAAAAAGTAAAAAAAGTTTTATATGTTTTGACTATTTTATCGTAAATAAATAATTGATATAATGTTAATGCTTCGTGTTCTGTTTAATTATCTCCCCATTTTCCATGCGATTCAACTATTCACGACATTTCATTCTTAATACAATGGAAATTTGCTTGACGAATTGACGTTAAATGACATCTGGACCTAATTTTATTTGGCATATAGTGGAAAGATATCCAAATCCCTGAAAAAAATCTTAGAATATTTTCAATCGCTCTGGTCCTTAAATTGAATACTTGCTTTAAAAATTCGATTGTTAATTAGGTTTGTGATCCTGGTAGTCTTGATAAAGTAATGTTTGATAAATTGAAGGTATTTTCTACTGACATTTTTTGGAATAGTATTCCACAGAGAATTACAAAGAACACATTTGTATTTCTAAATCAAACTTTATTGCTAGATTTTCACAAATTAATTTTTAACAAATTTAATGTTTACATGTTGTTGAATTTTTGAATAAAATTGTATAAAAATAATTGTTTATTACTTTCATTATCACTTTTAAGGGACTCCAGTATATGAATATTTATTTTTAGCAATGCTTAGTTAAAAAGTAAAGAGGTTATATATACGTTGCAACTCCATATTTCAACCTATATGTCAGACCTCATTCAACATTAGACTCAAATGCTTAAGAAGCAAACTGGTTATCTGATTTCTCACTCCTTGACTTGATGCCAGAGACATATTTTATCCAATCTTTGAAGTTACTATACTCTGGATTTTAATTCTGACTCTTGACTTTTAAAATTGTACAGCCCTACTTTATACACTCATTATTGTTTCAGAATCCTGCTGTGTCAATATTTAGAATGGACTTGATCATTTCAGCAATGTCTAGCTCTATGACATCTGGCGCTCAGATATGTTTGCTTGACTTATGAGTAAGTCGGTCATATATATATATATATATATATATATATATATATATATATATATGTATGTACAGGTGTCCAGTGGCAGATTTCAAAGTTTGAACAAAGTTTCTGAACGCAACACATAAGAGGGGCGTGGGGGGCGTCGTTCAAAGCGCAAGCGGTGCGGATGTTTTAGTAGCTATTGAACATTGGAGTGGAGAGCATCGCGCTTTTGCCGTTGAGGCGTACATTTCGAGTGGATTTTTGTAGCACGCCGTCGATTTAATAATCGTTACGGTATTCGTTGATTACGGTATTCGTCGATTATCGATGGTCCATCACGACTACGTGATGGACCATCTATCAACCTCATTCAGTCATGGGTAGCAAGGTTCAGAGCTACAGGATCAACATTAAATAGGCCCAGGCCAGGACCTACACCACGTCGCCACGGATGAAAATGTCGAGCGTGTTATGGTTTCGGTCGTTGAAAATACCAGTTTATCACTGCGTACACATTCATCGATATTGAGAATTCCGAAATCAACTTTACAGGTAATAATGCAAAAAAAGCTCAAGTTCCATCCATATAAAATTCAAATTGTTCATGATTTACTCGATTCTGACTTTTAATTAAGAAAAACTTACGCGGAGATGATGTTGTTGAGATTTCGTACTGCTACCCGGATGGGCAACATATTATTTAGTGACGAAGCTCACTTTCACATTGGAGGATATGTGAATAAGCAGAACTTTCGTTACTGGGATGTCCACAACCCAAGACAAATGTATCAAGAGCCTTTACATAAGCCTAAAGTAACAGTCTGGTGTGCCATGTCTGCATCTGCAATCATAGGGCCTTATTTCTTTGAAAATCAACGTGGTCAAACTGTAACTGTGAATTCGGAGAGATATGCTCAGATGTTAAATGACTTTTTCAGAGTAGAACTACAGAATAGTCCATCCTTCAACCAAAACACATGGTACCAGCAGGACGGGGCCACAGATCACACTGCTAATGTGTCCATGAATGCAGTGCGCCAGTTATTTCCAGAAAAAAACATATCCGGAAACGGTACCGTACCGTGGCCACCTAGGTCACCCGATTTAAGCCCATGTGACTTTTTCTTATGGGGATACTTAAAATCCGTTGTTTACAAAACAAATCCGAGCACTGTGACACAATTTAAAGAAAATATTCGAAGTCAGTAGGATACCCCAGTCGCTCTGCAAACGCGTTTTTGAAAACATGCGTGCTAGACTTGAAGAGTGTGTCAGACTCGATGGCCGCCATTTGGAAAACGTGGTTTTTAAAAAATGAAATCCGCATTTGTTGTTATAAAGTTAAAATAAACCTAATTTGTATTAGAGGTGTAGTTTTTTTTTACAATTTTTCAAACATTGAAATCTGCCACTGGACAACCTGTATATATATATATATATATATATATAAATATATATATATTTATATACATAAAATGAATATGTGTCTTTTATCAACTCCTTAAAGGAATGAAAATTCGTACCGATGTTAGTGAGGTCTATTAGACATTTATACATATTTTTGTTAACACTCTTATTTTAGAACATTGAAGATGAAAATTTAACAAAAAAATAGTATGTTGTCGTCGGTAGATTTTATATCGATTCAAAGCAGTGGTTTACTTAACAAAAGATAGCCTAGAATTATTTACGTCTATTCCGAATGAATTGGAAATTGCAAAATATTTTCTCCGCATGTAGTATATCGATATAGCAATTTTACGTTTTCCTTCTGCTTTTTAGCGCCTGAACCTAACATATGTAATTAAATCTGGTCAATCTTCTCCATTCTTCGTTATTATTATTTGTATTATCAGAATATAATAAAACGTTAGTAAGGATGAATCGATATTCAACTTCACATGTTCCAAACATCTATCGTCAATTTCTACTCTCTTGGACATTTTATATTTGATGAGGTTTTACTTTTCATAATTTATAACATACAATATTTATGCATAGTTTATTACTATGTACATAATAGTAATAGTAAATTTTGTTCAATATTATCTGACCAAAAATAATAAACAAAATTGTTGATTTGTTCATTTAACCTACACTCATTATATGTGTCACAATTTCAAACATGTCCATTAAACGCAAGAATTATTTATAAGAGAGAGAAATGTGAAACTGATGACATTTATAAACAATTTGCTTACTAAGTTACTGATGAGTGCTTTGAATATGTATCATTAGTTGAGTTTATAATAATTTTCATGATGTCTGATCAAATTTACATAAAACTTTATAATAAAAATCACAAATGCATCTTTCCGCTCTTCTTCTTTGTAAAAAATGCAAAATCAAATTATTTTTCTAAATTTATTACAAAACAAACCTTAGAAAAATTAATGAGTGAATTAAGTTTCAAAGGGTAACATTAAATATTAATAATCATGCACTTTTTTAACTTTAATTTATGATAAATATAAGGTAACCAGTTAATTTTCTATTCATAACATTAACATTAATTTAATATATTTAGTGTTTTAAAATATATATTCATGGCTTAATCAAAAACCTATATTCTATTGAAGAAATATATACTATTTTTGCGAAGTAGTAAAAATAGTATATGTAAAAATAGATACTTTTCTGCGTCAACTATATTGAAATTTCCGAAACATTTTTTAAAAAAATATATATGTGCAATAAGATAGGAATTTATTATTTATATTTAAGAATATTTTATTGATATATAATTGATACACGGGCTTTCTTTGGAGTTCTTCATTTACGGGTTTCGACCTGAATATTAGACCGATTCTCTTATATCATCGCAAAATTTCCACTTTCAATTTTAGGTCGATTATCATTATTCATTTTACTGTGACTCATAATATTTAATATTTAAAGTGTGACTAAAATCACGATGGATATTTTTTGATTTTCATATTCATCATAGACGGAGGTATTTAAGTCTCGTAGTTAAATGAACACTTAGAAAAACTTCAAGAATTTTACATCAATGACAATTATGTTTCAGATTCTCGACCACATAAAATACCATTATGGAAAGAAAAGATATCCAAACCAGTTGAAATCGAATAACGTAGAGACGACGCTAGAAAAGATTGGAAGGGGCCGGTGTTATTTATGACTGTGAGTAGGTGTCACTTTATAAAAAAATATACCTAATTGGATACCGGAAGCACTATGGTCATTGACTTCTATTTCAGAATCTATATCGATTTTTTATACTATAAATGGTTTTTTGTCTTTTAATTGTTTAAATTGCTATTAAATAAATGCATAATAGATATAAATCAGTATTAAATAATGAATATTTCATACAAATTACGTTGATGAAATCTAAATAGATTGACGTTATTTATTTGGTATGAGATAGAAAATGAAATATTTGCAACATTTCATAAAATCTATTATGTTTATTAGATTTTGTCAATATATTTCTACTACTATTAATTTGGTAATATATCTTTCAAACTGTATTTTATCGCCGTAACCAGATGTTTCCTATGTATTTTTTCGCAAACTAAACTTAAGCCTTCATTCTTTTAAACTTAGGTTTTCAATTATTCACCATTATAACCATTTCCTAAGATGAACCAAGTATACTAGGTTGTCGATTAATAAACCTCTATATTTTTCAACGGTTTTGTAGAGGGCATTTAAGTATAAAGACAAAAACGTTTGATTTATTTTTGCAAGCAAATAAGCTTTTGTTTGTAAACAGAATAAACAAGGTGTATAAATTTCATCAAGAAAACTTAAAAAGTTATGGATTTATTAATTTCCTTCAGAGCAGGTCAAGCATCAGGCCACATTTTTACAACAGTAAGTGAAGGTGTGCTCTTCTGTGACAGAGCCAAGCATTGGTTCCACATATTAAAAAAGGATATTTCTCTATTAATTTCCCCGATAATCCCGATTCAAGACAACTTCCCTCATTATATATAAAGAAATTATGTAGCCTTACTGATACGAATCTCAGGTAAATTTTGCTTTATCTGGATGTTGTCTAATAAAAAAATTGATATCTTACGGAAACAGCGTAAATATCCAATAACATCCATCACGCGAACTAACATAGATGAACTAAGACGGCGCGTTTATTCGTTGTCGGTTATTTCGGATTCGGTTACATTTATTATTATACTAATTGTTTCCTAGTAGTACTGTTGTCTTAAATGTGATTACAACTACATATGTTGTAATTGCATGTTGCATATAATAAAGTACCATTTCATTAAAAAATCTACCTACTGCGCAAAATGTACACGAATAGCGTAACAGGTTGCTCTGAGCGAGTTTGTGCAGCAAACGTCTGAAATATTTAGTCTCTTCATGAAGTACAACTAACTTCTAAACTTATTATTTAAAATCCAACACAATTTTAAGTGTTTCTGGAATCGTGTGAAACGATGAGCTCAGAATCTTCAAACGTTTCACAAAGCAACTGGAAGAGTTTCCGCCATTGAAAGTGTACTTGCAGTTTCTCTTCTTTTTAAAAATATGATTTTTTTCTTTTACTTCTGATTTTATTTTTTTTGTTTCTGAGAGTAATATTTATTTAATTTTTCGTGAACATAATTTTTGCATGTAATCCTGACCGGTTATAATTTTAAAACATCTTTGATTTAAAACAAGTGATTAAACTAAATGCATATTCTTTCGTGTTCATTTAAGTACAGAAGAGGCGAAAGAGATTAATTTTACCATTCACCCAAACAGCTGTAGTTGCTTTATTAAGAATCTAAGTGTACTGGACCAATATTGTAATTATTGTGTGTGTGCGTGTGGGTGTGCGTATGCATGTGCGTGTACGTTTATTCATACATAAATTCATCTAATTTAGACTTTTGGCGTGCAAATTTAAATGCAGTCTATCAAATAATTAATAATGTTTTACTGTCATTTACTACTTAATAGAGGATCATAATTTTTGAGTAGTTTATCATGTTGTTAGTAAATGTAGTATATATGTGTATATATATATACATATATATATATATATATATATATATATGTACACATATACATATATATATATATATATATATATATATATAAATATATTGATAACATTTTGGAGTAATTCTTCTTTCTCTGTTATAGCATACAGTTTTCCCACAGGGACCTAAAGTGAGCTTATTTTTTTAACTTACCTCATACTTAATATTTATTATTCAATAAATTGAAAACCTTATTCAGGACATACTATATTTCCCCGTGTATGATCTAAATTATCGACAAAGTAATACGTTGAATAATGAACTGGGCGTAAACATGTAATATTAACACGTAATTCATTCAAATTAATGTCACCAAACATAAAAGAATCAATAATATGCACTCAATAATTGCATTACGGGGGGGGGGGAGATTGAAATAGCTACTTTTACAAAGTAAATGACTAATGTGGGGAAGTCTGAAAGCCACTTCGGAAATAATAGGCTAGTGAGTTAATAACAAGTCGGCGAAAAATTTATAATACAATGTTTTAAAAGTTTTCAAGAAAATAAGACGATATATTATCTATTAGCAGTCCATTCGTATTGCCATAAGTGGCAAAATTGCAACAGTAGTGAAGGAAGATATTTGGATTATTAAAAATATTTCCTTGTTATTTATTCAGTATATAGAAAGCATAAACACACCGGAATTTATAGAAACAGCCTTTATATCTATACATAATACATATCTTCTGGACAATTAATATGAAAATGTGTAAAGCAAATCGCTTTCCGTGTGTTAATCCATCCGCTCTGTTTTTCGCTGGGAAATCTTTGTCACATGGAAGTAGCGAGATGGAGCATTGGGAAATTAATTGCAGCCCCTTTAAAAGATTTAGGAGCGGGCTTTATCAATTGTTACTATTCTCCGCCATTTAATATCCTTGCTTTACGACCCTCCTTTATCGCTCACTTGTTTCCTTGACGTCTACGCGTTTTTTTTTAATTTGTTTCTCTTTGTGTTTAAGTAAGGTTTTCTCTGAGTCGATTTTAGATTATTGGATATTTATAGGCAAATTCCTTGTTTATTTTCTTCACATTATATTTAGCTAATTTTTTTTTTATATTGTAACCGAAAATTTTACACCATTTTTTGAAATTAAACCTCTTTAGACGCGTTATTGAAAAACACTGAAAATTTAATTATAGAATTCGCGCACGATTCATTATAAATCGATACATGAATTTAGTCGCGATACGCACCCACGATGCATTAACAATAGTATGAAGTTGGTTATTAACATATATTCAGATGCGTGTAGTGACTGGTACTACATTCAAGATAGTTATTAAAATATATTTTTCTAATGGCCGGTTTCTCAGTACCTTTTACAGAATAGATATCTATTTCCCAACATTTTTGTATGAAGAATTTCAAACAAAAGAGTTATGGAAAACATATCTATTCGATAAAAGTGAGAGACCGGTCAGAAACCGCCCATTAATGAGATTAATTTTTGGTATGTATATATTGGCATTCCAAATTATAAATTATTACTTTACCATTTACTGAATATTTCAAATTAAAAAAATTACGAAAAATTTTCTGATTGTTAATTAAATTTTAATTGGATTTTTTAGAAATCTTTACAATTCTTTATGTAAACCTATTTATATTAAACTGAATGCTGAATTGTAACTAATTTTTTTTAAATAATTAAATATAATTCGAAAATTAACTTATTTAATTTAATAAAAAAATTAAAAATAACAATAATAATAATAATTATCATGAATATTTAATTATTAAATTATTATAATTCTAGATAAAATATCAATTTTCTTACTAGGACAAAATGAATATTAATTTTTAAAATTTAATTATACCAACCGTATTTATAATAACGCTCTATTTTTTAAAATTTTATTTCCAATAATGATTTGCGTGGTACATAAAGTTCTTCTTGTATTACGCTAAAGGGGTATCATTTCTAACGCGCGTAATTAAACTTCATACGTAACCAATTTGATTTTAATTGTAATAACGATATTTCTTTGTTTTAAGGTTCAACTTGTCATAATAAGAATTCAATAAAGATGAAGCCAGTGTTTACACAACTTTAATACACTGTTTCATGAGAGACATAGGGTTCTTCTTTATAAATGGACACTAATATTTAAAAAATTGTTGTTTTTATTATGCTTTGAAATTATCAAATATGTCAAACCTAAATCTTTTGATAAAATGAAAATTTAGTTTTTGATCAGTAAGTAATATTTTTTTTCAAAACAAAAATTACATATCGCTACTGAGTAAAACATACACACAAATGTATTTCAAAAATAATTCACAATTTTAACTTAAATTTTGGGATAAAACGTCTCCGACAAAGTTACTTGAATTATAACTTAATCGTTCAAAAATTAAATTGAAACTTTCAGCAAAAAGGAAAATTGTAATAATTTTTAAGTTTTTGTTTTGTTTAAAGTTTTTCTTAAGAGTTCCCGAAATTAAACTAACCCTTTATTGATAACTTGGGGTAATGATTTCTGTTTCGTGTAACTCTTGTTGTTATAAAGGTTTTTGCGATATATCTTACTACGTGTATATTTTTTTACTGAGCCACATAAGTAGTCATATTTAGTAAACAGTCAATATCTACATCTAACAAAACATTTGTAATTTTATAACAGTCACTGAAACGCAATATTTCAAGTGAGACTTCGAAATACTCTTCATATTAACTTTATACATTTCATCGTTGAATTTCGATTAGTAAAAATTTTCGTTAACTCACAATATATTATACTTAGTATCAATTCACCATTACAAAGTATGTCAAATATATCTTTACATTGGGGAAATCCAAATAAAATATAGGACTTTAGGAAAAAAAGACTAAATAAATGAAAAATTTAATCTGTTTAAAATTTTAGAAAATTTTCAAAAAAGCAATAAGTCATGATATAGTCAATGATATTGGAAACTTAAATAATGATCGGAAATTATTTTAACTGTTAATTACTGTGATTGTATTTTAACATCCAAAGATAAATATTAAAGAAATATTAGGAAGGAAACATTGTATTTTTCGCATTTTTCACTAGTAATGGAATAAAGGCTCTAGATGATTAGAAAGGTATTAGGAGTTGAGCTACAAAGAATACAAGATGGAACAGTAACAATTCTTATGTAATTCTGACATCGATACGGGAAACGTAAAAATAAATGATATTTTAAAAAATAGTTATCATTTTTATTCCTAAAGATGATAATATGGTCACTCAAAATAACAAATTGAAATATTGTAGTCATCTTTAAACATTAGATTCAAAGATGGTGTTGGTGACTATATTAATTCCTTTAACTGATTATATTACTCCACACTCTATAACCCTTACCAAGCCATCACTTTTGTGATTGTAATTATATTCAAATTTCCCAGTGTTAGATTTTCAATTTATTTATTGAATAGTTGCAAGACGACAGACCTTAGCTCACATGATCGGGTGTATAGTTCTTATTACATTTAGAAGCTTACGTGGCAACAGTTCAAATCGCTAGTCCTCAGTCTGCCTACCACGGGATACAAGATGAACATGTTCTGCTAAGATTTTTCGCGTTAGGAATTTAAAAGGAAATGTAAGTAATTTTATTATTATGTTTATGTGTTTATAGTCTTTGCATTTGTTATGTCTGATATTATATCATAGATACTAACTTTAATTTGCTGTTTCTAATGTTGCTGTCGTGATTGTGAATGTACGGACCTAATAACAGAAAGTACTAATATTTTCATACAAAACAAAACCATTTATTTAATAATCATATGTTCCAGCAAAGGTATAGTCAAGAAATATTGGTCGAAGAATACGAAATTACATTTAGTCCCAAAATTGAGAGATTTTGGAGAGAAGGGAGAAGTATCACCTTGATAAATTTCAAAATCCAAGACTAGGCCATTTGATGTTCCATGACGAAGTTTTTCAAACTTACCGGTCTTAGTTTTCCAGGGACAATCTACTTGATAGGGCATTTCCCGAGAATGGGAACCATTTATTTATTAATTGAATATGTGTCTTGGTTTCTTGGTCTTTGTAAACATGTGTTTTGAACAGTATCAACCAGTGGCTTAATGATTAAAAGGCGGTTTTTAGTTTTACTCCAACAAAGGCAGATCCTTTTTCAAAATATGCAAATTTAATCGTATTAGCAAAAAAACTCTCTTAATATTGCATCGACGATGTATGATAACCCAAACTGCTGTAGCCATACTATTTTAATCCTCTGGTACTTAATGTAAACCCGAATCCCGTTTATGCCAAAAAATATCTGTACTTCGGCTGCAGTGACCGGAGTTCTCAATTCTTCATTTATTGACGTTTGGTAGTAGATATTGATGTTAATTGCAAAACTTTCGTATATTTTCTTAGTAAATCTGCAATGATTCAAAACACGTAGTAAGACTTATTTAAAGTTATAAAAAAAAAATTCAATATTGACAACAAAATAAATATACGAATACCTCTTCTTCCACGTCAATCATAGTAACGGATGGAAACCGTTTTGACCCGGATATCCTCCTCGTCCAGATGTTTGTATTACCAGGTGAAGATACTATAAAAGTATCAGTTACATCATCAGCAGTCTCATATTCGGTGCTAGTTTGAGGTCCTTTCCAAAGGCACACAATTTGGTAACTTTGGGAAGACCGTAATTGTTATCTTCATCAGAGGTACCCGATTTTCATCTTTTATCTAATTTTGAGCTCAGTGGGGCCCAATTTTAATCTTCATTACCGTCTTAACACTAGTCAGAACCATTTAGTCTCCAAAATAGCATCTCTGTTATTACGTATGTTATTTCAATTCCTTCTACTCAAGTTCCTAGGCAACAATTCCAAAATATTAAAAATAAAATGGTCTTGTTTTGTATGAAAATATTAGTAATTTCTATTATTAGGTCCGTACATTCACAATCACGACAGCAACATTAGAAATAGCAAATTAAAGTTAGTATCTATGATATAATATCAGACATAACAAATGCAAAGACTATAAACACAAACATAATAATAAAATTACTTACATTTCCTTTTAAATTCCTAACACGAAAAATCTTAGCAGAACATGTTCATCTTGTATCCCGTGGTAGGCAGACTGAGGACTAGCGATTCGAACTGTTGCCACGTAAGCTTCT
The DNA here is from genome assembly GCA_039881145.1 of Druceiella hillmani. NCBI lineage: Eukaryota > Metazoa > Arthropoda > Insecta > Lepidoptera > Hepialidae > Druceiella > Druceiella hillmani. The sequence goes on along the minus strand of JAYKKI010000007.1, from coordinate 1,001,203 downwards.
AAAGATAACAAGAACTATACACCCGATCATGTGAGCTAGGGTCTGTCGTCTTGTAACTATTCAATAAATAAATAAAAATTTGAATATAATTACAATCACAAAGGTGATGGCTTGGTAAGGGTTATAGAGCGTGGAGTAATATAATCAGTTAAAGGAATTAATATAGTCACCAACACCATCTTTGAATCTAATGTTTAAAGATGACTACAATATTTCAATTTGTTATTTTGAGTGACCATATTATCATCTTTAGGAATAAAAATGATAACTATTTTTTAAAATATCATTTATTTTTACGTTTCCCGTATCGATGTCAGAATTACATAAGAATTGTTGCTGTTTGAACTTGTATTCTTTATAGCTTAACTCTTAATACGTTTCTAATCATCTAGAGCCTTTATTCTATTACTAGTAAAAAATGCGAAAAATACAACGTTTCCTTCCTAATATTTCTTTAATATTTATCTTTGGATGTTAAAATACAATTACAGTAATTAACAGTTAAAATAGTTTCCGATCATTATTTAAGTTTCCAATATCATTGACTATATCATGACTTATTGCTTTTTTGAAAATTTTCTAAAATTTTAAACAGAATAAAGTCCTATATTTTATTCGGATTTCTCCAATGTAAAGATATATTTGACATATTTTGTAATGGTGAATTGATACTAATTATAATGTATTGTGAGTTAAGGAAAATTTTTACTAATCGAAATTCAACGATGAAATGTATAAAGTTAATATGAAGAGTATTTCGAAGTCTCACTTGAAATATTGCGTTTCAGTGACTGTTATAAAATTACAAATGTTTTGTTAGATGTAGATATTGACTGTTTACTAAATATGACTACTTATGTGGCTTAGTAAAAAAATATACACGTAGTAGGATATATCGAAAAAACTTAAAAATGAATGCCATTTTCCTTTCTGCTGAAAGTTTCAATTTAAATTTTTGAACGATTAAGTTTTAATTCAAGTAACTTTGTCGAAACGTTTTATCTCAAAATTTATGTTTAAATTGTGAATTAATTTCAAAATACATTTATGTGTATGTTTTACTTTTACCGATATGTAATTTTTGTTTTGAAAAAAAAAAATTATTTATTGATCAATCAAAAAATATAGGTTTGACATCTTTGATATTTTCAAACATAATAAAAACAACAATTTTTTTAAATAATAATGTCCATTTATAAAGAAGAACCCTATGTCTCTCATGAAACAGTGTATTAAAATTTTATAAACACTGGCTTCATTGTTAGTGAATTCTTACTATGACAAGTTGAACCTTAAAACAAAGAAATATCTTTATTACAATTAAAATAAAATTGTGCGTAGAAGTTTACTTTTGAAGTTTAAGTACGCGCGTTAGAAATTATACTCCTTTGGCGTAATATAAGAATAACTTTATTTGCTCCGCAAATCATTACTGATAATAAAATAAAAAAAATGGAGTGTAATTAAAAATACGGTTGGTATAATTACATTTAATTAAATTAAATTTAGTCATAGTAAAAAAAATTGATCTTTGTATGTAGAATTATAATAATTTAATAATTAAATAATTATTATAATTCTTAGTATTATATTATTATTAATGTTGTTTTTTATTTTTTTTAAATTAAATAACCTAATTTTAGAATTAAATTCATTTATTTAAAAAAATTAATTAACATTCAGCATTCAGTGTAATATAAACACGTTTATATAATGAATTGTAAAATTTTCTAAAAAATGAAATAAAAATTTAATTAAAAATCAGAAATTTTTTCGTAAATTTTTACCGTACATACATACCAAAATTTAATCTCGCTAATGGCCGGTTTCTGACCGGTCTCTGATTTTTATCGAATAGATATCTTTTCCATAACTCTTTTGTTTGAAATTCTTCATACAAAAATGTCGTGAAATGTTTATCTATTCCGTAAATGTACTAAGAAACCGGCCATTAGAGAAATATATTTTAATAAATATTTTGAATATAGATCAGTCACTACTTCATACTATTTTTAATGCATCGTGCATGCGTATCATGACTAAGTTCATGCTTCGATTTTCAATGAATCGTGTGTGCGTATGCACGAATCTTATAATTTCACTTTAAGTCTTTTTTTCATAACGCGTCTAAAGAGGTATGATTTCAAAAAGTGGTGTAAAATTTTCGGTGACAACATATAAAAAAAAATTAGCTAAATATAATGTGAAGAAATTAAACAAGGAATTTGCCTAAAAATTCCTGATAATCTATGGACTAAGAGAAAACCTTACTTAAACGCAAAGAGAAACAAATTAAAAAAAAACGCGTAGGCGTCAAAGAAACAAGTGAGCGATAAGAGGGTTGTAAGGCAAGGATATTAAATGGCAGAGAATAGTAACAATTGATAAAGCCCGCTGATAAATCTTTGAGTGACTGCAATTAATTTCCCAATGTTCGTTACTTCCATGTGACCAAAGATTTCCCAGCGAACAACAGCACGGATGGATTAACACACGGAAAGCGATTTACTTTACACATTTTCATATCAATTGTCCAGAAGATATGTATCATGTATAGGTATAAAGGCTGTTTCTGTAAATTCCGGTATGCCTATGCTTTCTATATACTGAATAAATAACAAGGAAATATTTTTAATAATCTACATATCTTCTTTCACTACTGTTGCAATTTTGCCACTTATGGCAATACGAATGGACTGCTAATAGATAATATATCGTCTTATTTTCTTGAAAACTTTTAAAACATTGTATTATAAATTTTTCGCCGGCTTATTATTAACTCACTAGCTTATTATTTCCGAAGCGGCTCTCAGATTTTCCCACGTCAGTCATTTACTTTGTAAAAGTAGCTATCTCGATCTCCGCCTCGGACCCCCTCCGACCCCCTCACCGTAATGCAATTATTAAGTGCATGTTATTTATTCTTTTATGTTTTGAATATATTTGGCGTTAATTTTGTAGAAATTCATTATTCACAATTAAATGAAAGTACGTGATGCAGCATTATTTCTACTAATAATAATACTACATCACGTAGTTTTATTTAATTGTGAATAATGAATTTCTACAAAATTACCGCCAAATATATTCAATATTTGAAAACAGCCGATTTGGCTACATTGGCGATATTGTACCGTCGACTCCGAATTAAATTTCGGAAGGCGGTACAAAGCATATGGTTTCTAATATCCCACCTGATGATGATGTAATACAACGAAACCTAGGTTGTGGTTAAAGAAATTAAAGAAAGTAGAAATAATACTACATCACGTTGTTTCATTTAATTGTGAATAATGAATTTCTACAAAATTAACGCCAAATATATTCAATATTTGAAATTATCCGATTTGGCTACATTGGCGATATTGTACCGTCGACTCCGAATTAAATTTCGGAAGGCGGTACAAAGCATATGGTTTCTAATATCCCACCTGAAGATGTTGTAATACAACGAAACCTAGGTCGTGGTTAAATAAATTAAAGAAAGTAGAAATAATACTACATCACGTAGTTTCATTTAATTGTGAATAATAAAGTTCTACAAAATTAACGCCAAATATATTCAATATTTGAAAACAGCGGATTTGGCTACATTGGCGATATTGTACCGTCGACTCCGAATTAAATTTCGGAAGGCGGTACAAAGCATATGGTTTCTAATATCCCACCTGAAGATGTTGTAATACAACGAAACCTAGGTCGTGGTTAAATAAATTAAAGAAAGTAGAAATAATACTACATCACGTAGTTTCATTTAATTGTGAATAATGAAGTTCTACAAAATTAAAGCCAAATATATTCAATATTTGAAAACAGCGGATTTGGCTACATTGGCGATATTGTACCGTCGACTCCGAATTAAATTTCGGAAGGCGGTACAAAGCATATGGTTTCTAATATCCGACCTGAAGATGTTGTAATACAACGAAATCTAGGTCGTGGTTAAAGAAATTAAAGAAAGTAGAAATAATACTACATCACGTTTCATTTAATTGTGTCTTTTATGTTTGTTGACATTAATTTGAATGAATTACGTGTTAATATTACATGTTTATGCACAGTTCATTATTCAACGTGTTACTTTGTCGATAATTTAGATCATATACGGGGAAATATAGAACGTCGTGAATAAGGTTTTCAATTCATTGAATGATAAATATTAAGAATGAGGTAACATAAAAAAATAAGCTCACTTTAGGTACCCTGGGGGAAAACTATATGCTATAACAGAGAAAGAAGAATTACAACAAATGTTATTAATATATTTATATACATATATATATATATATATATAGTACATTTAGTAACGGCATAATAAACTACTCAAAACTTATGATCCTCTATTAATTTGTAAATGACAGTAAAACATTATTTATTATTTGATAGACTGCATTTAAATTTGCATGCCAAAAGTCTAAATTAGATGAATTTATGTATGAATAAACGTACACGCACATGCATACGCACACCCACACGCACACACAAAATAATTCCAATGTTATCCAGTACTTACAATTTTGTGTATAATAATTACAATTTTGTATAAATAGTTTATATAAATGGAAATAATGACTACAATTTTGTGTGAATGGTACAATTAATATCTCTCACCTCTTCTGTACTTAAATGAACACGAAAGAATATGCATTAAGTTTAATCACTTGTTTTAAACCAGAAATGTTTTAAATATTACTAACAAAACAAGAAATTATAACCGATCAGGATTACATGCAAAAATTATTTTCACGAAAAATGAAATAAATATTACTCTCAGAAACAAAAAAAATAAAAGAAAAAATCATCTTTTTAAGATGACATTTCATTTCATATGATCATTTCGACCACTAGTGGAGCTCTTATTCTATGGGGTGAAAGTTCAAAAAACATGGATGAGGCTTTTCTGGTTCTTCCTTGAGAGTTCTCTAATAAATACCTAAGTTTTGTATAAAATTGGAAATGAAATAGGCAAAACACACAGAGACTTTTTTCTAAGATTGGCTCGTGGGTTGAAAAAAGAATATGTAGCAGCAAAAAACCGGTTGTATTCAAAAATAAGAAACGCGGCGTGTATGGTGTGACTGACGATATTCGATTGGCACAAAAAGGAAAACACTGGCCCGAACTGTCAATATTCAAACGGTGCAAGTTATGTAGTAGAAGAAAGGATGAAAAAAGGATGAAATATGACCGTGACCGGCAAAATATGCCAGGTAACTCCTCATGTGGAAAAATTTCGTGATAAAGTTAATTGAGTAATAAAACATTACATTGTCCAGAAAAATTGTTTTTTTTTCAGTATATTCTAGTATCAAATTAATTATAAAAGATAATGGGAGCTCCAAACCGGACATGTCTTTATCCATCCAAAGGAATATTTCCCACATTATTTTTGCAGGATTTTTAGACGTTTTTTTATAGACATTGTTATTTTAATACATATTAATGTAAGTGAGAAAATAATTATACAGATATTAATTATGTGTGGACTGGTTAAGGGTTATATTTCAACTTTATTTAAAATTAGTTATTACTATTTGCATGGGAGTAGATTCGTTAAGTTTAAAAATGTACGTAATTATAAGACTGATTCCAAACATCAATGGGAAAGGATTATTATCAGAGAGTTTTTTATAACCTACACCAAGGTGGCTACACTTACACTAACTGTGATTAAGAAGAAATAAAAATGAGAAACAGTGTAAGAGGAATTAATATTTTGCATTTAATGTATTCAAAAATCAATTTTCAATTGGTACTTAGATTCACGGAATTAATCATGACGAATGCAAAAATGAAAATAAAATACAGTGCCATGTAATCGACTTTTCGCAGTAATACTGCAATTTTTTTTAACGATTTTTTACTTAAATTGTTTTATATAAATAACACAGTGCTATCTTCTAGTAGAAATTCATCCATCTAAAAACTAGGTAATGTAGGTAATATCAAATCTGTGCCCCCACGGAATTTAGGTACAACCACGCCACCCCCTTGTTATGTTAAGCATTCAGAGTTGCCAAATGTTACTTGCAGTTTTTTCCTACTGCCTTAGGTGAATGCTTACTGGGCAAAATAGTAGAACATCAGTTGAGGCTACCACGATTTCGAATATTAGACAGTAGTACTAAGAATCAAATGAAAAAAAGTTATTAAAATTTTTTGTAAATATTCAAGTACGTATACATAGTTTTTAGGCTACATACTTTATGGTTTTTATATATAATTCCCTATTTCTTTTAGAAATAAGTTATTGAAAAAAAAAATTAATTATAGCCACGAAGAGAAATTTCATTAACCTGAACATTCGATTTTATAAGTACAGACTAAATCAAATGACAATATTCTATTCGCCAAAATGTTTTTTTGCAAATACAGTTCAGGCGAAGCCATATATTTGAAATTCATAATTGTTTAATTCCGTGACTAGAAAAAACGTTTTTTGGAAACCTGTCGAAATATAAAGTTTTTAAAGTGAAATATTTGTGACATTTATATTTGTAATATTATTTGTTTCATAAAAAATGTTAATGAAACTAATTTTTTTTAATAATTGCAAATAATATATATCAAGTATACAATTTAATTGCATTCCAATACAATTGACAAATGAAGATTTATTACCTATTTCCTTTTCGATAATGTTATTGTCGATTCGATCCTATACGCAACGACATTAAACACGCGTGAAGTGCATAACTGATGACTGTTAAGGCAATATAAACATTGTCTGCTCGCTATTAGATTTGTATTAGCTTGCAGACATGCATTGATTTTTTTCGTAGGATAGTTCTTAGAAGAGCATTCTGTATACTAGTACTATTTTACATTCTGTGGTAATTAAATATCTAGTTACTTACCCACGTACGCCACATGAAAAAATAAATAAATAATATTTTGGTGAGATATTCAAAAATTAATACACCAAAATATATAATCACACGTCGAACGTAATGTTAGATTATATATTATACAAACGATAAGAATGATAAAAAAGCAGTAGTACTTTAACTTCATTTTATCCTTTCAAATTTTCAAATGAATAATTTTGTGGGTTAGCATATTTTATCGCTAAGCCAAATTTTATATTTTTAAGTTTGTCGTTTTCTAAGCTAACGGTTTCTAAAGAAACGGTTGTGATACATAAATCGATCGTCGAACGAATGATCTTCTAAGGTTCCGTTTTTCTTTTCTTTCAAGGTTCATGATTAAATGAATTAAAAAGAATTTACGCTATTAGTTTTGACGAAGCTAAGGATGTGGATGCGCAATAGAGAATGCTTTTTCATGGATGGTTTCGTGGTAATCTGAATTTTATCTCCCAGGAGCGGGCCGAGCAAAAATTTCTAGGAAAACAAATTTGAAAAACTACATATTGACTTAGATTTACAATAATATATTGTGAAATTTCTAAAATGTTTTGTTATTATCGTCCTATTCTCATATATTTTCTGCTTCAAAAATTTTCCAAAAATTTTAGAATCCTTAATAATACAATTTACACTTATTATCCTTGTCAGAGGATCTTATTTATGTCTTATTTTATTTCTTAGGCAAGGGTTCAACATCACTTATCCACCAATTAGCAGACGTTAAAAAGAATCGTTACACAGAATTCAAGTTTAATTTTTTTTTCCTTTATTTTTAACAAAGACTTATCTAGTGTGGCATACGACTTTATTTCGGCTTATATAGTTTACTGACTTTATTTACTATTTAAATTAACTATTGAACTTTGTCATTTTGGGTTTTATTCTTCAGAGACTTTGAATTGATGAAGTACCATAAGGCCATAAGGGTTTACTTTTCAGTGCCGTAGGTCATTCATTATGAACATAATTCACTGATTTGCCTCCGTATTTAGCGGTCGCGGATTTGATGTCTCAATTTAAGAAAGCACCGCGCATGATTTGGAGAAGATGCTGACTGGCTTAGGCAATTCTTCTGAACGAACGGGCCTACGTATAAACCAGACCAAAAAATTCATATTCAACTCATAAACCATATTAACACACGTGAAATTCATAAATGTCAGCATCGAAGTTGTTCAAAAGTATATCTGCCAGGGAGAAATGATTCATCAGGGTAGAAATAACTTCCAAAAAACTGAAAGAAAAATTCATTTTGGCTAGGTGACGTTTGGAAAATTGCATCAATTTTTCATATCGTTGGTTCCGTAAGCGCCAAAGACGAAAGTTTATAGTATTTCTATGGAAATTAATTATAAATTTTGATATAAATTTTCAACGTATTGCCTAATACATCTTCAACGAGCGTGAAAATATTAATTATGCAAAAATTGTGAAATTTAAAAATCAATATTGCAGTTTTTGTGTAACCTTTAATTGAATTTCGAGAAAGGTGTTTTTTTTTTATTTTGGCAGTTTGGATATAAAAGATTGAACATGTTTTTATGAAATTAGCTGTTAAAATATTTTGCAATTTTTTTTAGAAATAGTGTTTAAAAAAAAGTAGAAACCACTTCTACTGCAACTAGTATCATACAAGGTAGATAAGATTTAGAAAAAAAGTATATTTGAGGATGCCCGTTCGCCCCTTCCAAAATTTTATCATCTATGAGCGTTAAATACATGTAATGGGAAATTTGTCGGTTTTTTGCTTTATCACTATTAAAATTTATAATTTCTATGCCAATCGATTTCGAAGAAAAAAGATTGTAGCCTGCAAAGAGTCAGGTGGGTTTATAAGTGTTCCGATTTTCCTTTTTGAGTTTGGAAACTCTACAAAGTAAGTAAATAAAAATTGTGATTTGAGTTACAAAATGTAGCTTACTTTTTATTACAGCAGTAATTTTGCACGGAATTCCTATATTTTTGCAGCCTGACATGCGACAACTGAAATGCTTATCTAGTAAATAATGATCAAATGCTAGTTGATTTTTAATTATTTACGCAATAAGTGATCCGAATCATCAGTTACTTTTATATATTTAGTTTTACATCTCTTAATATTTTCCGGTAATAATCATTAATAATATTTCATGTACCTACTAATATTATTGATTCTATCCTAAAATCGTTTACGTAAAGTATAATAGTTAGGCCTTGGATTATTGCCTATATTGACTATATTTAAAAAAAAAAAACAAAAATATAATTTAAAATTTGCTTATCACTGTTATGAGTATTAATTATAATTGTTTGTTAATCAAAACCAACTTCTGGGAAAATATATGACATCGCAGCTAATGATCTTAACAACCAAGTACCTGAGTTAATTAAGTCGGAGTCTAAGAATTTTCTGTGTGTCTAATTTTTGTGGTTTGATATAAATATACGAACTGTGCTTAGGGTCTCAATGTATTCATGTCATGTTTTCAGTATGATTCTGGTGCTACAAAAAATTATCAACACCATCCAAATTTCCTCCATATCTCACGTGTCCTTCACCTTATGTTAAAAATGTTCGTACCTGCAAATCTTTTCTACGGACAAACTTGTAATCCTAGTGACAGATATACTAATAAAATGTACTAATTTGCATATACTTCTATATTTAGAATATAAATATAAGTATAGAAATATAAGAGAAGGTTGAAATACAATAATCGAACCTTGGACTCGGTGACGGATGATTTGAAGATACCTTAGATTTAAAAATAAATACTCCTTAAATATATTTAAACATTTACACCGTCTAGTGAAAATAAATTTCACACAAAACAATTTTTTTTTCATTAGAACGTACGATTTTAGATGCAGTCGTAATTTTTTTTACTTGTATATCCATGATTTATGCTCAGCAAGGCCCTAAGTAAAAAAATTAAATATTGTACGTATTTATAATATCATAAACGCACAAAATTATCAATTACGGAAAAACACACAGAATCATTGTGGTGTCGGATCCCAAACGCCAAATATGAAAAGGTCGCAAAGCTAAAGCACTTAATTAAGTAAATTACCATGATAAAGACACCCAAATGCTTAACATTAATAAATCTAACTCATGACCTATTCGAATCAATTCTTCTCGTGAATCTTTGAAAAATTTATTGTAGGTAACGCAAGACGTAGAAAATTAGGCTGCCGCAATCGTCTCGGATCGCATCCATAACCAGTTTTTCAAATCTGTCGAACAAAGAAGACAGCTTTTGTTGGTGAGAAAATTTGCCAAGATAATTATAAGGAGTTGGCGGAAATAAATTCGGCTATTAAAATGTCGAGAATTTCATTTTTATCATGGTTTGAATGTGGTAGCCACTATTAAGCGCTTGCCGTTGGATATATTTCTTGAACATGTGACATTGCAAAATAATTAAAATATTGTAATGAATTAAACATTTTAATATTTTATTCACAGTAGACGGTAGTATATGAATATATACTTGTAAGTTAAGTCTGGGTTAGTTTCTGCCAATAACATTAAATTCATTAATTACCAGTGGTTAAACAGAAATTGTTAAGTCATTATGTTTAGATACATATATATATATATATATATATATATATGTATATATATATATATATATATATATATACATATATATACACATACATATGTTATTCATGTAAACGGCTTGCATTTAAACTTGCGGCATCTTTACAGAAGTGTTGAATTTTTGGTGGTTGGTTACAAATGAACTTGAATAAAATAACACAAATTAATGCATATTATTTTTAGGATGAATATAGAACGGAATATATTCAACTATAAACGAGCTTTGTCTGAAATGCTTTTATTTTGTCAAAAAACTCAACGGTTAATCCCCGTTGGTAAAGTCACCATAATAGACATCACCGAGATGGAAAGTTTGTTTTGATCGTGGACATAACTAGAGCTTTAAACTATTATCAATCATGTGAAGGGGGATGATTTCCACACGATAAACTTGAGATGGGTAGTCTTGTATCGTCCATTAATTATAGCGGGTTACTGTGCCACTCCTATCCAAAATTTGTGCGGTCGGATTAAAGCGTGCCGTTTGGCCTGCTATAAGGTCATTGATAATATAGGTCTACACATGAATGTTAAATATTACTATGGCTCCTAGATTTGAGTATGAAATAAATTTTGTGCAAAATGACAGTTTAAAAATTTTAATTTCGACTAGTTTTACCAGAGACATTGTTCGTACAGAAGTCGATATTACAATACATTCTAAAGAATCATGCAGCTCTAATTTTACTCTATATATATATATATATATATATATATATATATATATATATATATTTAAAACAAATTTTTAAGGGGAATAAAAAATCGTCCCAATTTTCCAACTTTGATTTTAAGCCTGATTCCATTACAAAGTTACGGTGGCTTTAAATTCCTTGATAACATAATGGGTTTGAACAGTCAATCGCTAACTTTCACAATTATCTACAACTCCGAAAAATTTTGACAGAAACTTCGACAATCCTCACAATTAACGACCAGAAGTTTGATGATCAGGAGATATAGTGTTTACTACTTACGCAATGGACAGCTGATAAGTCCAACAAATCCATACTCGACCAACTCAAAATTAGAATCAAATGGTCTGCTATTTACTATCGACTTGTCATATAATTCGTTTATAGCCATATTATCTAGACTAACTTGAAATTTAAAAAATGAGTTGGAATACAACAACTCATCTATCATAGATATTTGCAAACTCAAAGTAACGAACACACTTGACTAGATAAGCGATAACTATAAGATTTAACAATCACCAGTCCACTTCTTGATTTTTATAAGGCGCTTGTCAGAAAAAAAAATAATATTAATATCTCAGGGTATTCTTCAACAAAAGTCAGCTTACATTATTGTCAAAAACACTAAGTCATAAATATTGAAGTAAAATACCATTTTCTCGTCAAGTCTTACCTATCTTCCTCGTTCATTATTCCGAACGCGTCAATTGGATTTTACAATGCAAGCTGTTCTCTTAAAAAAATCTTCATACTTGATTTTCCTTTCCTTGCGTATATAAAGAAGTCAGTCGTAAAGAAACAAAAGAACATTTAAATTGATTATGCTCATTCAGTTTAATACATAGCAATACCAGTTTAATACATAGCAAAGAAGAATAATTTTCTTCATACATGTTGACGTTGCGTTGACCGTAATTTCAAGAAGTGTAAGAGAATTTGAAAAAAATGTTAAACATGTTATTCGCTTAACATTAAAAGATTATTCGCTTGTTTTGGATAAAACTAAAATTAACTTTTTATTATGTTTATATCGAAGGTTCACACTCACATAACAGACGCCACTTAAGGAATCTGCCCAAAGACGACAGTATTCGTTAAAAAAATTAAAAACAATGTGTCTATTTATCTTCTTCGAAAATTAATACAGTTTTAATTAGGTATTCATATAATAAATATATTCAAATATAGATTTCTTTTTTTTATTTCCATTTATAGAATTAATAAACAGTCTTATAAAAGTAAAGTTCCTCGAAAGAGTAGAACATGATTTCACACATTATCGATGTACTATTTATGTATTTATTTCCGTGTAATTACTAACTATATTATTGCACGTATGTATTTTATAAGTAAATACATATATGCGGAATACGCATACAAGGACAAACGTAAGATTATATGATACGTGCATGATAGTACTTAGGAACATAGTACCTCTCAATTTTTACAGCAATTAAGAAGCCCTTTTTTCATAAATAGATATTCAACTTAATTATTAATTTTTCTAAACTAAATGAAGTTAATTTTTGCGTGGATATGAGAGTTAATTTTTCAAAACACTCAATATTCTTTTTCCATGTTCTTGTGCTTTTTATTTTTGGTTACCCTTAAAATGCAATGGTTATTTACAAAGTATAAATAATAATAATATTAAGCTATATCATAAGAGCAATAATAGTTTGTTTGCGTCAGTTAAAGTAATACTAAGCTTAAAAACATTAAAATAATGTTTGTACTTTTCTTGCTTTGTTTTCATAATAATGTTTTCTAATAATTCCACGGAGATTTTAAATTCATTTTAATGCTTCACACGTTTTGGCAGAACACTGCACGAAATCATCGAGCAATGGGGATATAGAGACATTAATAAATGTAATTATACACTTCTCATTATTTTATCTTATATGTTTTTCTGCAGTTTTCGTTGGCGATTAATTTCAATGTGTCGATGTTTTAGAATGAAACTAAAAGTTAAATGTTTTTAAGTATTTACGTTGTGATTTTAATTGTTCACCAATTTTCGGTTTAATTAAAATATTGTGTAAAAGAGCTATGTCTGTTTTAATCTATTTAGGGCATAAAACGAAATCCTGCAAAAATGTTTGTGGCAATTGTCTAAGTCGTTTCACAAGCATGCGTTTTTCCAGTTCTGGCAGGAAACATATTTTCGTCTCGTAATGTAACAGACGATTAAAAAAGATATTACGCAGCTTAACAATCTCGCGAGGTATTTTAGTAGGAAAAGCTTTCGTGTTGTTAAACTAGAAGAGGTTGTGTAGCTTAGTTTGGTTTACAAAATTTAATGTTAAAAAGGTCATTCGCCAAAGTTAAACTCTCCAATGTTTCCGGGAAAAATTAATTTTTTTTTCGTTTTGTTTGACAATCGCCGGTTCTGGAAGTTTAATTTATAAGCACTTTTTAATTAATATTTATACACGTCCATTGTATTGCGTGCTGTTTTTTCTTCAGTTTCATTTGGTTTCATACCTACCATAAAATTTGTTGAAATGACAGATATAAATATTTTTCAAGAATCTAAATGTTATGCACACAAATATGCTTGAAGACCTAGTACGATTTTATGTACATTATAATATTGCATAATTTTTAGAAATTCAATAAATTTTCAATAAATCTGTTCAGATGGAGAATTAAATGCTGAAAAATGTAATTTGTTCGGTTGCGAATTTTTTTTTGTTTATTTTGTAAGTTTCTTTTTATTTCGTATTTGTTTTTAAATTGCAAGAAACAAATGAAAATCATACCCAACTTTTATTAGAAAAAAATTTTATTACAGACTTTCTGCCATGATGAAAACCTTAAAAATTTGTATAAATTTTATTTTCATATGAATATGTTGAGAATAATTTTATTTGAAAGTATATTACTTACAAATTTTGCTCTCGAAATCATTTTTCGGCCATAATTTATTTCTAATTAAAATTTTTTTCTTTTATAATACTTTCATTGTTATAAAGGTCAAATTTCTTATTTTATCCCGATATTGTTCAACAATTTACATAATCTTACTTGCCTTAATTGGAACAATATATTTAATATTTTTTTTATTAATTTCCTTTTTAACATTTTTAAAAATTGTATTTATTGATTTACTTTAAATATCAATATCTTTATTATATCCTGCTTTAGACTCAGTTTTCTATCGGTTTAATATTTTTATTTTATTTTTTGAATATTCATTGAAAAATAAGTATTATTTTCTATAATATTGAAAGAAATGAAATGGTAGAAAATTTGTGATGTTATATTTATAACATATTTAAAAAAATAATCTTTTACTTAACTCTATTTAAACATCTCAACCACCGTGTCTAACCCAACTGTTTGTAGTTAGAAGAATCTTGCCAAAAAATTAATTAAATTTACTAAAATATTATGAGAGACGAAATTTAGACTGCAAAAAAATATGACATATTATTTTCACCTTAAAAGTCACTTGTTTTTCTACTTTATTACTGCTAACGAATTTCCATAATTTTCTTGAAAAATATTCATGTTTAAATATCGCCCATCGCTGTCCCGGTGTATGTGAAAAAAGTAGCATAAACAGTAGCTAGAAGAAGCGCATCGTTTCCCTAAATATTTCATTTATGTCATCTTAATTATTCGAGATAACAATTTTAATTTATATTTTTCTAAAAAAATATACGTACGAACAAATCAATATTAAGTATGTGAGAGAATTTCATAGAAATAAGAGAAGCAACATTTTAAGAAAAGCTCAAACGTCTGCAACCTTATATGTGTGCTTTGAAAAATTAAGTTAGGAAGATAATTTGTATTAAATTCATATTTATTTTTTAGTTATTATTATCTAAATAGTGAAGGAAACTTTGAAACTGCTATTAAATTTACGCAGTTTTATGGCAATTGTTTCACTTCTATTAAAAAATCATTTTTATTCATACGGAAGAATCAAATTAATAACAATATTTATTTTCAAAAATGTAAATTAATTATTTTTTTAAATATCATCTCATTACTACAGAAACTCTGGACAAAAATGTGAGAGTATTTGGTATAGGAAAATGTGATTAAATATTGTAAAATTAATAACTAACCGTTTTAACATTAGTGATTATTTTTTCTTAGTCAAAGACAACAAAATAACAAATATCGCGTATAAGGAAAAATAAATGAAATAATAAAGGTTTGCTTCTAACATTTGAATTCAAGTAAATGATGGTAAGTTAATGGATGGGGAAAAAAATTCTATTTGTGCTTCAGTTGGCTTATTTGACTATTATTATTCCGTCGCAGGTGCAGATACTTGGTTTAATTTCTCAGAAGACTCATGAAATTTCCTATTTAGTTAAACGTAGGATTTAGACTTGGATGACTGAACGATATCTTGGAATAAACAATAAAAGAGAGATCTCATCACACGGCCCTCGATGGTGAAAAAAATCAAATTTACTTCTTCAAGAAATTGCCCGTAACCGTAACTTTCTGGTTTTTCGGTGCTTATCTTCTTTTTTCTGTAACATTGTGAGGAAAATATATGGCAGCTTTGAAATATTCGAGTTTAATGGAAATTTTCCCTTATTTCAAAACTAAACAAGAAAATGATGAACAAAAGATTGACCAAATGTAGAAAATAATTGAAATAAAAAAAATTTTTAACAAATATATTCCGTATATAATAACCCTACAATACTTTCATAAAAGCAAGTAAATACGTCCATACATAACCGATATTAAAAAATTTTGACAATACATAACCAATCTTCACTGGCAATTGTAAACTGAATAACCCCTAAAGGTCTTTCTGAGGAATCACATTAAAGAGATAAGAATGTCCGGTACGCAGGGCGCGTCTCGGTCTGTCAATATCGACCCTTGTTAATTGCGCCTACTAATGACAGATAGATTTAATCTGTCTTTTTTCGTCGTTCGTCCACTGTTTCAAGGACAAAGTAGAATATAATATATATATATATATATATATATATATATATATATATATATATACATATATATACTTTAGTTTTGGAAGAAAAAGGAACATCATTCTTGAATACATTATTCTTATTTTAGTTTATCCAAGATCGTGAAATTGTGGAATATGTGGCAATATTGAGAACATCTTAGAAAACAAGCAGGTGAAAACATATAAGTGATTCAATTGAACATATAAAAAATTCAAATTAGTTGACTAGTCTAGAATGGTTTGAATATACGATTCATATCAGTGCGAAATTCAGAAGCTGGACAAAATTAGACATCATATTTTCATAATAATCATTGTTCATAAAAAATAAATAATTATAAAAGAGGTTTCATAATAATGATATTGTGTTTTACGACACAAATATGTCAAAAATATGAATATAAAATTGAATTCTTTATATCTGCACATTTCATTTAGTTATAAAACTTGCCAGCCGAATATTTTTATTGATTTTATTCAATAAATATTTCACATTGCTGTTTTTGCACAAATATGAGAAATATGCGAGTAAACATATAATTTCATACAAACATCCATCCTAACTATTGGAAGCACAGACAGATTTAAATGTTTTAATTAACGGGTTTAAATTCTATAGAAAAATACAGCTTCTTGTACAATTTTGGATAGTTTAAATATATTGTAAAGAAATTGAATATTATTTTAAATATTTTTTTGCAAAACAGTCAATAGATAATGTCATTATTTTATTTAAATTTCCCTGTAGAATTGTTGTATGTATTCTTGATACAAATACGCAGATATTTCCCATCAACCTACTCCTCTGCTAAATTTTGTTAATCTCTTAATCCAACGAGTCAACTATATTTGTAAAGAGAGTTATCTTATTTACTGAAAATAATTTATGTGGCTCTTTTTGGTACTAAACCCTTTGAATTCATTTTTTTTAAGAAAAAGGTTTGTAAGGTATTATGGAAAATACCATTTCGGAAGTTTAAAATTTAACCAAATATTCTTTCTACTGTTTAAAGCTTATGTATAATTTTATATGAAATTTACAATATTTTGTACATGATTTTGCAGTTTTAAAATTTAGGTACGAGTTTTTCCATACTATGAGAAGTTTTCTAATGCATTTGAGACCATAGCGTTTTTAAAATATTAAGCAACTAATATAATACGTATAAATATTTATTTATGCGAAATAACAAAGAAACTTGACACACAATTTTTTTTTATTTTTAGATAATATAGTGCATATATATATATATATATATATATATGTATATATATATATACTTGTATATATACACACACAAACACACATAGATATATATATATATATATATATATATATATATATACAACATAATCGATATATGCATAAGAAAAATTACTTAATGTCATTGCAATGAAAGAGAAAAAAATAAAAATTCACATTAATAAAAAAAACAAAACATGATTTAAATTGGAGACATTTTATATATTTTCAATTAATATTTTGCATAAAATAATTTACGTAATGAAAAACCCAAAACACTGTCGTTGAGGCATATTCTATTGAAAAATTAATTCGTATATATGAAAATTGTAATTCATATAATAATTAATTAATATATTCTTGAGCATCTGCCAAAAACCTAAATTCTATTGGTGGAACGTATGTGTAACGTATATTAAATATTGATGGTATATTCGTCAATAATTTTAAGAATATAATATAATTTTTTGTTACATTGTATATATTTAGCGTTAATTTTGTAGAAATTCATTATTCACAATTAAATGAAACTACGTGATGTAGTATTATTTCTACTTTCTTTCAGTTCTTTACCACGACCTAGGTTTCGTTGTATTACAACATCTTCAGGTGGACTATTAGCAAAGATAATCTTTGCTAATAGCAAAGATTATCTTTGCAAAGATTAAAAGTAGAAATAATACTACATCACGTAGTTTCATTTAATTGTGAATATTTTTTTCTTATATTCTAAAACACCTGATACCTAAAAATGAAAGAAGTGACATCTGAAAATTCAACTTCTTAAAAGTTTTTTCACAAAAACATATCTTCCTAAATAAACAACAGTAGGGCATTTTAAACAACGCTGTCAGTTTAACAATACATCCATTGGCAGTTTAACAATTTAACATTAATTTCTGTTTTTCTCTAATACCTGGAAATGTAAAAAAAACAGAGTCTTTATGAGATCACTCACGTGTCCATCCATCTTCCCCTCCCTCATAACTATTTATCTCTGAAATATTGTTAAAAATATCCACAAAATTATTCTGCTTCTAAAAGTACTAAAGTCAAAATAGAAATAAAACGTTAACAAAAATTTATCTAAAATTTAAGGAAAAATTACGAGACAGGAATATTGCCATAATTTTAAATCTCTGTTTTTTTTCCGGAAATTCTTATAATTTTACGAATAATAAGTTTAATACTTGCAAATAGTTTAATAGAAATCATATGTAATCTTACGATGGTTTAGTATGTTCAAAATCATCATAAAATATCATAGGCGCAAAAACAGCCTACGTGCGTCCAACAATAAATTATTTTTGAATTGATTTTCTCTAGTTATTAATAATAATAATATAGCCCTTTTATTCGGTTCCATTATACAATTATTTATATAACCAAACTTAAAATTAAAGAAACTATAACATAAAGTAATCCTATCTTATTAATTTAATATTTCCTATTTCTTTATTTCCTGTGGATCCGTTTGCCAGTCGGCAAAGGCCTCTTCCAACTGTGCTTATGATTGAGGAACAGTTTATCTTTGTCTTCTTCTTTTGTTGGAAGGTTATGGTCTCTTTTCGCCACGATGACCAGTCGACTTGGGGAAGTTTTGAGGTTTTTTTTGATGTATAATATATTTGAAATAATATACTCCAGTCGTCATCCGAAATTCGTTGTAAAATATATAGGCAACTTTTTGCCTTTATTCACAAAGCATATATTTCGAATATGAGCAATGAATTAGGTAGAGAACTTAAAACTGATATAAAAGTTAAACTGATATGGAACTTGAAAAGCTTCAAAATTGCTACTCGTTAACATAAAGTAGTTAATTAATTAAAATTAAATGAAAGCTAATTGGTGCCGTCTACAAAACAATGTGTGGGAATTTCGTTTAAACAGATCGGGAAGTTTTGCTTTGAAAATATTATAACCATAAACTGAATAACAACTTCTCTTTAAACTACGTGCTGAGAAAATTCCAAAGACTTCCTTTCCATGAGGTGTAGACGTCCAAAAGTAACTACTTTGTAAAACCTACACAAATTTACAGAAACGTTCTATTCATGTAATTTATGTAACGATTAAAATTATTATTTACAGTTTTTGTAATAGAGTTCGCAAAATAGATTTCTTAAGCATATTCACTGAATCAAAATAGAACAATTCTTTAATAATATAATATGTAGAATGCAACTCTTAAAATAAGTTCTGCAATGTAGTTTACATTATGAACAAATAAACTACGACGCTTTGTGGAAACAATCTACAGGGAATTTAGTTTTAATTTCATGCACTATCACCCAAACACCATATTGAATAAATCCAAATAAATAAAAGCTATGTTATATTTTTTGTCAAACACAAACATGGAAGATAGTTTATTAAAAAAGGAAATTAATGAAACGAAATTTTTGGGATAAAGAAGTATACCGCTTCATTATCGCTGCCTACTCTCTCTTGTCGAAAAGTGAAAATATAAATGGAATAAAGCAATATCATAAATGCCGAAATTAAATTGTTTGTTCGTTCCGATTTCACTGCTCAAAAACTCAAAATATTTTACATCCACATGTCTTGTAATATAATAACAATAATAATATAGCCCTCTTATTCGGATCTATTATACAATTCTTTATATAACAAAACTTAAAAATAAGAAAATATAACATAAAGTAATCCTATCTTATTAATTTAATATTTCCTGTTTCTTTATTTCCTGTGGATCCGTTTGCCAGTCGGCAAAGGTCTCTTCCAACTGTGCTTATGATTGAGGAACAGTTTATCTTTGTCTTCTTCTTTTGTTGGAAGGTTGTGGTCTCTTTTCCCCACGATGACCAGTCGACTTGGGGAAGTTTTGAGGTTTGTTGTTTTTGTTATCAGTTGTCTTGGTTGGTTTTAGGTTCCGTTTGCCGTTGTCTAACTGATATTTTTTTTTATTGACAGCTAAGTTTGAGAGAGTTCGATCTAGCCCGCGTCATGTCAAACGAATCTACAAAACCAGATGACCTTTTGAATATCGCTGGAAACGAGTTTGTTGCTTTTTTGACTGGCTAGTGCCACCAGTCGGTGAAGTAGAAATCTCTCTCATCCTTTTCTCTTGTTGGTTAATGGTCTGTTTCACTATAAGTATATAGTCAATATTTCCCTTCAGGTAGGCAATATTTCCCTTATTCCTATGTTCTACTAACTCTGATTATAACTGTTTTCTTTTTTTCAGCACTTCCTTTGGGTAGTCCTCGGTGATGTAAATTTTCTTTAAATTCTTCCTGTTTTTAATAATTTCAGTCTTCTTTCAATTGTTTACAAACGAGCATAAGATCGGCCTAGACTTATTACCTTCTAGTTTTTTGTAACCTAAACGATGTATTTTGTTGACATCATAGTTTTATAACTTTATTTCAAGGTCTTATTTGAGATGTTCGTTTAATTTTTGTATTAAGCCTAATTTAGATGTTTCTCTCACCTCTAAGCCAAATATAATAATATTATTTTTTCGCTGTCCTCTTTTAAGGTACTCTAACCCATTCCCTAATTTTTCTACCTTTGCCCTTAGATTTCTGTTCTCCTCCACTAAAGAAACTAGTTTCTCGTCAATTTTTGCCATTATAGTATTAGATTGGACTTCCATCTCGATCTTCATCTTTTCGAACAATAGTTGAAATTGTCCATCCATCTTGTAAAGTTTTTCTGTGTAGCGAAACGTAACGTATAAGATATCAACAAATACGTATTAGGTAGAAATATTTTTCTTTGTTGGCAACACTGACAGTAATGTCCACCAATGTCAGTTGTGTTTACGTCAGATATTAATGATTGATTGTCCCTCTATATTTGGTACTTTTTCTTTGTGTAGTGGCAATACTGACGCGTATTTCAAGTGCACGATTGGGTAGATGACGCTGCGTGAATGTGAATGTCACTCAATTCAAAAAGAAAGAAGAAAAAAAAAGACAGAAAAGGGAATGCGTGATTGTTCTGATCTCGAACCCGATGCGTCTCTGTGCACTATCCGCTGAGCCACTAACACGACATGCAAAGTCGCAAAATAGCGGTTGGTTAAGCGTCACAGGAATATAGTTAAAATAACAGGGATGTCAGTAATAGAGTTATTATTGTTATACTTGTTGCTATTTTTAAAACACCCACTTTTACGTTAATTTTTCATTGTCACTAAGCCGCACTAAGATAAAATCTATATTATATTTTAGATTTCACTTCGTTCCAAATATTTAATTATTTTGTATTAAACACTAAGTAATTTTTATAATAAAAACTTCAGCTTTATTTATTCATAGATTTTAACGATAGAATACATCTTGGCCATCACATAATTTTGTGCAATGTTTGTAATTATAATAATTAGCACGCATACAAAAATTAGTACAGTTTTCTTTAACTTTTACACTACGGATTTAGAATTTGATAAATAAATTAAAATTCACATCATTAGTTATCCTTTTCCCGAGTATCATCTTCAGAAGAATTATAGTACACGAATATAGTTGACTGTACCACAGTAACTAATATTTTTATTAGCTGAACTTTCACTGTAAGAAGTTCCACAATCACAAAAAGGCTGCAATAGCTATTTGCACTCACTGTTGCTATTGTATTTTATGTAAGGAAACGCAGTAATTATCAACACTTTCGATTCAATATTATAATTTAAATACTATTTTCTCTTTTCGAACTGGTTTGCTCGCGCGGCATACACGATCGTTGCGTACGGAGACCGGAGACTACTCTCTAGTTATTATCTATATTAATTTCTATACAATGCAATAAGTAGAGGAGAGAAGCACTGGGTTTAAACTAATTTGTTATGTGACTATACGCTAAACAAACGGTGTCATTCCGAATATGATAATTTACTACATGAGCTTAATCACGAAGATCGGAAAATTGTCACAACACATCAAATTTAATCATTCTATTAGCATTCTTCTTTACAACCTTCGATTAAGTGGATTTACTTGGAAAATTTAATAAATATTCTAGGTTATTTTTATTGCGCATTATTTTCTTTTTAACGTTTCATCTTTTATTTTGAGGGCTCAGCGTAAATCAGATTGAAAATAAAGCTAAAACAAATGGATATTTGAAAGAAAATATATTTTTTTTATTTTGAAAACTGAAATATGATCAAAATGTAGGTTTGTGTTTATTTTAACACTAAATGTTCTGATGTAATTTGATTTAATATGGCAAGAAGAAAAGACAAGAAATTCGTCTTTTTTCCATTACATATTTACAATCAAACGATCCTTAATCTTTTGAAAATTCTAGATTAAGAATTTTTAGCGGAGTTGAAACTATGTCCAGTTCGATTAAATGAAACTTATAGGCACGTATGTTTTATTAAATAAATAACAAAATCAACATCACAAAACTGAATATGGTGTATTACGTTGCATTTGAGTTTTACAGTTTAAATTTTCCATCTCGTATATAACGAATAAAATATGATATATTCTACGGTTTGCTATGGGGCTCTTGCATAGGAATACTATTTATGAGCTCTATATTTAAAGTTAAATATCAACATTTCATTACAATGATAAAAAACATTTGTAGTAAATGAAAATAGTAGTAAATTGTTAATTTGTACATCTGACTAGAAATAATGATAGGTATTAGAACTACAGTCAAATAAATTGACTGCTGGGCTGACCAGAGAAACGAGTACGTCACTGATATCATTTATAAAATTAATTGCTTTCTGAATAATGATACCGTTAAATTATTTCCTCGATAAAATAATGAACAGTATTTATCTCAAAATATAAAAAGTATCGGACATGAACACAGATATAAATTTTTAGTTTGTATTAATTTTAACTAATGGACTAAATCTCGCAACAAACATTTCACAATTGGAAAAAAATACAAATTTTTTGTTTAGATTATTTTCCACTATAGACATATTCGTTTTTAAGTTTCAGGAAATTAAAAGCTGTGTTGAAGAAAGCATATAATTTTTAGGTTAATTTTTTTGACTCCGTGTTGCCAAAGAGCCATTATAGCACTATAGTTGCCAAACAGCTATATATAGCCGTTGTATATAGAGCCATATGCAGTGAATTTTCACAATCATTAAAAATTCTGTGTATATTTTTAGTGAACTTTTCACTTGATCATTAGTATGAAAATTATGTGGACTAGGTGCTATATTTGCTATGTTTCCTGTGAAGAAGAAATCATTCAATTAAAATGACTAAAGCTCCGGTTTAGGATATGATACTCATGACCGTGATATTCCAAGTCTATTCATGATAAAATATTATTATAAAATTACAATATACTTTAAAAATCTTCAATTAAATATATGATGTCTTAAACAAATCTATTTCTGCCTTTGTGCCGAACGTTCAAATTAAAAAGTATATTTTCGAAATGAGTTTGGAATGTACATATAATTGAGCTTTCCTCATCTAGCTGGAAAGACAGAAATCTGAAAATGCAAGCAATAAGTAGTATCTACTAATTACATATAAAGTCATCATTATGTTTTAATGAATAATATTCTTCGATAATATGTTAATTTAAATTTTCCGGGTCTAAACTTTGTCTTAAATTTCCAGAACATTTTGTCGTGAAATCAACAGAATTTAACTGTTTCATGTTTTTTTCAATTAACTTTCAATTTTCCATGCAGTCAGACTCCTCAGGACGCTTGTTCCTTAAGGCGAATAGACATTTACTTAATGGGTTGACATAGGACAACTGGAAATAATTTCATTTGGCAAACAGTTGGAAGATATTCAAGACCTGGCTTTGGTTTTCAAATTTAATACTCACATTATAATTTTTTCTATTTTAAGTCACGTTTATAATTGTAAAACTGAAAAAATAAATGCAATTTTTTCTGATATTTTAAAAAAATTATATTCTACAATTCATTTAAACTATAATATTTTTATTTCCGGGGGAGGACTTATTTTTTATGAAATTTTGAGTTATTATTTCTTTAATTTTGATTTTCATCCTAAGCTCTTAAGACTTTGTGAAACCTATTTGATAAACGATTGTTTCAGCATCCCGCTGAGATAGTATTACATATGGTCTTGGTTATTTCAGCAGTTTTATGTAGTGTGATATCTGACGGTGGTAGATATTTTGGCCTGGCCAATTAGTAAGTCGGCCAAATATTTGCACTGAATGTGTTTTCGACATGAAATTCGCTCTTTATACTAGTGTTCATTTTCTATGAGATAATCATTCATATTTTCATTAACACTATGATTTTAATAGAAACTTAATAACTTGATATCCTTAGCTTTTTTTACAGGTTCAAAGCACTTATCAGCGGTTTATGTACATATATGTCGAAAAGACTAAAAATTGCTAAATTCTTTCTCCGCATGGAGTATAACGATATCTCAATTTTAGGTTTTTTTACGTTTTTTTAAGGCCTGAAGCAAACGTATATAATTCAATCTGCTTCATTTTTCCACTCCTCCTAGTTATTATTTCTAGCATTCGATGATAATATAAGGTTTTGTATAGATGAATTGATATTCAGTTGTATTTGGTCGGAATCTGTATCCTCAATTTCGACACTTTTTAACATTTTATATTTAAGGAGGTTTTTCTTTGCATATTTTATAGTATACAATATTTCTGAATAGTTATTAATATACATATAATAATAACAGTATATATTGTTGAATATCATTTAACTAATTAAATAAAAATTACTGATTTGTTTTTTTAAACAAAGATTTATTATATACTATTTATTGCAATTTCAATCAAGTCGATTAACCGCAAGAAAGGACTAAAGATAAGAAAGAAAGAGATAGAGTTATGTGTAAGTGATGTAATTTTTAAACTATTTGCCTACTAAATTAATGATGAACACAATGACTATATATTATTAGTTCATGTTCTATAGTTAATATTATTAGTACTAATTATTTAGTCAATAGCCTTACTGTTCATGTTTTTCGTAAAAAATTCGAAATAAATTTTATTTTTATAAATATCTTAAAAAAACCTTCACAAACCATTAGAGTATAACTAAGGAAAATAAGTGTGAAAGAGTAACCTTAAATATTTATAATCATGGTCTTTTTATAAATTCAGTTTATGACAAATATGAATTAACCAGTTTTATTTACAATATGATCAATAATTTTACATACCTATGGTTTCCAAATATATTTTCATAGTTTAATCAAAAATATGAATTATATTGAAGGGACATATACTATTTTTGTGAAATATTGCTTCAATTATTTTGAAATTCCAAGAATATTTTTTAGAAAAAAATTGTTTTTATTGAGTTAGGAATTTATTGTTTGCAGTTGAGGCTATTTGTATCGAGTGTTAGCATCACGCGATTACTTCTAAAATACTCCATTTCTTGAGGCTTTGTCTTCCACGAGACTTACATGAAGGATAGCTTGTTTTTCTAATATCGTCTCAAAATTTCCATTTCAATGGAAAGTCGATTATAATTATCTAAGTTATTTGACTCATAATATTTCCTATTTAATTAGCTTTTATGATCGAGTTGGGATTTTTTAAAATATTAATATTTGTCATACACTTAGATGTCTAAATCTCGTAAATAAACGAACATTTTAAAAATAAACAATTAACACTAATGACAATATGGGTTCAGATTTTTGAGCATTTCAATTACCAATATCGAAATAAAATATGTGCAAGCCAGTTGGAGTTGGCTAATATATTGAGGACGCAAGAAATAATGGGAAGGGCCGGTGGGGATTATTGGCTGCGAATAGGAGAAGTCACATTATAAAAGGGATCCCTAATTGGATACCGGAAGCATTGTGGACATTGGCTTTTATTTCAGCTTCTGTATCTATTTCCAATGTTACATATGTATTACCGTTACTTAGTCTGATATAGAAACAACTTGATTTCATGAAGTCTACCATGTTTATCAGGTATGTAAACATTACCTTTGCAATCTCTTATTCACTTAATATACTAAAACGGGCCTTATATTTCATACTAATTATTATGTTAAGCCTTAACAAAAAGGACTTTTCTTATAAAAGTCCTTTTTAAAATTTCATATTTTTGAGTAAGATGAGAAAAATTTAAGAACTTTAATTGTTTGCGTTTTGGAGTCTGCAACTACTACTTTATTCACTAGATTTTTGATAAATAATTAAAAACATAAATAAAGTATTCACTGATGTATCTGCTGTACTATTTTATACATTTACTGTACTATTTTATTACGAAACTAGATATTCAACAACAACAATTCGAACATACGAGTATTTGTGTATATGATTTAATTTCACGGTTTGTTGGAGATAGAATATCGCATTGACCAATAGAAACTTTAGGTTTGAAAGAAAAATTATTAGAATATTACGTATAAAACATAATTTTTGTTCTATTAATAAATATCCAACTTTTTAATTTAATTTTGATAGTTTTGTTTCACATGCACAAATATTGGTGTATTTTTAAATGACTCTTTCGAAAAATACTTCGACAAATATAACTTATATTACTGTCCATAAGATATATTTCACGTAATAAAATAATGAGTAATTTAAATACGTATTCTCAAGTTCCATTAAAAAAAATTCTGTTTCATTTAGGGATTATTATTCAAACGATAGAAAATTTGAAAATAAATCTTTTTATAATTTTAGAGAAACGCATTTCAGGTTATGTTCCGATAATTTTTCATTAATAAAGAGTTATAAATTGAAAGTTATAAATATAAATCATAAATTTTTATCATTAATATATGTATAGATAAGTAGGTATGTTAATATTTTTTAATATATTTTAAGTAATACAGATAGAAAGTGAATATATTTACGCATGATCTTGAATGTATGCAACAAAAAACAAAATGTTTTCTATAAAACCTGACATGTCCCATGTATTTTTTCTCAAACCTATTTTTTTCCTTAATTTATTTATTTTTTAATTCCTTAATTTATTCATCCTTATATCCACGTTTTAAGGTCAACGTGTTCTACTAATTTGATAACTAAAACCATTATGATTTCCAGCGTTTATAAAAAGCTTAACGTTCGATATTTTTTCGTTAGCAACTTAACTTCATCTTCTGGAAAATATACACGAACTATAGAAATTTCACTAAGAGAATTTAAAAAGCTCTTTATTTATCAATTTTATTCATTGTGAAGAGGAAGCCGAGCAAAAAGCAATATTTGTACATCATTAGGTGAAAGAGTATTCTTCTGTGACACAGCCAAGCATTGGTTCTATTGACTTGAGGAAGGAAATTTTGATTTCTCTGGTATACCAATTTAAGGCGACTGTTTAAATTGAATTTAGAAAAATTGTAAAACCTCATTGACATGGATCTCAGGTTAACTTCTTTTTATGGGGTAGAGTTATTGTCTTGCAAAATAAAAAGCAACTTAATCCCTTGCGGAAACAGGGTAAATATTTAGTTTGTAAATCATGCAAAATAACAACGATGAACTGAGTTGGCGTGGTTATTCTTCATTGATCTAACATATTAAAAACCAATCCCATAGAATTGGTATTACTATATTTATTGTGTTATCAATTGTTTTCAATTAGTACCGTTAGTTTAAGTATGGCTATAATTACTTATGCCGTAGCCACATGGTATAAATTAACATTTCACGAAAATTCTAGTCACTTCGCAAAAGATAAACTTCAAAAATCACTTTGCTCAACTTATGCAGTAACGTCGAACACAATTTTTTATGTATCTAGGATCATGTGAAATGATATTAATTTAATAATTTTTAGTATTATTTTGAATATTTATAGAAAATTTAAAGTGTTAACCCTTACTTACACTTAATGGCATATCAATAAATCAATGACGTGGAATCAGTAGACTTAAAAAAACAAGGGAAATAAGGATTGAAACGGATAGAGGCGATCAGTGTAAATAACTTTTTTTTATACTTTTCTACAGCATTAACTACTTCACATATATAAAGCAAGAGGGAAAAATCGAGAAAGTAACTTTTCCAAAGTGGCTGAAGTAGGGAAGTCCGAAAGTCCTTAACTAGAAAATGGTATTTTGTTTTTCTATTTTATATATCAGCTTTGTTATTTCTTTATAGTCAAATAAAGGAAAGATTTATATTAAAATGTTATCGCTTTCTGTTGCAAATGTTTACATTTGGAAGCTGATTGAGTTTCGTTCCACACACTTCATTGTCTGGTAGGGAAAGTTTCTAATTTCAGTTTTCCTTAATTTTTCCATTAAAATAGCCATTTGAGTGTTTCATTCAATACTTTACGTTTCATGGAAATTAAATTAGTGAATATTAATACTGTTGTTATAATATTAAAGGAATATTTAATGTTTGATAAGTCGATAGCTCCCTAAATTTTAATTTCCCTTTTTTTCCACTTACATAATATTTATCTTTTGGTGTTTTTAAAAACTCTTCATCATGTATTGAATTTATACCAACGAAAGGATTAAAAACATTATTTGTTTGAAATATTATATGTCACTTCAGGCCAAAGTTATAAAAAATTGCTCCCGCAAAAACTGCCAGGAAAACAACATTTTGAAAGTGCGCGACAGATACAATATAGAAGCCTAGATTTATGATTCTAAAATTGCCAACAGATTTTTATTAGTATAAATAATTCTTATCACGGAAACATCATTTTTAGTTTTTTTTTAATGTCACTTTTAGCCATTTTTAGCTTCTAATTTTTTTGTGATATTCGATGATGTATAATGGCGAAATGAAAAATAAAGGAAGAAAGATCTAATTTAATTTAAGATATTACTATTATATATGAATACATACACGTTACACGATTTTACAGTAGTTTTTATAATTAGTATTTGTAATTGATATAAACAAAATAAAAATGGGGTGATATATAATAGACATTTTTACAATTTTTTTTTATTTATCCATGATACAATAAAAACACTTAACAAAAAACAAAAACACTTAAACAGGTTTAGTACACCAATCAACTATCCACGCGAGAAAATGATTTCTTTTTCCTACTACACGTACATGCGTATGGCCCAAATATGGAAATTCTCTCGTTTATATAGACACACTCACGCACACATACAATGAAAAGCATTTTATCTCTGTGTTTACAATATTTTAGTTTTTCTTAGATAGCTCCCCATCCCAAACAACCATCCATTAAACAGCTTTGCTGCAAAAATTAATTTTCCTGCAGTGAACATTTTCTAAAATTTATTACAGATATAGGTTGCAATACTTATATACAGGTGTTTACTTTACAAAATTTATTTACTTTATTGGAATATGAGGCAAAACACATCTAAGGCAACGTGCATGGACTCTTAGAAATGATTGACAAACTAGTCTTAGATATTTATACACAGAATATTGCCAAATTTCTTGGAAACCTAAAAAAATTGTGAGCCGTTTCTTCATATTTAACAATTTTGTCGACAAATACTATAATTAAACCTTTTTTCTTTCACTTTGCTTATACCACATTAAAACACTTTCACTTATATCGAGTAACATGATACAATAAAAAAAAACTTAACAAAAAACGAAAATACTTAAATAGGTTTAGAATGCTAAACAACTGTCAACGTGAGAAAATGATTTCTTTTTCCTACTACATGAACACGCGTATAGCTCCAAACACGTAAATTCTCTCGTTGGTAGAACTATAGACACAGACACACTTACATACAATGAAAAATGTTTCATCTCCGCATTCGCGACGTTTAACTTTTTTCTTAGATAGCTCCCATCCCAAGCAATCTTCCATTAAACAGCTTCGCTTCAAAAATTAATTTTCCTTCAGTGAACATTTTATAAAATCTATTTCAGATATTGGTTGCAACACTTTTATACAGGTTTTTACTTTTAAAAATTGATTTAGTTCATTGGAATATGAGACAGAACACGTCAAAGTCAACATGCATGGACTATTAGAATTTATTGACAAACTAGTCATAGATATTTACATACCACATATTGGTAAATTTTCTTAAAGATCTAAAATAATTGTGAGTCGAAATATTTCTTCATATTTAATAAATGTGTTGGCAAATACTATAAATAAACCTTTTTTCTTTTACTTTCACTTACACCACATTAAAAATACCGAGTATTTAAAATAAAAATTAGAATTTTATTTTGCTATCAGCTTTTGTCGTAATAACCTTCATTTATCTCTTTGACGACTTTTGTAATCATTGCGTTTATTTTTAACAATTTGTGCAACACAACGTGCCATATTTAATTCAAAATTTTCACATCAATCCAATGATGATCTTCAGCAATCGAAACAGTTGGAATAGAGAATGGGATTGTGAAAATATCCACGCAGTTTCCTCTGAAAAAGTGATAAAGCACATTAATCCTCATAGATTTCAGATATTAACATGGAATAATATTTATTTAGAAATTTCAGAGGTGAAAATGGAATAATTTAATTTTCTTTTGTTTAATTTCGATATCGTTTGGGGTATTCATTAAAAATACATTTGTCAGGAGTCTAGAACATTTTTTTTCCCAATTTTATCCAAGAAACTAAGAGAGTTATTGTTGAAATTGTCCGATCTTCGAAACTGTTTTTGTGAAAATTAAAAAACAACTTTAATAGAAATTTATGTAATGTTTTTCAGTAAAACTGTAACAATGATCCTAAATCTCATAGTCCTTGATAATTATATGCCTATTTAGGATATACTAGACGATATATTATTATATTGGAAAGCAATATTAATATTGGTAAGTAGTTACACCCTTAAATATGTATAGTTGCAAAAGTGAATAGAGATCAATCATAATGCAAATTATATTCGTAGCTTTAAAACTATTCAAACTCCTCTATTTAAATTTTATTAGAGAATTGTTTGCTTTAATTAAGAATAAAAGTTATTTATTGCTACTTACTACATACATTGGTAAACACATTTAAGTTAATCTGCAGTTGTAACTTAAAGACTTCCATAAAATTATGTGAGATTATTATTTTCATGAATCATAACTTCATTTTTCAAAAATAAAAACGGAAACTTTTAGCAAGAACGAAAAACGACAAAAATTTGATATTTTTTTTTAAAAGTCTCTAGCTAACAGTTTTACAAAAGTTAACTAACCCTAATTTATTAATAATTTGGGGCATCATGATCTTTGCATCGCGTAACTATTTTTAATTATTTTTTTCGGTATATCATACTTATATGTTTTGATTTTTACAGCCACCCAAATTCATGTTTAGTAAACAATTAATATTTACGCCTAACCAAAGTTCTCCAATGTTTCGAAATAGTTTATAAGTTTCTTATAAGTTCGAGACAGTTTTATAACTGTCACTGAAACTATTTTGATTATGTCTGGGAATTTGAACTTGTAAATAAGTTGCCCAAATAAAAAAATAATACAATTAGTGTCCATTCATCAACATGAAATATATTAAATATATCACTAGATTGACGAAATCGAAATTAAATATAGAACTTCACTAAAAATAGACAAAGAAGGTAAGTGAAAAACTTATTCGGTGGAAAAATTGCTACAATTAAATCGAGGCGAAATGTCGACAAAAGCATTTGATAAATCATGAAGTAGTCAATGATATTGGGAATATAAATAATGATCAGAAGCTTTATTAACTTTTAGTTAATCTGATCGTTTTTAACATCAAATTATAATACTAAAGAAAACATTAAAAAAGATATTTTTTCTAATGTCTTTTTTTTAAGAGTCGGATTATAATTTTTTAACATAAAACTTCAATATCGACTGTATTTTGTTTAATGTACGTGAAACAAACTAATAAAGAATACGAAATCAAAGAGCAACATATTTTTTGTACTTTTGATATTGGTTAGGGAATCTTAAAAAAATTACATATAAATAAATAAACGTAAATTTTATATTTAAACAGTATAATTAGAAACGAATTTAAAGTATTACGATTATCATACTCGCAAGAAGATTCAGATATATAGGTTGTCCAGTGGCAGATTTAAAAGTTTGAACAAACTTAGTTTCTGAGCGCAACATATAAGAGGGGCGCGGGGGTCGTCGTTAGAAGTGCAAGCGGTGCGGATTTTTTAGTAGCCATGGAACAGTGGAGTGGAGATCACCGCGCTTTTGGTCGTCGAGGCGTACATTTCGAGTGGATTTTCGCTGTCTGTAGCACGCCGTCGATTTAATAATCGTTACAGTATTCGTCGATTACGTGATGGACCATCGATCAACCTCATTCAGTCGTGGGTAGCAAGGTTCAGAGCTACAGGATCAACATTAAATAGGCCCAGGCCAGGACCTACACCATTGGTTGCCACGGATGAAAATGTCGAGCGTGTTATGGTTTCTGTCGTTGAAAATCCCCGTTTATCACAGCGTACACGTTCATCGATATTGGGAATTCCGAAATCAACTTTACAGGTAATAATGCGAAAAAAGCTCAAGTTCCATCCATATAAAATTCAAATTGTTCAATATTTACACGATTCTGACTTTGAATTAAGAAAAACTTACGCGGAGGTGATGTTGTTGAGATTTCGTACTGCCGGGTAGCAGTACGAAAGCAGCCCATTGATTGCAGCATAGGCAACATATTCTTTAGTGACGAGCTCACTTTCACATTGGAAGATATGTGAATAAGCAGAACTTTCGTTACTGGGATGTTCACAACCCAATACAAATGCATCAAGAGCCTTTACATAAGCCTAAAGTAACAGTCTGGTGTGCCATGTCTGCATCTGCAATCATAGGGCCTTATTTCTTTGAAAATCAACGTGGCCAAACTGTAACTGTGAATTCGGAGAGATATGCCCAGATGTTAAATGACTTTTTAAGAGTAGAACTACAGAATAGTCCATATTTCAACCAAAACACATGGTTCCAGCAGGACGGGGCCACAGCTCACACTGCTAATGTGTCCATGAATGCAGTGCGGCAGTAATTTACAGAAAAAAACATATCACGAAACGGTACCGTACCGTGGCCACCTATGTCACCCGATTTAAGCCCATGTGACTTTTTCTTATGGGGATACTTAAAATCCGTTGTTTACAAAACAAATCCGAGCACTGTGACACAACTTAAAGAAAATATTCGAGCCAAAGTCAGTAGGATACCCCAGTCGCGCTGCAAACGCGTTTTTGAAAACGTGCGTGCTAGACTCGAAGAGTGTATCAGACTCGATGGCCGCCATTTGGAAAACGTGGTTTTTAAAAAATGAAATCTGCATTTGTTATTATAAAGTTAAAATAAACCTACTTTGTATTAAAGGTGTAGTTTTTTTTCACAATTTTTCCAACATTGAAATCTGCCACTGGACATCCTGTAGTTTTGGTAGCTATATAATTTCATGACATATATGTGCTGCAAAAAGTGTATTAAAAAAAAGCATAAAAAATTATTTCGTCCATTAAAGCAGATTAAGAAGTTTGTTAAAATAAAAATTTGTTAAAAATAGTCTGATTTATATCAGATTATATTTATTATAAAAATGTATTCAATTCGTCGCTAATTTGTGAATTGTTTAAATAATTACTATTATACGTACATGCGATGCACAATAATATTATTAATGTTCGAGCGTTCTAGACAATCTAGTTGGAAGAATTCGTAAATTAGACTAATCAAGGGTGGTTAAATTTTTTTTTATTTTTAGTGATATAGTTAAAGATATGGATAATCTTCACAATGATTCAGTTTAATTTATTACGAAATAGCTATTATGCCGATCGAGTAGCGTTTTTATACAATTGTTGATCGTGTAGAACTTTATAAAAGTATCGATGAAATTTTTTTTATGGTTTTCACTTTTCCTTTATTTATTGCCAATCGGAAGGATAATTTCATAGAGTTTTTGATTACCTCCGTTGCTCATATCGTTAAGGAAAAATTATGTTGAAAAACAGTGTAAGAACGACAAATATATTGTATTAAATGTATTCGAAAATCGATTATATTGCGAATGGGAATTGCAAAAATAACTTGTAAAAAGTAAAAACATGAAAATAAAATACTGCGTCATTTAGTTGAATTTTCGTAGAAATTAAATTATTTTTTTTCATAAATTGTTAATTAAATTTTATTGTATCAATATAAAATTAGGTAATATCAGGCCAGTGTATCATTACTAATATAATTATTATTGTTTACCTACATTACGCGACCCACTCACTAGCCCAAGTGGCCAGGACTGCCATTCGGTGAAACATCCGTTGAGCGTGCTACTATTTCGAGTACTAGAGAGTGTTAATAAAAATATAAAAGACTAGACATTGTGTAACATTTAATATGAAATATTTGTTTTTATATTTTTCACATTTTCACAATAAAATGATGTGGCAGTTTATGAAGATTTTATAATCCAGGCTTTGTAAATACAGGAATTTTTAAAATATTCAGAGTACAAGTCACATAAATTACGGAATAAACTAATTTTACACAACTTTTCCTCTATTTTGTGGCTAATTTAAGTAAAATTTCATATTTATTGTATAAATTCACGCATTATGCCGCTATATTAAAATGTATAATATTTATATTCGATGACATAAAACGTACGTTGAAATTTACAGGCAATTATTCGACTACCAGCAATCAAATCGAATGTTGATTCTGGACTTTCTGGTTTCTGTTAGATTTTCGTGACATTTACTTACAATATATACGATTCTATTCACGTTCTTCGTCATTTTGTAATTTATTCACATAACAATTTATAAGTGGTGTTTCATATTTTTGTTGCAAAATATTTACATCATGTAATTATTCATTTATGTACCTACATATATACTTAACATAGATTCTTATATGTAGTTTAGAAAACATAAATGTACATTAAGTTTGGTACATAATTTCCTTGCATCTATAAATGACTTTATTAATTTTTTTTTATTATGAAAAAATTACATGTTTCTAGTGAATTTTCAAGCAAATCGCGGGTTTTAAATGTACACTTTTATAGCTTTATATCTATTTTAATAATATTGTTTTTTTTTCACGAGTGGGTTATGGAAATAAACTAAACGCTAATCAAAATATTTCCCTCGCGTAAATGTATTAGAGCAAAGACGGTGTAGGCCGAGCCACACATTTATAAATATATTTTTAAATGCGCAATAGTTTCATTTTGGGATTCATGCAATTTTATGTACTGTGTAAATCTATTGAATTATAAAGTATTTAAAGGTAAAAAAAATAGCAACATCTGTATTTGTTATATTGTTTAATTGAAAAATTTAATCCAACTTATCTTCTGTTATTTTTTCAAGTAACGTCCCTCTATATTACAAAGAATTAAACAATTTAAAGATATTTTAATACGTTTGATAGGTGATAGGTTTGATAACCATTCTCCTATATTTAATGTATCGATTTTGTATAACTGTCGAGTTAATCCTACTCACGCACGGGTTACATAACTGATTATAATCAATGCTATGTTGTGTAATTTATTTTACTTAATGTATACGCTAGCAAATGCATGACAATAAGGGTTGCCTTAACGTTTGCTTCAAAGTTTTGAGTTTGGTGACAGTAAAGGGGTTGACTTTCATACAAACAGATTAATTTTTACTGTTTTATATTTTTATAGAACTGAAATAATTAATTTCCGAGTGTCTATTACTTTCAGTTTTGTATTTAACAGTATAAAGAAGCTGTTGAACATATATATATATATATATATATATATATGTGTGTGTGTGTGTGTGTGTGTGTTTGTGTGTTAACCCAAATGTTATAAATTTAATTTTAAATTGTCATATTAATTTCGATGAGATTTTCCGGATTTAAAGTTAGCCTGTGTCATTTCCTAATCCGTTTACTACGTGTGCGTAGAAAAGTACATCGATCTTTTCTTACATTGCGACGTGAAAAAAACAAACACATTTTGTAACATTTCATATTTGTTTGGATTGTTCTGTTAGTTAGAATGAAATTTGTCTAATTGAAATTTAGTCTACATCATTTCCTAGTCCGTTAACTATATTTTTACTGAAAATTAGGTTGATCTGTTTTTTTATTGTGGCGTGAAAGAAAGACAAACAAACACACTTTCCTATTTTTAATATTATTTGGGACTTTATATTAGTTACGATGAAAATTTCCGGTTTGAAAAATAGCTTATACCATTGGCTGGCCCGCTAACTATCTTTGTGTAAAAAACCACGTTGATCTGTTGTTCTATTGTGACGTGAAAGAATGACGAGCTGCTCTTAACCTTGAAATTTTTAATAGTTGTGGGTACTATTATATTAGTTAGGATAATATATATAGAGTTAGTGAGAAGCCTATATTATTTCCTAGTTCACTATCTAACTATTACTAGATACTAAAATCACGTCGATCTGTTGATGAAATGCGAAGTGATAGAATGAAAAAACACAAATTTTTAAATTTTGTTTGAATTGTTCTATTAGGTAAAATGAAATTTCGCGGGTTAAAAAGTAGTTTTTTGTATTATTTTCTGATCTGTCAATTATCTATGTGCTTAAAATCATATCTTTATGTTGCTCCATTGCGACATGGAATAAGAACAAACAAATATGAGATGAAATTGCAAAGTAGCCTATTTTATATATATATATATATATATATATATATATATATATTTTTTTTTTTTCTTTTTTTTTTTTTTCTAAACCCACTAACTATCCATTGCGATGCAAAAAAAGACGAAGAAATGTACTTTCGAATTTTTTATTTTTGGGTTTAATTAGTATTACATTTCCCGGGCTAGACAGTATCATATGTTATTTCCTAGCCCGATACCTACCTCAGTGAAGAATGTTGTTACACAGCGAAAGTAGGACAAACAAACACACTTTCGAATTTTTAATATTCCTTGGTATTTTTGTTCTCGTTAGGATGAGATTACCCGGATTGGTAAAAAGACTGTTATTTTCCATCCTATCAACCATTTTTTAGCTGAAAGTCACAAAGACTCGTTGCTCGGTTGCGACGTGGAAGAAGGACAAACAAACATACTTTGGAATTTTTAATGTTATTTGAGATTGTCATATTAGATAAGACGAGACTTCCTAAATTAGTCATTAACCTATTACATTTCGTGGTTCACCATCTAATTCTGTGCAGAAAATCATGTCGATCTATTGCTGGATTGCGACGTAAAAGAAGGACAAATAAACATACTTTCGAATTGTTAACATTAATTAGGGTTGTGTTATTAGCTAGGATAATATTTTTTAAGCTGGAAAGTAGCCTGCGTCGTCTCCCGGTCCACCAACTATTTATGTGCAGGAAATCACGTTAACTTGTTATAGACATATAGACATGTGTCAGTCAGGAACAAACGAATCACTGGGACAATATCTTTTAAAACGAATAATCGAATCATGAAGTTGTGACTGATTGGGTCTTTTTCGACAATATTAATTACGCAATCTTATTCACAATTGTATGATTGGATCGAAGTTTCGCTCGGATCACATATTACACGATATTGAAGTATCAGGATGCCTGCCCGATTCGGTTCGCGGATCATTTTTCCTTAAGGTACATTTCTTTAAACGGCCATACCAAGTACTGCGCCAGTAAATAGTTTGAATACCTATTCAATATGTATGTAAATAAATATTGAATAGGTATTCAAACTATTTACTGTTAGTGGGCGTGACGGTTTATAAACGTATACATTAATTGTAGGCTAGTATAACAGACGAACAATTTAACTAATAAATACATATTTTTTATTAAGATAACTTATACACATATTCCTTCTTCGTAATGTAGGAGTGTTATACTGCGCAACGTGTATATGTTATAATGATGTATCCGCCTGTATATAAAAAAACTGTTGTTCAATATATAATTAGTTCATTTATTGGAATAATCGCGTCCACTTAATTAACTTAACTTGAAATATTTTTCGATTCCATGAACTCTTTAGTATTATGTTTAATAGACTAAGCTGAAAATACGGAAAAGTTGCTGGAAAGACGGGAAAGTTGCTGCTTGATTTTAGTCTACTTATAATTATCACATTCTTATTAATAAAATGAGCTCTTATAGCTGTACAGTTGGACTGTTAACAAATGTCCAACCATCTGTAGTTAAAGAAATTGCTTCGGATTGTAACAACTTATTATTTACTTTTACCTTGTTGCTAAAATAGGTACAGTTTTGGAATTAAAAAAGTTGAAAGTGTTTTTCTGCCAAACCATAATTGAAATTGAAATGTTTCTGCAGGGCACTTCGTTTCTTCAATAATAAATTTTATAACAGTAAATATATATCAGTAACAAAAATAATAAGGAAAGTTATTGGATGCCAAAACATGTGTAAATAAAAAATTAACGAAACGTAAAAATATCATTAACGATTATCCCGATTATATTATGAAAACCGCCGGCAACATTTTTTAGTCTTTAAATTTTCTCTCTGTTTAAAAAGTAATCATAGCATAAAGCGATCACAATTCACGTAGATGCATATGCTACGCAAGCTGATAAATTACTGAGAGACCGATGACCCATCTAAAAAAATCTTAAATATATTTCAAATAATAAAAATTGTTGACATATTTTAAACATTCTCTTTAAGCAGAAA
Organism: Druceiella hillmani; assembly: GCA_039881145.1. Taxonomy (NCBI): domain Eukaryota; kingdom Metazoa; phylum Arthropoda; class Insecta; order Lepidoptera; family Hepialidae; genus Druceiella; species Druceiella hillmani. Next base: position 962,341 of record JAYKKI010000007.1, on the reverse strand, counting down.
CCACGATATCAAATAATTCATCTCAATAATAACAAATCGATTATTGCTATTTTAAAGAAAGATAAATATTTATGGTGCAAATGTGAGCACCCGCGGCAGTCTATAAAAATAAACATTCATCGATTCGTAAATGAACGTGCGGCACGGCGGTATGGTCGACGCGCATAACACGAACTGTACAGTTTGTGATCGATTAAATCAAATGAACGTGTCATGGAGGTCTTCATGACCCGTTAATTGGACGAAACGTCGATGACATCCGATATTATTCACGAATGATTGCAATCGCGAAATTCGATTGATTTCTCCATGCCTAATCTGTGGCTCCATTGTAACGTTAAAGAGGGAGAAACAAACATACTGTTTGTAAATTTTGGGATTGCTATATAAGTTACGATAAAATTGTCTAGGTTAAAAAGTAGCCTGTACTATTTTCTGGTCCGCCAACTATTCTTGTGCGGAAAGCCATGTCTATCTGTTGTTTCATTGTTGCGTGAAGAAAGGTCAAAGGTACTTTTGAATTTTTAATGTTATTTGGGATTATCTTATTAGCTAGGACAAGATTTTTTAGATTGGAATTATATCCATATCATTTTCTGGTCCCCCAACTACTTCTGGGTAGTGATTCACGTCGATCAGTTGCTCCATTGTGACGTGAAAGAAGGGCAGATAAATATATTTCCTGATTTACAAATTTTGGGATTACCGTATTAGTTACGGTAAGATTGTCTACTTTAGAAAGCAGCCTTTCTTATTTCCTGGCCAGGCAACTACCTTTGTGCAGAAAGCCACATCGATCTGTTTTCTCCATTTCGACATGAAAGAAACAGAAACAGACATTGTTTCATTATTTTAAGTGGTGTAGTCAACTACCCACATTTTAAAGTCGGTTTAATTATTTTAAATTATTTTATGTTAGTTAATCTGACACGGCTAGATATAAAAGAATAGTATTACATAATTTTACGAGAAGAAGGAAAAGGACACAGCTATTTTGTTGACGATAAAATTTTTATATTTTATCAATGGAAACTAAAAAAGATTTAATCCTAGCTTGGTTAATTGATTAATTGGATAAATTTTCATTAATGAGTGCACTAAAATATACATAAAAACGTGATGTTCCTCAAATATATATATATATATATATATATATATATATATATATATATATATATATATATATTTATATATATATATATGTAGATGAGAAATTAATTTTTATGGATATGTTTTATGGAAAACAGTTTTGCTCTTTTTAATGATAGAATATATTTTTATATTATCACAGATTTTAGCTATGCTATTTTTCGACTAAGTTAAAAAAAATGGCGTCCAAATCGTCCACAGTTTCGTTATGTCCTGTATATAAATACACACACACGCTCATTCACACGCGGTTGCACATGCACACGCACACGCATACGCTCACGCGCAAGCACACAGACACACGTACGCGCAGACACAAGCGACCCAATAAGGGCTGCTTTTTCTCCTTTTTAAGCACAGAGCTCTAAAAAAGGATTAAAAAATAGCATTTTCTGAAACTACATCAAACGTACATGATTACTCTTATAATTTTTCATGTTTTCCTATTAATTGTTTCTTAATTTTTGAGTATCTTCTATATAACAGCAAATAATTAGATTTAGTATACAACTAATACAAAAAAATCATATTTTGGTTTCAACTACACTTTTTTTAAATAAGTGTATTTTGAAAAGAATCTGAATGAACATATTTTTGATTTTTTTATGGCATTAAACATAAAAATATCAACACATTTTATAAGGTATAATATTTAATATACGTACAAATATCAAGATCCGAAAATATACTTCAGTAGAAACACCGGTATTAGGTTTTGATCCTATATCTTAGTATACACAGAAACCAGTATTATATTAGTATTCACTTTTAAGTAATAATAACTTTCATATTCTTCACGTATACATATAATTGGTCTGAAGGAATTTGTAGCTGACGTATTCCTCCAGCACGAATAAAGTACATTATTAAAACACAAAATTAAAAGTACTGACATGACTAGAATAAGCATGTTTTAAATATGAAAAGGACAAAACGAGATATTTCACCAGGGTAGTACATCCGGTACCCAATTAGGGACCCTTATTGTAAGGTGAACCCTCAATTTTTTTGGCAGTTATTGCTACCCTCCGGCTTTTCTTTTGTACGCGGTATTGTCAAATTCTAATTGGCTTTATACTTTATTTTCCATATTTTTTATTCATATTACAAATCAAGTATAAAATGAAACAGAAATTATATTTCAAGTTAAGAAGCAAGAATATGTATATGTAAAGATGAATCTATTAAGAAACGAGGTTATTAAAGTGTTTCCAACACTTTAATAACCTCATTTCTTAATAGATTCATCTTCTTTACTTTTATAATTTTCTTTTTGATTAATTTAAATATTTCGTATCACCAAACCATTAGGCCAGTTGTTGTAACAATAATTTATTAAAAAAATCATTTATATTTGTTCCGGCAAGTATAAAGGCATAACAATATTTTCCTGACACTTTTCAAAAAATAACTACGATTATATTACAATTATCTCTAGATAGACGGAATGAATAACAGATTGCCTTTAATTGTTGGCGCCCTTTGGTAAATAATTCTGTTTCATATTCCATTGCTATTTTTTATTGTATTTATTAAACCTAGTAGTACTTTTAAATGTTTAAAGTCAAAACGTAATCCTAACCTCATTTTCTTATAATTTTATAGTATAAAACTACCAGAAATCTAACAAGCGTCTACTTACTACATAATATACAAAAAAATTAATGCCATTTATATTTCTACACAGTTAAAATTTTGCTCTATACAATTTTTAGTCATATCCGTTTATTAAAATAAACAGGTAAATAATAGGTCTAAAAAAAGAATTAAATTAACAGGTAAATAATATGTCTAAACAGGTAAATAATGTCTGTAAAGATGATGTCTAGTATGTTTTTCACAGGCGTAGAAGCAAAATTCTAAAGCAATAGTGTACTATATTCAGCAAAAAACATCTGGCAAATTATAACACACTCTGTGAGTATATAACTGTATTTTCGTTAATACGAAAAATTTGAGTAATTCTTTGTTTCTCAAAAATTTCCGTACGGACATTATTAGATGTTAAATCAATTGGTTTCTGAGAAAAACGACTGTGAAATATGAAACTATAGTCGAACATGTGAGTTATCTTATTGCGATCCCTTTTTTTACAAGATAAAAAAACCATATAGAATTTCGAAATGATTTACGCTACTAGATTTTAATGAAGCTAAATTGGCAGACAAGTAGTAGAGGGTTTTATGTTTGACTTGAATTTTCTATCCAAAGAGTGGGCCGAAAAAAAATTACCGCATGACGACTTTTGAAAAATCTTTCTAACTTTGAAAAATAATATATTGATGTAAATTTGGAATAAATTATTGTTCAATTTATAATATGTTTCCTTACTTGTCATTCTGCAAAAATATTCTGTTTTTCGAAAATATCCTACAAAATTTTAGAATTTTGTATTTAATTTTTAGTCATTACTCTTTGCAGATGCTCGTTTATATATAATTAAGTTAAGAATGTTGGATAAATATGGGATATATTTTATTCGGAAGTCTACTATTTAACGTTCGTTATTTGTGACATCTAACTAACTTAATAATTTATAAATATTTGTTAGTCTGATACATAATTAAGTTAATAATATTGGATAAATCATTAAATAAATTAAATTCAGGTTTTCATATTAGAATGACTTAGGACATATAGGCTTATTTACTCACATACTTTTAGAGGACATCAAGTCTAATAAGCATATGACAATACCGGTGCGTAAAAGAATAGTTACAACACAGCTCTATAGCTGTAATGAAATAAAAGAGTTGATTATAATATAGAATAATTCACAATAATTATTGTTGCATTAGCTATAATATACGCATGTGATGATTTTTACCCATACAGTACACATCGAATTTTCATTACCCATAATGTCATAAATGTTATACTCCGCGCAACGTTTATAGAGCCCGTATGCCTTCAAGTTGAAATGTATTATAATGCTTTATTTTCTAAAGACAGAAGTTGAATACGCTTTGGTATCGATTATTCAGTAGGCGTTACAAAGAGTCGTTACACAAATTTAAAATTAATTTCTTTTTTCATTTATTTTTAACAGGAGCATTTCGAATATGAAATTTTATTTTATTACATTATTCTATTTCAAAGAAAATTATATTTTACGTAATATCTCAGAATACGAAATACATAAAGGTAATTTATATTCGGTTATCTTTTTGATAACCGCTACAATATCGGAAATCATCGTCAAACAACTCAAATGTGAGATATATTTTTCTTAATATATTCCGACTTACATCAGAATAAATAAATGTATGGAAGGAAAGTATTCCACTTCAGTGCGGTCAAGGGAAAGGCTGTCGTATTTTACCTACATATACACAATATTTGTTTAATGCCGTGAATTTTGTTAGCGTTACTCTATGAGTAATTAAATGGTATGTAATTAAGATACAATTATAATAAAAAAAGAAAAAAATAGGAAATATTAAAATTTTCTTGCGCCTTTTTCAGTAACCATATGTTGACTATCAAAAGCTGTTATTAATGCCAAATATTATAACTAACTAATTAAAAAAATTAAAAGAGAATATATTGCACATAAGAATATTACCTAGTGGGTAAAAAATGTATAACACACACACACATATTTTATATATATATATATATATATATATATATATATATATATATATATATAATATTGCATTCGTTAATGAAAATATCGCTTTAATTATTTCATATTTATTTTTCCCCTTGTAATACAGGTTAGACGGACAATCATCCAAATTAAGCTAATTAAATTAAATCGTAATAAAAAATTTACCGCTAATCAATTTTATACTTACTTTCTTTAACTTATTAAACCTATTTGGCAAAAACAATTATTAAAATTCTGATGAAAATTATCTAGACAAATTGGTTTTTTCGCAGATAAAGTGAATTTATTTTTTACAAATTTTTTCCCAAAGTATCATTTTTAAAGTAGATTTTTGGATTAATTATTTTTTAAGTTTGAATTTTTGCTAGTTGGTTACAATTGAACGTAAATAAAACTCAGTACGGAACTCCGTACAAAACGAAAATCCCCCTAAATTACATAAATTAATGGAGAGTATTATATTTAATTTTGAACGGGCTTTGCCTGAATTTTTTTTTTCCAAAAAACCAAACGATTCAGCTATCTCGTTTAAGTTAGAATAAAAGACAACATCGCCGAAATGGAAAGTTTGCCATGGCTTCGTCGCGGAAACAATTCGAACTTAAGTTATTATCAGTCATGTGAAACGAGATGCTTTCCACGATGAATTTGGATTAGTAATTTATTTTAGCTGGTTACATCTGTTACTTAGTGAAAATGTTATTTTCTTAACATTAAAAGTCTTTTGCTACTTATAAAGTAGACTAAATATATATTTTTGTTAAGTGGAAGGTTTATATTTACAAAAGAGTCGCCCTCTACGAGTACCTGTCGGAAACCATGGGGTCCGTTAAAAAACTAAGTAATGCTGTGTCTATTTTTCTTCCTTGAAAGTAGTATTAAGAAGCTCTTTCATAAACAGATATTCGATATAATTAATTCTTTTTTAAAGTTAATTTTCCAAAACACCGAAATATTTTTCCGTGTCCTTGCGATTCTTATTATTTGTTATGTTTATAATAGTGCAATAATTATGCTATTTACAAGATTTAAAAAGAATAATATGAAGTGTTAAGCGAAAATTTTAACAGTTATTTTACTTCCGTTAAAGTAATCTAAGTTTAAGATGATTACATTTAAAGTGTCAACGGTTATTTATAAATGATAATAATAATTAATAAATGTAACTAAACCGTTTTCGTTATTGTAAGTTAATTAATTTTTCTGTAGGCGAATAATTTAAATAAACTAATGGCGAATAATTTAAATAAACTAATGTTGTAGAACAAATTTAAAACAACCTATATTAGCACATAAATGCAGTAATTTGCAAATTATTCATTATTCTGTTTCAATAAAATATTACGAAAATAATTATATCTGCTATATAATTAGATTTTACTATATGCCGTTAATAGATTTATTTACGGCATATAACTAATTTCTTTTAAAAATAAAACAATTAATTATAGAGAATATTTGACGTAATTTTTATATTTCAAAATTATAGGTATTCCAGTTCCTGGTAAGAAACATATTTTCAACCCATAATATACAGGAGATAATGCAAAATGGCCTTCCGACAAACTGTCATTCTCTAACGTTGATGCGAAAACGATTTTTATTTACTTTTTTCATTGTCCCTTCAGGAGGTTTAATTTTTAAGTACTTTTTAATTAATAATTTTGTATCTCCATCGGGTTTTGCGTTGTTATTGCTTTGGTTAAATTTGGTTCATACATTCCGCGAGACCTATGGAATTTCCAGTTTCAATTATTTTTCGAACGTTTAGAATTTCACGGATCTGGAAAAATTATACGTAGTTAAAAAGAAACCTTTGTATGTGTTAGAAAAGTTTAATAATAATTAAATAATTATTTTCCTTTCATTTGTTTAGTTGTAAGCATATTTCGTAATTTGTTTTATTCAGTATTTATTTTAAACTGAACAAGAAAAATTAGACTTTTCTTAGAATTCTTCCACGGCGCAAATGTGAATTTTTTGCTTTAATTTTATTTCATAATAGTTTTTAATGAGTAAGTAGCATTTAGATATATTATACTTTTGAAATAATTTTCTGATATTAGTTTTTATTGTACTTTTGTCAGTTTTATGATCATATTTTTTTATTTTCTAGAATTATTCAATTTGTATGTAGTATTACTTCCGTGATTGAAACGATTTTTTTAATATCATGTTGTTGTTTTCGATTCTAATATTTCTGAAAATTGCAGTTATTAATTTAGTTTTAACTGCTAACCTATATCCTGAATTGATTTTTTAAAATTTTTTATTACTCATATGTAATTATATTATTTCTTTTAACATTTACTGAAAAGTAAGTTGTATTATCATCGTTTTTCAAATAAATGAAACCAGGGAAAATTAGTGTATTCTATTTACAAAACATCAAGTGAAAATTATTCTTATGACCACAACTTTATTAAATATATTATAGGATTTTAGAGAAATAGGAGTAAAATATTATAAAATCTAAAAGCCTAAAATCTGCATCTGTTTATTTGGAGTCGAAATTTCCTCAATGACACTCGTCTAATAATTTGGAATACTTCCATATTTTGTGAAAAGAGATAGATTATTACAATTTCAAGTTGACTTATTGATATAATGGATATGACAAAATAATGTCAACAATTTGTAAACATACATAACTTTAAGTCTCTTTTTACTTAATGTATTGTAAATATAACATCATAAGTCTAATATGATTGGATATACGTAGATAATTTCGTGTCAAATATAAGTTTTACTAGTTCTTTTCAATTTCTTGGATCGCCCAATTTTTATTACGTATAATCTTTTGGATAAAACACTCTGCTATGTTTTGGTTGCCAGCATGCTGATTAATATGAGTGATGACAATATAGTTTATTGTATTATTCTAATTATATAGATAAACAAGTTTATTTTCCTGCATTGCGTTAGGCACGTGACCGATAGGAGTTTTCGCTGCTTCTTTGAATATCGGTATGAATAATTTTACATACCTTGATTCAGGTTGAATGAAAAAAAATTAATTATTCTATATTTAACTTTGGTTTTAACTGATGTTTGGCTTACTATTTAAGATAAAACTCAGAAATAAAATATTTTAAATTATTTACTCTCTATATAAAAGGTAACGGAGGAATTATTCAATTGCAAATTACACTGAAATATGATTATTTATATTTTCTATATTTGTTTTTTTCATTCCAACATCAAATTGGATTACAACGAAATTTTATCGTTGCAAGAAAAAGGAAAGCCATCTTTAAATATGCCAAGATTATACAATTGTAGAATAAGTTCTAATACTGAGAAAATCCTTGAAAATATTCAGCTGAAGATATATAGATATTGAAATTAAAACAATAATTCATTTAAAAAACCTTACTGGTCAAAAGAATGTTCAAATTAGCTACTTCGTACATACAATTAATTGATGAGTTACAAACAGGCTATATGACAAAAAAGAAAATATAGACAGTTATAGGGTCTTCTAATAGAAATGAACGCCGCGACAAAAATATTATCTTAACACTATAAATCTATTTTATCACACTAACTTCTAAGCCAATAGAGAATGTTCATTGCGTGATGTATTGCAGAGGTCAAATATTAAAAAATAATAATGTCAAATTTTTAGACATAAATATTAATAAGAATATTGGAAAAATTTGAAAATGAAGAATTTTTTTGATAGTTATTTTTCTATGCAAAAATATTAACATATTTAGTACTCACTGTTGTACTGCATAGTGATCCTACATATAAACCATTAAAAAATAATCGAAATAAAACACAAGATAAACGGCACATACACATTGAACTTTCCACGTAGTCAATTAAACTTTACTTGTATAGATGTACACAACACTAATGTTGCACAACACGTCACCGTTATTGCCTACAAGATTTTTTGTCCAAAAAGCATCCAACGCCTACATCATATGGTCGGGTATACGCAATATGTTGGTGTATATATGTGTATACGTGTACACGGGCGCTGCGCGTGCGTCTGACGCCAGAGTAGTAGATATTATGTACACACACACACACATATATATCTATATAGATATATGTATGTATGTATATGTGTATACATACATATGTATATATATATATATATATATGCTTTCACTGCTGGCCAAGCACAACACTTTATATACATAGCTACATACTGCTAACATTAGCATGTCGATGACGTGAACACATGTGGTTTTCCCTGCCAAAAATAGGTCAAGCGCCTAAAAAAATTTTTAGTTCAAAGAATTTTGGATTTGTCCCTATTTGTCCATTTAATCAAAAATTAGGTACAAATTATTCGATCGATTTTGTGATGGTTTTTACTAACTCCAGTTTATAATTCTTGAACATTTTCAATGTATGTTTCACATTAGTGCGAAATTAAGATACTGAGCAACATACATTATATAAAACAATGTACAATCCTATGTAATACGCTGAGTGATTTAGAAATATATTGACATCGAAAATACTATGTAGGGTTTTAATTAATTCTTTTTGTACCTACCCACACAACTAATCGTGAAATATAGATAAACAATTTGACGTTAAAAATGTTATTTTAATTTTTTTTCACTGTCATTTTATTCTTATATCCTATTTTTACTGGTATTTGACTATTAACTTTTCGTTTTAAATTGATTCTTACATTAAAACTCTACACAAGCTCTAGAACATGAAACAAGGTATTTATTAAATCGACTATTAAAATAAAGCATTTCTTTTTGCTTTAGTTTTGCACTCTCAGTGAAAATGAAAGGGAGTGTTTGAATTTTAGACATTTTACTGTTATGTAAATTGAAATAATACTCCAATAATAATTGTAATTAGAAATACTCTATATAAGTGATAAATTACGTAAAATGTATATAGGAAAATACTAAATTTAATGTGATTAAACTGTCACATATTTTCCTATAAATTCTAGATAGCTTTTGGATCGTGTCGCAGCCATTCCATGTATCCAGTACATGTCCTTGGGAGTAACTCAGAGGGAAAAAATTCGATATTTATAAAATATTGCAATTTATTCATAGAAAGGTTAGGTTTAGTTTTCACATCTCGGTCATTGTTGAGGTAGAGCGAGCATCTCTGTTGAAGTTCACAGTTAATACCGATTTGATTTCAATAGATACTTAACAGAATTAACTTTTACTGGAATATTTATATCCGAAAGACCGAGCCAAAATAATAATTATCACAGTTAGCATTTTTTTTAAAGCTGCGAAATATTATTGGCTTCCACCAAAAACTAAATTCTGTTGGTTGAACGTGTGTATATTTATAAAATATTGGCATGTAATAGTTTTATCAAAATATTATAAATTTTTCGTACATCCTAAAAACCTTCAAATTAAACAAGTGGTAAGTAATATTTTACTTCATAAAAGTTTTCACACAGTAATAAATGGAAATGAATCTCCTATTCATTTTCAGAGCGTTTGATTTTAACTAATATTTTAAAATTGTGTCTTTAATTAACATTACTTTTTAGGGATCCGTATCTCAAAAATAAAAAGAATTAAGTCTCTTACGTCTATGAATCCCTCTTAGCCAATTTTCATAGAAATCGTTTGACATAAATACTTAAAATTAAAAATATGTTAGCCCAGATGTATAGTAATAATGTATGCAAAATAATTTGCTTTAAAAATTTGATAGAAATCAAATGGTATATTAATTTTTTTAAATATATTTATCATGAGCAAGCTCTAATTGATCAAAAATACATTTGTTTTCTAAAAGATTAAATATTTCTGTAAGTGTTGCGAAATTATACTAAAGTAAAAATTTTATATAAATATATCTAAAATTATACAGATAACTATAGCAATAATTCTAAATCTCATTAGTTTTTGACAAATTAACGATAATTACACAACTGTGAAATTTGAAAAAATTTGAAAATATTATTTTATATGTGTAAATAGCTTAAATTACTATTTTGTTAAAAGAACGCTGGAAACAATACTTTGCGTAAAACTCATAAAAATTTTGTTATTTTTTTCATTAATTTCACATTATTTTTGTCGCGACTCACATTTAGACTGATCTGCTATGTAGAATGTAGGATACGTTAAAGTCTAGATAGAGGAAGACTCTACCTTATGCGACAAAATATAAAATATGTTTGGAACTCATTTTCTCAAGATATAAAGTATAGTAATTTTTAATATGTAACTCAATAAATAGACGAATTCAAAAATGGATTTAAGACAGTTATGTGATTACATACTAAAGAAGGAACTTTCATTCTTTAGTTTCCCAGCAAAATACAATTTCATTATTGTATTATAATTCTTGTTTACGACCTTCGATTAAGTCTATTAAATAATAAATTAAATGAATGTTCTACGTTTCGTTTTATTATGCATCGCCATAGTTTTAACGTTTGGTTTTGATTGCTTTGAGGCCTTGGGATAAATCAGATTAATAATGAATACTAAAAAAACAATTCGGCATTTAAAAAAAAGAACCGTTTTAATATTTTGGATACTGTTATAAGATGCAATTTTTTTTTATTTATATAAGTGCTGAATATTCACATATCACTCAAGGATGAAAAGGAAAAAAAAACTGTTTTCCATTATATGTCAATAAACAATCAAAGAGCCGTGCAGTTATCCTTAATAAAATGTTTCTATGCAAATTTTGTTGAAATGAAATTTTAACATTTATTTATAACTAAATATACAATTAAAGCTATGTGTCGAAATTCGAAATAACCCATCACATCGTATTCGAGTGTTAGTGAGTAAGTTTTCCATCTCATATGTAACGAATTAAATGTGTTATATTTTACGGTTTCGTGTGTCTTCCCTGCGAAAAAATATTGCGTAAGTAATGCTTCATATTCTCTATGATATTTAAATTTTAATACATTTCCTCTTTAGGTAAGTAATATTGACAAAATTCGCAAACTATATAAATAAATGTAAATACAAACATTTCATTCTCAGAGAGAGAGATAGAACGATAGAACGAGAGAAAGATATTAATGTGTGAGTGATACCATTCACAAAATTATTTGACTACTGAAATAATGATACCAGAGTCATACATCCCTTCCTTGAAATCAGCATATTTTTATTTCTATGGTATATTTTACTACTGGCTTAACCACCTTTATTTAGCAATATAATTGTGTTAGAAGCAGAATCGTGAATTGCTTCACATTGTCCATCATTCATAATACTTTTCTGGAACAATTTACAAAGACATCGTACCAATATTAATTCTGTTTGAAGAATGCGTTCTAATTTGTTTTTTTCATTATCTTTAATTTTCAAATTTCTATTGCTGACTACTTTAATTTCGTAAAACGAAGTTAACTACGACAAAAAGTTACATTTCGATTGAATATTTTAATTTGTATATCTTAGGGTTTCTATATTAAAAACAAATTCGATTTTTAATTCCCTTTTAATAGATCGACCTGTAACTAACTGACTATGGCACATAATTAACTAAATTTTATGCACTTGTAATTACTGCATAATTATGAAACTTAGCAGTTGTTTGTAAATATAATGACAAGATAATATAATGGTATCATTGGACTAATTCAATGGAACAGAACAGGAAGTTAGGCACTAAAATCAATAACGCAACAACGTATCCGAACCGAATTTGAAATTGTAATTGTTGTACCATCATGAAATTTGGCAGATTTTTGTGGTTATGATGACAATACAATAAAATGGTACCATTGAAATGATTCAATGAAACATAACCGTAAGTTAAACACTGAGTTCGATAACGGAACAACGTATAATAACCGTTTTTGGTCTTCTAATTGCTGTATAGACAGTGGTCTATTTGGGATTACGAATCTTTTCGTTTAGGCAAGCATATGTAGCACTAATTAGAGTAATATTACTTTGTGAACTTCATATCTTTGAATTGGATTGACCGAAAGGACACCTTGCACTACTGCATTGGATGCTTTTCCTAAAAAAACCAGAAGATTTTACTTTTATATATAAATATTATATGAAAGAAAATGACAACGTGCCTCGCTCTTTTACACTCAAATATTATTCACTATAGTAGTATTATTTCTACTTTCTATAATTTCTTTACCACGACCTAGGTTTCGTTGTATTACAATATCTTCAGGTGGGATATTAGCAAAGATCTTTGCTAATATCCCACCTGAAGATATTGTAATACAATGAAACCCAGGTCGTTGTAAAGAAATTATAGAAAGTAGAAATAATACTACATCACGTAGTTTCATTTAATTATGAATAATGCATTTCTACAAAATTAACTCCAAATATATTCAATACTTAACTATTATACTTAATAACAAACATGGCTTGCACTAAATCCCTTAAAAAGTGGACAGAGAAAAAGGGTTTGAAAATTATTGTTTGCTTTTTATTGCAGTATTTAAGAATGCGCCTTTTACATATTTTTTTTCAAATAATACCTTATTAGAGCAATGTTTAGGAGTATGATAAATGACATTAGATATCATACATCTCACGCTGATTCCTGAAGATTTAAATCTATGAGCCTGATTACACTTGGTATATTACTCTGATGTTTGATCATTAGGCTGACTGACTATTTGCTCCTTGTACTGATGCTGGAGGACACATATTGAAGAAATTTAGGATTGTTATAGTCTTGATATTAATTCTGACTTTCAATACCAAGTCATTAAAAACACATTTAAAATCACATAATTTTCTCCAATTTAAAAGTACAAAGATAATTAGGTAAACTAAGTATGAAATAGTAATATTGAATATTAATAACGTTCCTTATGTATATATATATATATATATACACACATACACACACTCACACACCCACATACACACACACAAACACACACACATATATATATTTATATATATATATATATATATATATATGTGTGTGTGTGTGTGTGTGTGTGTGTTAATCAGTTAATCTCCCATCTGGAATATAAGCAATAGTTTAAAAAGACTAGGGTCTCGAAATATATTTTAGGAACTTGTATTCTTTCTTGTTAACTTCTCCGTCAGTTATATTGAAATTTAACGTGATTAATATTTTTCACATAAAAATACGTGCATGGGATTTTAATAGGTTACAGTATTTGAAGGATATTTTGTCACTGATGGTTTGATTTTGACATGGGATTCCATTATTTCTTTCTAGACTTTCTTTTTACCTGTAGTCAACCTAAAAAAGTTGTTTTTCCCCTATTATCGTTTAAACATTTGTCACTTACTTAGTGACACTTAACTAGCCCAGTCATAGGTTAATCAATATTATTTATATTATTTTTGTTGTAACTCATACCATGTTGCATTAATAAGTGATTAAAATTATGTTGGAAACTATGTAAATTTAATACACGTATTTGGCACGTACTCGCAAGTAAAACAATATTATCAATAGCTTTAAGAAAATAATATTACGTAAAATATTGTTCCAGATTACAACCGTATGAAACACGAATATAAAAAAAAGATGCCCAGTCCAGTTGAAATTGGATAACATGGTGTATGAAAAAAATGGGAAGGACCAGAAGGGATTGATTGCTACGAATAGGAAGGGTCACATTACAAAAAGAATCCCTAATTGGATACCGGATGCGCTATGAACACTGACTTTCTATATCAGTCAGTATTACGATTTTTGATATCGTTTGTGTTTTTCAGTTCACTACCAGATTTGTAGTTAAAGAATTATATTAGAAATGTTAGCCAATAGTAACCGACATTATGCAAGGTATGTTATTAAAAATAATTCCTTATGTAAGAGCTTAATTCGGTTTATTTTATCTAAGATAGATAATGTCTGTTCTATTCATGAGATCTATTATGTTACGAGCTTCTGTCAGCTTTGTTCTACTATTACCCTTTTCACAAGTCATATTTTTCGTCGTAACTTTTCAAACTTGACAAAGCTTGAAATGATCCTAACATTTTTAAAAACGATTTCGTAATTTTCTTGTGAGCAAAGGAATACTCAAAAAGGTTTGTAATACAGTTATAAAGGCTAAAAAAGAAATTATGCAGACAATATTTTATATAAATAAAATATTTCAAAATATGTACGAAGTCTCAATGTACATACATACCACTTTAGTACATAAAATTAATTTCCAATATTTAAACTTCTAATTGATTACAAACTTAGAACTAATGTAAAGAAAACACTGGTAAGAAAAATTACTTTTCTGAAATTTATAATTTGTATTATAAGTAATCGCATAATGTAACTATTTTATTGAACTCCATTGTTACTATACAAAATACGTGTGTAAGTTTTACACCACCCATTCTAATTCGGGTGCTTCCTAGTTTAATGGGAAACTCATCCTAAAATTACTCATTCAAGTCATGTTGTTCGTAATGAAACTCTGGATACGGTTGTATAGAAACCTGCCTTTACAAAATGACTCTATGGAACAAGGTAGACAACTTTAGATGAAGGTATAAATTTTGCACTTGCGTAGCATGAAAAAAAAGATATGTACCCTAGATTACTTATGCAGAAGTAATAACTTTTTTTGAAATGCATATAAAGTAATAATTAATGACCGAATGAAGAAAATAATAACTATTTATAATAAAGTATAAAGAAGTATTTTGCGGATGAATAATTTGTTTAATTCATAATTTATGTAGTGTAGATTTTTTAAATTAGAAATAAAATATGGAATTAAAAAGGAAAAAACACAAATAATTGCACAAGATTGTAAAACAATTAACACCA
This sequence comes from Druceiella hillmani, assembly GCA_039881145.1. Lineage (NCBI taxonomy): Eukaryota > Metazoa > Arthropoda > Insecta > Lepidoptera > Hepialidae > Druceiella > Druceiella hillmani. The sequence goes on along the minus strand of JAYKKI010000007.1, from coordinate 946,851 downwards.
ATTTATCCTTTTATTCATCAGTACAGTTCAATTCCTTATTTTTTAAAATATATTCGCATAAATTTAAGAAATGTTCAATGAACATCTCAGATTTTTAGCCACGTTTCCTGAAGTCTTATTTTGTGTAATATATTTATAAATCTCGATCGCCCATTTCTGTTAAATAAACTGTCGTAAATGGAAACACATTACAAGAGATAATAAATTTAAACTATTACTGTTAGGTACTCTTTTATAGTTTTGTCTAAATTCAACGTCAACTGTGCTACTAGTTTTATATTTCTTTTTCGTTGATGATTGATGATTTATTTTTCGTACCACTAAAATTTACCACATGTTCATGGTTTTAATATTACATTTTTAGCTATGTAGGTACTGGAATGTGTACACACAGAAAATTTGTAGAAAAACTGTAGTGATGATTCTAGATAAAATATATTTCAATAATTATAAATACATGATCATCAATGAAACTTTTTTTAACTTGTTTTTAAAAAAAATAGGCATGTTGTCAAAGCAGGTATGTTGATAATTTTAAATTTCTTTAACAAGTATTTATATATATATTTTAAATTACTCTTCAGAAAAATATTTCGCTAAATATGTTTTAGACTATTACACAAAAGATATACTTAGAATAATAAATTAATAAGTAATTTAAATAAATATATTTTAGATCCATTCGGAAATATTATTTTGTATTTGGAGATTATAAATCAGTACTTACTAAACTTGAAAATATTAATTTTTCTATATTTATAATATGCACAGATAAATCTTATCGTGCATGGTAGAACTATTAAATTTATATTATCTGATAGAACTCCTATAATGGAAAAACAACTTCCTCTTCAAAAATATTGTTAATAGTTTTACTCTTACGTGAACTAACGCTCTTGAATCAAAATTTTGGGCTTATAGTTGTCAACGTGAGTATTGCGTACAAAATATTTAGTCGTATAATAATGGTACTAAAACATTTTTAATGGTAGCTGCATTTAGCATTATCTTAAGTACAGCTTAATATGTTGCAGCTGCATATTGTAAATGAGCATTTCATGATATTTATAGACACTTCGCGAGACATAGACAAAGAGTGTAACAAACATTACTGAAATTACTCTTTGCTGGCATATATTTGAAATGATTAATATACCAAATCTGAGTTTACACGTATTACTTTAATTTTAAAAAAATCATTACATCACATAAAACAATAAAATAGTATAGACATAAACTCACAACAAACTATATATAGCCCATAAATTTGGAATTATTGGGAAATACTTTCACACCATAGTCACTCACCACCGCCTACACCGAATAACACATTCAGCAATAAATCAATGATACGTACCCAATTATCTGCAATATCAACAAGATTATTCACCTAATTCAGCGATGAGGATCAAACCCTAAGGCTTACATTATTACAACGTAATAAACAAAGAACTAATGATTCAAACAGATAAACACAATTTAAACGCCGTTTTTTTTTATTTTCGACGGCGTTAATTAATTTAAACACAAGGCGAGAGGGAAAAATCGAGAAAATAAGTTTTTCAGTGCAAATGGCCAATGAAGGAAAGTCCGAAATGTGCTTCGGGGATAAAAGACGAGGGAAATAGTAAGACTTAACGAGAAAATGGCGTTTTGTTTTATATTATTTATCTACTTTGTATTTTTTGCTCAAAATACGGGCGACTCTTCATCGTCGAATAAGCGAAAGATTTACATTTAAATATTTTTTCGCGAGAGATTTTATCAAAGTGAGCAGATCCTGTTTATATATTGGCAGCTTGTCGAGTTTCACTCCACATTCTTATATTTCATTTCGTTATAAGACAATTTTCTGAATTTATTTACTTTTTCGGTACATTGTAATTTTTATTTTTGATTAACACTCGAGGTTTTAAACAAATTAATTTACAGAAAACTTATTAGCATAGCTTTAAAGAATTAAAAAAATTTATTCTTTATTTCTCCTCTTTTGGTTTTGAAAATCTGTTCATCATATATTAAATTTGTATTAACGAAACGATTGAAGAAAATTGATAAAAAAATTAAGAAGAAAAAACTATGCTTCTGAAATAGTATATATTTTACGTATTTATATAATATGTTTGTATCTCATCCGTCAAAAATCATCAAAAGGCGGGTTTAGGAGCCTCTAATAAATACTTATTAAAGTGAATAATTATTGAAATAATGTAGCATAAGAACGTTTCAAGTCAAAATTCTTTTGCAAAAATTACTCTTGAAACTGTGTCTTGAAGGTGAGCACAAGATTACGTAAAAAATGTGGAGACTTTATAATTGTTAAGGGATTTTTGTTATCATAAATAATTTTAATTATGGAAATATCATCTCAAAAGAATATTTTTAACTAAACATTTATTTTTTATTTAAAATAATTAAATTTATTTAAGTGCAGTGAATTATTGACAAATTTAAAATGAAAATGTTTTTATTCATTTAGTTTTTAAATATTGAATATATTTGGCGTTAATTTTGTAGAAATTCATTATTCACAATTAAATGAAACTACGTGATGTAGTATTATTTCTACTTTCTTTAATTTCTTTACCACGACCTAGGTTTCGTTGTATTACAACATCTTCAGGTGGGATATTAGCAAAGATTCAATTTATCTTTGCTAATATCCCACCTGAAGATGTTGTAATACAACGAAACCTAGGTCGTGGTAAAGAAATTAAAGAAAGTAGAAATAATACTAAATCACGTAGTTGCACTTAGTTTTTATTAATCAATTTTTTATTAATTTTTGAAAGTGGATTTTTTTTGTATCGTACAATATTTTAAATTTGGTAAACATTGTATGATACACTTAGTGGTTATTAATAAACGAATTATTAATTTCTGAAATTTTATTTGTGTTCTGACGTTCAATATTCTAAAATTTTACAAAATATTTACGTATTTTATTACACAACAAATAAACATTGCAGCATAAATACAAGAGTGTTAATTTGATACAATAATGGTAATTAGACCTTTTTTTCGTTTCATTTTATTTTGTTTTATTTACTTACAGTTTTGAAAACATACAGCTTTGCACCCTTTTTGCACCTTTGCATTAAGCATATTCAACGACATGACAACACATAACGATGACATATTTCAATGAGTTTATTCTCACTCATCACAAGCGTATCACATTCTGATACAACCGGGATGAAGTAGTTGAACAATCATATCTCGCGGAAAAGTGGAATGTTTTTATATAACGTTTTAAATGCCAGTATATCACAAATTATGATTACGTGAGCGCAAGAAGAAATTACTTAAGAAGAGTATAGGTTTTCTACAACAAATTAGGGCATAAAGCCTTTCCGTTTAACAACCATAAAATCAAAGAAACACACTTCAAAGAAACGTTTCTCTTGTTCTGCAACGTATACCTAATAATGAAAGAGAGAAAGAAAGAGAGCGAGAGAGAGAGAGGGACAGAGGGATAAAGATAGAGATATTTTTGAAGAATTTTGCAATCTTTAGAAGACGATTTATCCCTAATTTAAAGGAAAATGAGAATTATTTGAGTTGAAGTAATTTTCAATGATACTGAGTTAGTTTTTAATTCACAGGTGAAATAATTAAAATAATATATGATTTAAAAATGATTACAGATTATGGCAATTTTTTCATAAAATCATAAATTAATAAATAATCGACCCGCATAGCATTTAAATTGCGACGTTTATGTTATCTTTCTTTGCATAATATAAAGGTACGTGATCAATTTAATAAAAAACCTAATTATTTCCCAAGTTATTTGATTTTCAAAAGACTCATATTGGCAGATAATTATCATTTATTTCTTGAAAGCTTTTATCATTTTGTTTTACAGATTCCGAAAAACTGTAAAATTAGATCATATTTCATCAAGTAATGAATAGAAAATAATATATGACATTCTTTTAGGCCGAATTTTGAACGTTTGTTTAATGAAAAAATATAGTGTTAGATCTGTGGTTGCCGTGTGTCCTCCGATCGAAGCAAATATTCATTCTGAAAAGTCCTTATCGTCCCTTACAAAGGTCGGTATAATTAATTTTCACAATTTACATATTTGGGTAAAAAACAATCCTAAAGCCACTCGTACTGACGCATTTTAGAACCACTTCTTCAAAAATTTTGGGCCAATGTCGTTAAAAATATATACATCGTACTCTATATTTTGTAAGGAAAACTAATTAGTCCAGTCAGTAAAGACTTTTTTGCAAAATATACTATACTATATACAAAAAAGGCTCGCAGCTCTTAGATAGGATCAACATGTATTGTCGACACGATGGTACACCGTATAATTTTAACAAACTTTTGCACATATATATTTTTAAATAATACTTTTGACTGGCAATGGAGAGATAGCAATGGCCCTATTCACAAGCTTTCAAGTTATCTGACATAATTTCAATGACTTTTTTGTGTATTAAAAAAAACGGATTTATTATTTAATTCTCTCTATAAAAATTACAATCTATGATTTCTAATTATTTTAAATTTCCTAATTAAATTAAAAAAAAATAATCATTAAATACTTAACATTTTTATATATAATGTCAGATTTTGTTTGAAAGAGCTAGTTGTAAGTGTATAAAAAATATTTGTTTTCTAATTTTAGGTATTATATCTTAAGTATTTTTAAAGATATGCAAAAAAGTTATCTTGTTCCCTTATTTCCGAAACTACTAACCTTAAAATTATGTAAAATTATAGGTTTTTAGGAGAAAACGCAATGGTTGGAAAACATAGTAAAGAAAACATTTAAATTTTCTTATTTTTCTAGAAACTTATGTAGAAACTCGAAAGTTGGCAGTATTCTACGTTAACCTTTTTTTTAATATTCATGTCGCAATCAAAGAATAAGTAATGAAAAAATTAAAAAAACAGTTTTTCCCATTTTATAAAACGTGTCGATTAACATTTGGAATAGTTTGTTTTGAAAAATGCAAAAATATTTTCTTTCAATTTTAAACTCCATATTTGAAAACACATTTCAAAAAATATACAATAATATAATATTCCGTCCCCTTATACCCAAAACTACAGAGCTCTAAAACATGAACAAACACGATTTGTAAAATCTGCCTAGAAGATTACAAGAATATTATGGAGATTATCTTAGATATTGTAATTTCTGAAACGCGCACCATATTTTCATGCCAGTGAAAGATATAGTTACGCGATACAGTTATACGTTACGATATATTCAGGTTGTGAAAAAGTAATCTTTTTTTATAGTTTAATGGTAATACTATTTATGTTCAAATTTTCTCACGTGCTGAAACGTGTACGGAACTCCCATTTTGAAAATCTCACTCGCGTTTGACAGGTTTTTTGGTTTATAAAAGCAGTCATATATAAATAGATACAGTGTCCAATGTGTAATAATATAACCAACCTTTTTTATCATCCCGTTTTTCTGTTAAGTACACGCTCTTCATCTACTTTCTCGGCCTTACGAGGGAGAGAAAGTCCAAAAAAATATTTTGTGAATTTGTAGGTTAAAAATCTTTTAATTTGGTTTCGCAAGGGAGTGTTTAGCGTGTTGGTTTTGGAATTTATTCGTAGACAATTCTAGAGTCAGATACAAGTTTTACTCCACACAAATGTAAGATGCTTTGATGTTGAGCGGGTCTATTACGCCATGAAACCTCAGTCATTTTCGGAGTTACAATCTTTGAATTTTAAACCTATGGACCCTAACCTGTGGACCCTATACTAATTTCTGCCCCAGCCAATAGTTAGCAATTCAGTTCTTACCGAGTAATTTTGGAATGAAGTAATGCTCGTTGATTTGTTGAAATAGCCTAAAGTAAAAATTTTACGATTTACAATATTTATAAAATTTTAATATTCACAACCTTTAAAATTATGGTCTAAATATAACAAGCTATTTCCATTAATTACTACGAGACTTAATAAATTATTATTATTATTAAAAAAAAGACTCCTGGAAATTAAACTAGGTAATAATATAAATTGCTCACCATAGTTCTGTGAACAAATCGCTGCTGTGCACAACTAATGTCGCAAAATTTCTCATGTTGCGAACCACAGGTTTACAAAAAAAAATCGGGTATAAAATATTAGTCTGCAGGCTTGGTATGAGAAAATTTATGTAATATGGATATTTGACGTACACTATATATACATTCCAATAATAATGTTAGGGTTAATAAGCGTATTTGAAATAAAAATAAAAATTGGATTAAAACTTTTGCAATTTTTTTAATTATCTATAATTATTTATTGAAACTCTTGCCATTAATTTATTTTTAACTTAAGACCATCGTATTAAATTTAAACAGCTGCAACTTTTATATCATTCACTTTTTTTTTTAATTTAAGAAACGAAATATATAGTCACATTTATGAGAAACATGAATAAATAAAAAAGAAGGATGAACTACTCGCAACTTGAAAAAAATTGTAAATAACAAAATAAAACTACGTGATATAGTATTATTTTTACTTTCTTAAAGTTCTTTACCACAACCTAGGTTTCGTTGTATTACAATATGCTCAGGTGAACTATTAGCAAAGATTCAAATCTTTACTAATAGCTCTACTACATAATAACTAATACTACATCACGTTTGCTAATAGCTCTACTACCTAATAGCTAATACTAGTTTCATTTAATTGTGAATAATGAATTTCTACAAAATTAACGCCAAATATATTCAACAAAATAAGAGATAATTCGTCGAGTAAGATGATACTTCCTAAAAAAATATACCTCCATAAATTTTATTTTCAACTGCCTGAATTGTAGTTTCATTCATTTTATAAGATGATGAACAGCCCTATTAACATGTACACTTAGGAACACAAAACTTGTATATGATTCCGGTTATATAAAAGTAAAATCTCTTCAAGTTAAAAAATATTTCTTTGTTACATCATTTCTGTCATAAATATATCAATATATACAAAACAAAACATGCAAGACAAAAAAATGAAAGTACAGTATTCATTATACATAATGTTGAACCCAGGCACTACGACAATATTTGTAGAGTCAAATAGGTAACCGATTGAAATAACGTAGTGAATTTTTGTTTATTAAGCCCAATATAATTAAAAAACTGGTTTTTTAAAGAACTATCTTTGTTAAAAACTTATTCATAAATAAATAAATAAATACATATATTGTCAACTAGAGTCGAACATTAGTTCTTTTACGAATATTTATATGTGCTTATATTGAACAATTTTATCTTGAACAAATCATAAGGAAAGTATACAATTAAGAGGATATATGGTAAAGACTGGAGGCGTTCATGCAGATGGTATATCCGGGCGCCAATTAGGTATCATAGGTAATACGAATCCTCGATTTTTTTTCCAGTCAATCGAGCAATAGGCCTTTTTCTTTGTATTGAAAATTGTTGGCACGGTTTCCTGTCCTTCTTAGTGTGGCCAATATTTTGTTAAGAAATTGAATCCGAATAGTATTTTTAAATTATAAGACGGTACGTCTTCTACTATTTTGAAGGAACTTACTTAATTACTTACTTACTTTAAAGAAATTACTTATTTTTATATATTCAGATCAATAACTTTTCACCATTATCAATTCAATTTCTTATCAAAACTGTAGAATATTTATTACAGACATTATAATCAAAATCTAGAACTATGTTAGCTTTAAATTATTGTAGGTAGTTGTGGTTTAAATTTCATTCGAAATCTTTTAGCATTTTATTTTCAAGATGTTAAGCAATGAAATATGCTAACATTAGTTAAATTTTAATTATATATATATATATATATATATATATATATATGAGTGTGTGTGTGTGTGTGTGTTTGTGTGGGTTTGTACACTTCTTGGGTTTATTTTCTTCGTTCAATTTATTGTACACCGGTATAAAATAATTGAAATTATGCAATTAAGGCAATGACAAAGATGTAATTAGGGTTTGAATGAATAAGATGATGCTGTCTATTCTTCATTTACGAGTATTTCAGCAGTTTTGGATGCTTTAGTAAATAGGACCACTACAGTGCTGCTAAGAACGTATAATTATTTGACAGAGGGAATCACGCTCTATCATTTTTCACAGGAAACTACACATTCCATCCGGAATTTTCTTAAATAAAACATCTCCGGAACCGGGTTCTCAGGAAGTGATAAACTTTGCATAGAATAAGATACGATAGCTCTTACATCTTGTTTTTCCCTACACAATGCCAAAACTTCTCCTCGCTTATTACTATATTTTTAGCGCACTTAATATGCATAGTTTTTCCACATTTGTTACTCCTTTCGCATTTTCATTGAGCGATGGACTTTTTACTTTTGCTTCGAGTTCCCCACAAGTCGAGCAAACATTAACTTTTGGTCGACCAAATATATAGATATGATTATCGTTAAAATATTTTTTATAATAGTCGTATTTTGCGCATTGATATTGAGGGTATTTCATAAAAAATGAGTTCATGCTTTCTTTCGAGTTTAGGTTTGGCATCTAAATATTGCATATCTTTAATGTTTTGATGAGATCGTTTCAGAGGGAATTATCGAATATGTTCATCAATAGCAATAGTTGCTTCCTTTGGTAAGATGTTACCTCGGTTACCATGTGGACCACGTTTGCCGTCTGGCAGTTTTTCATTTGATATAAGAAGATAAGTCGAAAAATAGTATTATTTTTTATTATATATAAAATGGAGAAAACGTGAGAGAATATTTAATTTTTTTTTAATTTCCTCTCATAACAAAATAGGCTTTCATTCATAACTTTGAGCGTCCAACGAGATTCATCATATAAGTGTGTTATTAATTTTTCGGGTATTCTTCGTAAACAATTTTCATCAACTCTTACCTCTCTTCCGTACTAAATTGCGAATGCACCCGTTTTTACAAACAAAATTATTCTGAGTATTAGACTTAGCTGATATTAACCTCCCTATACTTAAACTCATGTAAGATTGACCAAGTAAACTCTATAATTTCTACTTTTCTATTTCGTACAGTTGAGTAGTTCTTACACCTCGTCTTTTCTTTTTGGAGGCTTGTATTGAGCTTCATCATGTAATTGATCACTGTAAATACTTTCTCTGCTTATGCTTAAACTATTAATGAGAAAACACCAAATTATTACCTTGAGAGTCTCCGCGGTAAGCAGTCTCGAATACAACCAAAATGGCGGTCAAATACAAGTAAAATGGCGCTAGCATCATATCCTCCACAATGTCTACCTTTTGTTATTTGTCAAAATAACAGATTAGCAGAGAAAACTGCATTTCTATTAACGTAAGCTTGACACGTGGAAAAAGGAAATAAATGACGAAAATTTGTTCGAAATAAGAATGTTTTATTACTTTCTTCGAACTCGCCATGTAGAGAGTCTCCCTAGTGAGGCGAGTATTCGTAAGTAAATTTTTTTAAAATGCAGTTTTATTCGTTTATATTAAGCTACGAGTGATATTTTTGCTTTTATTTAGAATAAACTTACTTTGTGTTTATTTTTGTATATTTAAAATAGGAATCTTTTGTGACTCCTTAACGTATGAAAATATTGAGTACTTATTGCACATATTTTAGTTATAACCTTTTACTCTGTTCCATTTGAATCAATGTAGCAAATCATTAAGTTAGGGAAATTTCAAGCTCATTTTTCAACAATAATTTGAAAATAGTTACTTGGAAGATATAGTATAGAAATTAAAGTTGGAAGGAAAATAATTATTCACAAAGAAAGTTTGTAAGTTATATCTCTTACCACTTACTCTACAAATCTTGAGAGCCTACAATATGGGTAAATAATAAATTAACAAATTGTTATTTTTTTTAATAAGCAAAAGTAATTGAAATTAAATTTTTTTTCTTTTTAATTCCTACATGACACCACTTTAACGTTTGGACTAGAAGCAAAAAGTGGAGACAAGATCTTTTTTGAGGCAGAAAAAAATTCAAATGGTGCGTCAAAAATTAAAAAAAACGAATGAGAGTCATGAAACTTATTGAGAAATACGGAACGTTTCATTTTTCTGTTACGTATTTTTGCTCACTTTTTCTTATTTTTTTAAGTGGTAATACTGATAAAAGCAAATCGACTGATTATTACTGTTTATTATTATCGCTAATCAAAGTAAAAGTCGTTATTCTATTTAGATAAAAAGCTGAGAAAGAAGCTATTCCAGGTTAATAATTTTGTACGATAATATGTTTATCCTTTGTGTCTTCTCTTCGATACGATATTAATGCATTTATGGTTTGGTTATGTTCAGGTGCTACTAGGATGCATTAAAATTTCGTGTTACGTTTTTTTGGATCTAAAAATCAATGTGTCTGATGACAGCTTCCTGAAAATTAATATTTAAGGGTTTCTAGCACTCCTTTCATGACTCGCTGAGCGATTATAAATTTTGAGACTATGGCGGTCGTGAATGGCCACCTTTCAATGCCGTGCCATTATTAACGCCGTTTATGTCTTAGGCGACTGGAGAATTAGCGACCTGATGCAATTTCCTCAACGCTGTCCATCCCAAACCAATTCTTCTGTCAGCTTCTTTGTCGAAGTTTTTTCCACCTAGCTGAATCATTTGTCTTAAATAGATATATTCTTCAACAGCTTCAATAGTAACATTACTGATATTCACTAGCACTTACTAATCTACGAATTCTATGAACATATGTGTATGTTTCAACAAATAATAATTTATCCTGTCTTCAAATAAGTGATCTCATTGTAAAGCAGTTTAAAAGTATTTCAGTGATCACTCAATTTAATTGTTTTTATTATAACAAATTAATGGTAATATATTACTTTATAATGTATAAAGTTAATAAAAAAAATACATTATTTGGAGTATTCTTTAATACTTTATGGACTTTAGATTTTTAATATATTTAAAATTTGCATAAACTCAACGACATATAATCATGAATAAATTGTTGTCACGCTTTGCTAATTTCAATTAAGATAAAAATTTATAGAGTCTACGACATATCAAAGATTTACTCGTATTGATCCCTCGTTACAAATGATATAGGATCATATATGTAGACTGAAATTTATTTTGATGGAATATTCCTCAAACGGAACGGGACTAACGAAAGAGGTAGAATTATAATATTTAAATAATACGAGCTTGTAGCTACTGTATGACTCATGAAACGACAGATCTAAATATTACCTAATAAAACCAAACGACATATTCGTTTGGTTTTATTCCAAAAATCAAGAAAAATATTAATGAAAATATCCATTAAAATTTTTTATTTATTAATTGCTTACTTTGTTATTTTCTAATCTTTGGAATTTAATTTTTCGAACAAAACTATAAATCTGTATTATATCTTGAAAATCCTTTTCTCTTTTTATTTATATAAATAAAAAATATAACATATTTAAATGAAAAAAAAACACATCATATCGCTGTTTAGATATAGGATATATGTAATAATAATGTATAATAAAACTAACTATACAGTTATGCATATATATATATATATATATATATATATATATACGAATATATATATATATATATATATATATATATATATATATATATGTATATATATATATATGTATATACATTATTGTATAGTTAGTTTTATTATATATCATTATTACATATATCCTATATCTAAACAGCTATATACGTAGTATCAGAAAATAATATTCAACAAAACTTTTTATTCGCTTTCACATAGATATCGTTATTGTACCTGTATCGATTTTTAAATTATAATATTATATATTGTACTTATAAATGATGCTAGTCTAAAGAGATTTGCAGCTAACTTATTTCTTCAATACGCTTAATATCCCTTATGAAAATATTATGTAGAAAATACTACCTTTCTGTATCGAGTACTTTATAAACAAGAACCGTATTGTGAAGTTCTGAGTAGCTCAGACGTTTTTTTACACATTTTTATTCATATTCAAAATTTAATAATAAATTCAATGAAAATATATTTTTAATTAAATATTATCAATATGGACGTAAACAAAATATTCAAATATCATTTGTTGTAGATACGCCTTCTTTCTTTTTAATATTTATTATCATCATAACATTAAGGTTATATAAAATTATTAATTTCAAATCGACTAAATAAACTTCTTCAGGAGGGGTTCGAACTAGAAATATTTTCTCACGGCATATATTTTCTTAGGAAAATTAATATATTTTCACTGGATTCAAATGATTATCCCTAAATGGAAACATTAAAAATCAAATGGGTTGCTAAATGATCTCTTAGTGTAATAGAGTGCTGCATAAAAAAAACATAATATGAGAAGAAAACTTATACCTGAAAAAACGTGCGTTTTATAAATACTCATAACTTTATTATCATTTTTATTACTAACTGGAATAATCAAAATACATGATCAAAAATTAAAAGAAAGGTTTACTAACTGCTGCCATTCAAATTGATTTTCCATTTCTTAAGTCCAAAATGTGAAAAAATTTTAATATATTTTCTTTTTTAAATGTTCTTTATTTCCTAATACATAGAACAACAACGTGTAAATACGTCTTGTGACTTACCAGTCAATTGAAAGAATATACATTACAGATAATAAAAAAATGTCATAGAAAACTTTTACTCGACAAATCTAAATGATTCTTTAAACTATCAAGATCTACTTTGTAAAAAACTCTTTTCACGATATGCCAAATATTTTTCATAATTTGATATCCGCAAAGAGGTGGAGTATCGAATTAATTGTTTGAGAACCATTTTTTTTTCAATGTCGTCTAATAAGGAATAAATCAAATTTGGACAAAAAGGTAGATATTTTAAGAATAAAACAACGCCCTGAAAATTCACTCTACTGAACATGAATGCACAGAACTTGATTTCCATGTTACTTTATTTTTCTATAAAATATTTAAATATTATATTATTTTCAAAAAGAGTTTTAGAGAAATATATATTATATTATTTTAAATAAGCAATTTTAGAAAAACAATTGCTTAAGGAACTTTTTCCAAATAACGGCTTGCGAATAAGAGACGAGGCAGATAAATATGGCTCAAATACAAAATATCAGTTTATTTTCTCCGTTCGCCTGTTTGTTTCGTCGTTTCAGTTTTATTCAAGCCCAGACAAATAAAGTTATTAGAAATGAATATTTTATCTAGTGTAGTCGAAGAGCAGGATTGTTAACGTTTAATGTAATCAAACTAAATATTTCAAATCGTCGTGCTTTGAATAACTGGAAAAAAACATACCTTAAACTTCATAAGAGGTTACTGAGTATTAATTTTTATGTTTTAAGTCGAAGAATGACATTTGTAACTCAAAAATTATAATAATTATACAAAGTCAAATAGGGGTTTAAAATTTTAACAAATTATGAACTTTAATCGCCTATGTGTTTCGTAATAAGTCCTTCTGATTTTGCCAATAATCGAATCCTTTTTAATACACTCGATGAGGCCGGAATTATCGCCAATATTGTTACTAAATCATTCTCTTTAAATTTGGTAGATATATTATGATACTACATTAAACCATTGTAAATCCAAAAGAAATTTCTTAGACGAGTCGACAGCCAATCTTGGATTATTTTTATTTATTGCTGCGTTAATTAAGTAAAGAAATATATGTCGACGGTCTTAATCTTTACAAGTATACCGGGGTGCTGCGTGAAGGTTTTTATCTGGACTGAACGATGTGAAACGATTAAGGCACATATAACCGTATATGAAATACTACCAGCCGTATTTGATCAATTCTTAATTATGTTAGTGCATCTGCAGGTTTAGATTTCACGGTAAGAATGTATTTAATTCATAAATTTGTACCTCGTTATATATAAATTTTCCATTACAACTTAATTTATCATGTCCGCGTATTTTTAATGTTCAATCAGAGAAGTCGAAGAATGTTTTTGAACTTTTAGTTTATTTTCTTTATAATAGGTAACATACATATAATATTTGAAGAAAACAATTTTTCATTCGAGATTATTTTTTTGTGATAATTTTAGATTTGAGGGTAGGAATTAACTCAATTTACAAACGTAGAACTAAAATTAAATTCATCGAGTAATTGTATTTTTAAATTTTGGATAGAACAAGGCGAAAAATGTTGAATTTTTAGTATATTTTTGTTATATATATTTTTGTCCGCAGCAAAAGAGGATAACTTTATTTCTACTTTAACTTTAATGCAGTAGGAGTTTAATTTTTTAGAGTTTTGCATCACAAAAGTGTCTATTTTTCTATTACACTCACGTTTATCAAAAACCGCTTATATGAGTTACTTGAAGTTTATATTAAAAATAAATACTGATAAAATAATAAAAATTATTCAAATAAATTTAAGGAGAAGGGGTAGTAAATTAAGTCTTTAAAAAATTATTATTTAATGTCATACGTATAACGTAGGACACAATTTCAAAGATCTAGTTATTAAGCGACAAAATAATTTTCCATAATTTTAAGTATCGTATATTCAGACATATGCTGAATAAAACTTTTTTATAGAAACATTTAACCGACTTCAAATAACTACCGGGTATGAAGCGCACTGAAACTTAATGCCGAATCGACGTTTCACTTCTCTCTAGCGTACATGCATACCCAGATACACAGATGAGTGCTGCGTTTTACTTGGCAAAGACTCCACAGATCTTTGGCAGTAACATTAGTTTTGAAATACATTTATATTCGAAAACGATAATGTACTGCAAAAGTTCCAATTAAGTACACGTAAATCACATTCTCCCTTTTGACTTCACCGCAGTCACTACTCCAAGGTATACACAGGATACTTAGAGGTACTTACTTATCTACCTATTTACTGGTGTTCAATAATATCACGTATTTATTTATACCCGTACTGAGTTACTTATACACCTACCTACTAATACGTAGTATGTACCTGTATATATTTATATAACTATTTATATTGTTACTTTCTCGACAAGACAAGTCAAAACGCGTTCCACTCATTGAGTTTATTCCACCTAAGAGTTCCTATCACCAACTCATGGTACCCTCGTTTGCTAAAAAGAAAATTTATGTTGTCGTGTCTTAGATTATCATTAGACCTATAATTTCAAAAGCAGAACACATCACACGTGTAGTTGAATATTGAGGAAAGCTTTAGTATAATTTCAGTTTTTATTGTTTAAATCTACCTTAGTTGTCTTCAGCTAATGCTGTGAGTATATCCTTTCAAATAAAAAAGGAATCATCCAAAATATTGATTAATGCCGGATTTATGAGGTAACTTACACAAAAAATAGAGTCAAATTGAGAAACTCTCCCTTTTCTGAAGTCGGTTAAAAATATGGCAAAAATATATGTTCCCTCTCCTTATTTCTAAAATTACTCAACCTAAAATTAAAAAAAATATGGATTTTTAGAAGCTATGTAAACGTTAAAGAAAAACTAGAGCACAAATTCTAGTTGACATGGTTTTACGCCTGTAAAGTATATAAGCGGCGATTCATTTGAATTTACGTCGAAAAATAATAATATTTGGTAATAGTCAACAGAAATATTATTTAACCTAAATGTTCATAAGTCCTAAATATATATAGAGCCCTTATAGTGTAAGTTCTGCTGTATTATCTTCGCTAAAATCTAATTTTTGTCAAGTTCTATGTAGATTTATTTCAATAATGAAATTATATTTTTGTAACTTAGTTATTAACGTAAATCGTTTGTTCGTATTATATCTGGTTAACGAGTTTCATCATATTCATAAAATTAATCAACCTGACTTTGCTTTCTACTTAAACTATTCTTGACTCAATATCGAGATATTTTCAATCTCTTCGGTATTATCGTTACTAAAATTACAATTGTTTCTTACCTTTAAATTTTACTGATATTTTTAACCATGAGTAATAAATAAACTATAATACACTTTTTGTTAATGAAGTCTCCATATTTATCTATAATTTAACTGAACTTAGATTACTGTTTTCTTTTTATTGTACATTATCAGTCGTAATTTATATTCAATGAACTGTTTAATAAATCAAATATAAATGAAAAATTAACACAAAATGCTAGTCTCTGCATAGAAACGCTATTAAAAATTATTTATTGCTTTATATCTGAAACCAAGAATAAATACGTATATAAAATGTGACTGGAATGCACAATGCATTTCAGTTACATTTGATGCTATATTCAATAAACTGTTTAATAAATCAAATACAAATGAAAAATTAACACATAACGCGAGTCTCTGCATAGAAACGCTACTCCATCTATTAAATTTACATAAACAATGCTACTACACAAACATTATCATACTTACACAAACATTGCATAGCATCCATCGGTAAATAAAATTTTACTATTTAAAAAAAAAGATATTGCTGAAAAAGTCAACAAATATTTTATTAAAAACTGTTAGATATAGGACATTTATATTTGTCTGAGTAAAACGGCATATTAATCAGCATATGTTTAAATAATTGTCACCCAGAAAAGTTCTGATAAGAATTTAAAGAGGGGGTGAATAGGAGACATGAAAATGTACAGAATAGCTACTTACAACGACTTTAAAAATTGTTTTTGCAATATTGTTTTAAAATATTTGCTATTCTTATTATTTGTAAAAAAATCTACAGATAATATTAAAAATATTCACAAAAAATATATTTCTCCCTCTATCTCCGAAACTGTTAATGTAAAAATTATTAAGAAACAGCCTTACTAAATATTTACCTAAAGTTTATAAGAAAACTCTAGTGATCATTCTAAATTGCTCAGCTTTTGAAATATTTGCCATACTTAACCCTGTGAGTGCTAGTTTTACTCGTATTTAAGAGGTTTTGTTTTCATATTTTTCGTTGATTCTTCCGTTGGAAAGAATGTTAAGATGGGCGCTGAGTTGTCTTTAGGGGTGAAGCCCAGTTATGCCTCATTATTGTAATTAATTTCACGGTTTTAAGGGTTGCTGCAATTGAATTCGTGTTGAAATTTGTTATTGACGTTTTGCGATAATTGTGACCAATTCGAATTTTAAGCGACTATCATAATTTGATTTGAAGTAAAGTGATAAACGATTTGAAGTAAAGAGATAAAAGTTACACGTCATATTGTAACAAGTGAGGAAAACGGGAAATGTTATCATGAATCTGAAATGAAAAGGCATCTTGCAAAGTTTCTTTCCGAACGAAGAATGTAATATATTTCTTTGGTAAATCGAGATGTTAAAATAAACTTTTTTCAACCATATAAAAATAAAAATCTGACAAAAATCCATGCCATGGAATCATCATCTTTCATTTTTCATAACGTTTATAAAATGAATGTTCAAATTAAGTACTCCTAATCAATTCGATAGACTATTTACGGTCCATAATGCCATAATTGTCCATAATGTCCTAATTTTATTAAAAAAGTTTTATGAAATGAAAATTCCTTCAACATTTATGTCTATTATGTTTTTAACCTAACAAATTATATGACAGTGATAAGGTCTCCAGTTATTGGTTTTCACATATTTACGCTTTCCTTCATATGTTAAAAGGTCCACAGAATAATTAATTATTTAATTAATATATTAAATAATGCATCATTTTATAATCTATTTATGTACAAATTATAGATTACGCCAAAGCACTGGACATTAGCAAACACTAAAAGTGCTTCTATTTTTATTACATATAATAACATGACCGATAACTAATAAAACATGAAAAGTGCACAGTAATTAAAATAAAAATAATTATCAAATGTGAACACTAAGAAACATCATAATCACATTCCTAAAGCAGTCAATGTAGCAGAAAAAAATATCATAATTTGTTGCCTCTCGTAACACCTCATTGATTAAAATAAGTGCGTTAAATATTTGTAATGCCGCAGAATATTTGTGCGCGCTCTAGGTATATGAAATAAACTATGACTTCGTTCTCTAACGTGACAGTCAGGAGTATAAAGCCTTACCAAACCCAAAACTTAGGGGGTTATGAACATAATTATTTAATAATTTAAAAAATAATTAATGTTCATAAGTAATTGCCGTCGAAGTTGAAATGTAATATATTCGGCCATGCCCATTACAAAATCTGAAGGAAACAAAAGAGGATAGTATCCGTAAATGTTTTATATAGAAATCTATTTAATTTTTTAATATCTTCTCTAAATAAGTATACAAGTTGTTTCATGTAGAGACTGCATGGGTATCAAGTACTACATACTAAAAAATTAACCGTAGACACAATACACCCAATTCTTTAAATCATAAGAGCGCCGCATGGCAAATCCTAGTATCTGTAGATCTTCTGACATATTTCAGTGATACGATCATAAAATGTTAGAAGCTTATTCATAAATACACTGAAATTCTGCACGGATGATACCCTTCCGATTGCAGTTCCAATCAACACGTAATTCTGTATTAAGAGTGAACGTTGATCTGAACACGTCATCATTGCGCCTTTGCTCAAATTAAAGTTCAGCTTGTTGCTCAGACTCCATTGAATTATTGAATCGATATCACCTTGAAACACCACAGTCAGATCGTTTGTTTACCCCCGGAACAGTCTCAAATCATAGATAATATTGTCTTACAATCTAAAAACTTTTTCTTCTATTTCCAAAATATGCATTCACTTGTAAAAAATTCCCGAACATTTTCCTTGCAGAAAAATCACTAAATTGCAATTATTTGAAAATAACTAAATTTCGACAACTAGAACATATTCTCTATATATGTAAATAAAGTCTCATATGAGAAATTTAAAATTTGTAAATTTACCTGCTGTTGCCTTTTTCCTAATTTAAACAGAAGTCAACTAAAATTAATTTTAATTTAAATATTACTACGTTTTCCCAAATATCATGTACATATTTTTGTTACTTTCTATTCCTTTTAATTGTTTTAACTATGTGCAATTGAAAATCTCGGTCAACTACCAATTCAGTAATTTATGTATTAAATTACTTAGCTTTCTTATTCAATTTATGTATCTAACTAAAAATACGATCTTACTAATGTATTTAAATAAATTAATCCCACTGAAAATAATACCTGTAAAAATCAGACCAAGTCTCGTAATCGTTTAATAGTTAAAACTTATAAAATCCAATAGAACCAAATTCAATTACCTTGAATATTCATAGTGTTTCCTGAAAAAAGTGGTTTCTCACAGGAACAATATAACAACATAGATATAAATAGTGAAGAATCGAGGTTGGAGTACCACCTGGGGCATTAGGTTTACAAGAATGATTCTAATGGGTTTTCAGTTGTTTTTGTGATTTGTTTTGTCTTCTATTTCTTTTTTCATACTTCGTTTCGCAAAACTTCAGGCTCTTCTTTTCTGATTTTCAACTCTATTTACTTTTCTCTTTTCGTTATTGATGTGTTATAAGCAATCACCAAAAAATATGGCTAGCACAAGGACCTTATATTGAATACAAATTGTTGAGTATTAGGCTTTAAATTTTCGATCTGAATGTAGGAGAGTTTTTTTCAATACTGCCAATGAATAATTGTATAAATATAATTTCATTCCAAAAGCTTTCAAAGTCTGCATAATGCATGTGTTTATGTGTGCAAGTACGCAAATAACTGGCGCAGGACCACGCAAACGCGCACCCGCATACGCACGCGTGTGCTGGCGTGCACATGCAGGCGCTCATACATCCACAGGTATTATAAATAAAAATTATAGAAAAAATATCCATCGTTACTCTAAGCAATAAACTAATGTGCTGTGAAATAAAATTTTCGCTCGATTAATTCAGGTTAAGTCTTAAACGTTGTCAATTTATTTAATTGTCTTTTTTACGCAATTAAACTGCAATAATGAAAGAATATATCAGAGTTATAAAAAACCTATATTCATCATTTATTCTGCATATCATTAATATAGACAGATCACTGATTAACGGTTAATTTAAAGCTCTATTATGAAAATAGCTTTACTCATGTAAGTCTACCCGTGTGTTATTTCGCTGGAAAATCTTTGTCACATGGAAGAACTGCGATGGAGCATTAGGAAATTAATTATGTTCGTTTTCGAAGATTTATGAACGTGTTTTATCAATTGTAACGAGTCTCCATCATATAATCTCCATGCATTACGACCGTCATTATAGTCCAATAGTTTCCTTGTCGGCCATAGCATTTTACATTATAATATTTTTGTCTTTTACAATATTTGTTCCTATTTAGGTAAGATTTGCTGAATTTTTAGTTTAATATCCTGAATTATTAGATTAATTACTTAAAATAAATTTTTGGGGCCGTGTATTTTTCTTCATATTATATTGTGTTTTCAAATTTACTTTCTTTTTATCACGTAACCGAAAACGTTTGAATTATATTTTTAATTACTATTAAGATAATTTTTACAGTTATAAGTTTTGCATTAACAAAATAAGCATTGGTAGAATACAAAAATGTATTTACTATATTAAAATGTATATTTTAAAGGGATTCTTTTAAAACCACATTAATTTAAAAAAAAATAATGTAATTGGTTTCATTATCTTTTGGAAATATCATATTTAATATCTTTGGAGATGAGGTGGGGAAAATGATATAATAATTTCAGTAAGGGGATGCATTTTACAATTGGAATATTTGATAATATATACGGATCGATTTGAAATATTAAATGAAACTACAAAAATTTTTAAAATATACCACAAAAATCGTTTCAACATTCTATCTCAAAGCAATATTTAATAAAATTTCAGCAATATTTAAGTTACAGGAAAGTTTTGGAATAATTATGACTAATTATTTTGGGTTAAATATTAAATTAATTATTATGTAAAACTAGGTAACATAGTCCTGTATTCAATTGAAATACAGAATAAGAAACTAAATTACCCAAAATTACTATTGAAATATAATTCTGAAAAATTTAAGTCATAAATCTTTTTGTCAGAGTCAATCCCGGACGGGTAGCTAGTTATATTGTAATCTTCTGAAATCTTGTCACTATGTTATTAAGCATGAGTAATATCTTTGTTTTCAAGAGAGGAAAGAATATATTCTACTACTGATGTAGCTTGTGAAATATTTGTAATAGTTTGTTTACGATTCTGCATAAAATATTTCATTTGAAATGTACATCGGAAAGTATAAGTACATTGTGCGATTGAAAATATTGAAAAACGTAGTATTATCCATATGTCACTTATTTCAGTGCCAAAGAACTGATTAACCACCATCAAATTCTGTCAATAACGGGTTTAAACGCTCTCTCATATGTAGTGAAACGTCAGCTGTATGAAAAACAATTGTACGAAAAAAAATTGAGCGATGATACACCTCTATATAGCTTAAATATAATTCTGTGTAATTTTTGACTCTTTCCACATGTGAAAATAAATCATTAAATACGTGCGAATCCCCCACTATGAGGATTTCCTACACACTTAAGTACATATACATTTTTAAGGGCAAATAACATTTTATTAACTTATTTGCGAAATTATTTTTATCCTTCAGCACTAACAGATGTTTTTCACATTTTTTATATATTTCTAATATCACCGTGTATCATATAAGGCATAAAATATCGAGTGTTTTGTTTGCCATTCATAACTTTTAATTTCAATATTTTTAGAAATATGAATTTTAGTATATTTTGGCATTATACAAGATTTAAAGTTTCCACATTAAATCTTTCTGAAAAACTTTTTGGTACATTTTTAGTAATACCTGCGGAATTTTTTTTCAAAAATTAAAATTTATTATGAAACCCTGATAAGTCGCTCTTTCAAATTATGCCCTTTCAGTTTATCTATATAGGATTAATTGCTTGACTAAATTTTAAATTACAGTGTCAAACAGTTTTTTTAGAAAACAGGCTGTGTGAAATACATCTATACATACATAAGTGATGTTCTGTATCTTACGTTTCTACTCCCTCTTAAGGTAAGAATCAAAACGCAACTTTCTTATCACTGAAAAAAAAATTTCCTTAGAAGGGTTTAAATCTTATTTGCACAGATGTAACCACGTTGTCAAAGCTAAAAATATATGTTCTGACTAGAATTCTTTAGTAACTAGCCTGACGCAAAACAGTGTATTGTAGCTCCATTTTCAGTATTTATTTTAGGCAGAGAGCTCCATAGTAATTATCCCTTTTATAAAAACAGTGTTCCTACTGATTTAATTCACCAAATTCATATCTCATACTCACCCGCCAATGGGCTCAAAAGGTAGTAAATCCAATTAGTGAATCCAACAAAAAGATTAGTAAATCCAATAAAATATTTAGCAATTATTATCGATGGCAACAAGCTTGATACACAAATGAATAAAAGTGCTTTAATACAGCTTTTATTACATTATTCTTTGTCAATATCAAAATTTTAGTTGGTGGCCCAGGCAAAGAAAATCAGTCGATTCTTTAGCGTAATGTACTCTTAAAACGTCTCGAAAGGTCATTTCTTTCAAAACTAAGATTCTATTATATTTAAATATTTAAATAACTTTACCAGATTGTAGGATTATTTAATATCCACATTAAACAAATAAGGAAAACTTCAAAATATATTTGTCCGCCATATATTTTATCTCACAATACAAGGTCTTGGCTCAAATGAATTCCAATTCTCAACCTATGCAATTTTCATATTTTTTCATTACTTTGTAATATTTTAGGCAGTATAGACCTTCTTACCTCGGTTAAAGTTTCATTAAATTGTTAACCCGCGATCTGGAGTTACGTTCTAAAAACTTAAGCACGCTTTCCATTCCTAAATATTGTTCGTCCTTACATGAATATTCTTTTTCTCTTTATGGTAATTGACGTCCGAAATTCACCGTCCCTATGTGCTTTCAAAACTCTTCTGAAAAAATTAGGAATACGTTGACTTTGCCGTATCGATTCTAAAATATTCCCTTCTTCAATCCTTATTTTCCCTTGTTATTCATACCTGCTAGTAGGATTTTTTAATTAATAAATTTTGTTTTCTTTAATTATTATAATATAATTTTCACTGTCCACTTTATAAATATATTATATTTGTTGGTTGATTGGAAGACATTGTTCTTATGACAATAAGTTTGTCTTGTGGAGAAATATTACATTAAACACTAATAAATAAATAAGATATACCAGAAAGACAAATAGCATTCAAAATAAAATTTATCTTGTTTTTAAGCCTTCTAGTCTCCATCCTCCTCACTTTTTCTCTCTACCTACTCCATCCAGCTCAATTTTTATGTTTTAAATTTTTTTCCAGCTCAATTTTATTTATTTTTATTTCATAAAACTTTATTTTTATTAGTTTCTATTATTTTGTTTGGTTTAGTATAACTTTTATATTTAAGCATATCAAGGCTTTGAGTATACAAATAAATTAATAAATTAAATATGGATAAGACGTAGATTCGCATAAACGTAGATATAAAAAAGCCCAATAAGAAGCCGGATCCTAAACATCAAACAGGAATACTTTGCAATGCCAAAGCGACCAACAAATTAAATCAACACCCTAAAAAGAACACATAAGAATTAACAAAAATAATCAAACTTGTTTGAATCAATTATTCACGTGAATCGTTGCATAATTTATTCTAGGCCATGCACAAAGTCGTAAATTAAGCCATCATGATAATCTCAGATAATATGGATAAAATATTTTTTAACTAAAACTTACTTAAATTATAAGCTTGCAATTAGATATATGAAGTAGACCTATTAATGCAAAATAATTGAAATAGAATGAATAAATCTAAATTATAATATTTTATTCAGTAAATAATAATGTATAATGACGTTTAAATTCATAAATCAAGATTCGGTTAGCTTCTATTGAGGGTAGGTTAACCAATGAAAGTTGACGGTCAAATGCCCTTTATTCTACTTACATAATAATTTTAATTTCATTAGCGAACAGTTATTAGACAGGAATGGTGCAGATTTCATATACACGTATGTTATCCATGTAAACTACCGGTATTATAACTTGCGGTATCTTTGCATTAGGTTTGAGATTTTCCTAATTGGTTACAATTGAATGTGAGTACAATAGCTATATTGAAAAAGTTTAATGCAATACCGCAGCTTTCAAAAATTGTACAAATGAATATACACCATTATTATAAGGCGACTATTAATTTTAATTGGAAATCTTTTATTTTAAACAAGTTTTGCCCGAAAAGCTTTTTTATTTTTTCTAAGGAACTCAATGATCCACCCATGTCATTTAAGTTATAATAAAATACATCTTTGAGGTAGACAGTTTCTCAGGGCTTGCTATTCGACCTTTAAGTTATTATCAGTGAACTAAAGCAAGATGCCTTCCAAGCAATAAATTTGAATTAGTTACGTCTTGTATCGTCCATTAATTATAGCGGGTAACTGTGTAAGCGCCACTTCTGTTCGACATTTGTGCGGTCGGATTAAGGCAAACCTTCAGTCTGCTATTGGTTACGTTGATACGGGCTGCTATTTGGTCGGCACATGAATAACACGAGCGGATCTTATATATTCAATTTCGCAATGTAATTCTTGTCAGATATCAATGTTAAATAAGTTTTGTTGCGAAATGGGATTGTGACTAATTTTAGAATGTTATTTAATCTTAAAAAGATCATATATTTTTAAATATTTTTATTAAGATATATAATGGAAAATTATAACCGTACCATTTCATGTTATTTTTTGTTTTTTCTGATGGTTCAATATTACCAAAAACAGACCGGTACGAACGTTTGTATCTCCATTTTTCCATATGGGTCCGAGTTATTTATAATCCACTCAGTGGTCAAAACTCAGATTTATGGTTTAGAGATGTAGTGTTGGAGCAAGACGCTGCGTATACCATTGACAGCCAAAAGGGCCAAAAACCCATTCTTGACTAGCATTAAATGAAAAACAAATTATCAACCATCTGATCAGTTTGCAGCAGACTTCAATTTCTTTATTGTACCTTACCCACATTATGGTAAGACTTAGTTGATCAAATAGTTATCATGCAATTTGCTAACATATTCAAGATGGCTACCTTTCCAAGCTAATATTTTGTTGTGCAAAAGATCTTATTACGTTTCAAGGATCTTATTGCTCATAGTAGTCATGCAGCTATCATTGAAATAATATTTTACTACGGTTAATAGAGGTTACTTCCACCATCTTTCGGATGAAGTTAATGTTGAAGTTTTTTTTCGGATTACGCTTAGTCTAGCAGATTAACGAAAACGAGGGCAAGTTTTCGTGTACCTAAATTATATTTTTATCTTATGAGTCATAAAATGGTAAACAAAATGAATTCAAAACAATGAATAAAGAAATGAACATAAAAAGGAAAGCAAGGAAAAGGATTCGAAAAATTTTCGATGACAGGCGCGACCTTCTGTAGTAAAGATGAAGAAGAAGGAAAAAGACATATATTAATTTGACTTGCTTATATTTTGTTTGCAATCTTATATATAAATCAGTGGACGTTCACGAGATAATAGAGATAACTCGACGTTAAAAATAAGAACCTAACTAAATATTTATATATGAGTTTAAAACTTTGAGTAAAAATATAATTTAAAAGATGTGTTGGAATTCGTACATAACGTAACTTGTAGAAGTTACGTTATGTTCATCTCGATCGTCGACAATATTAAGCTTTATCAATGGTATTTCTTAATCTCTCTTAAAATAACTATTTGGCTATATATATATATATATATATATATATATATATATATATATATATATGTGTGTGTGTGTGTGTGTGTATAAAGCAAGCATCTCAGACAAATTAACAAGTGCTTTTGTTAAAGATTAATATGGGTGCATGGGTGTATGGGCTGCTTTTTGTCATCTAATATCCTCAATAAATTATTGTCTAAAAAGACGAAGTAAGCAGATATCATATAAAAATAAAACACCTTTAATCGTCAAGTCTTATCTTCCTCATCCTTAATTCAGAACGTATAATTTGGATTTTCCAATATCAACTGTTCCTTCAAAATATCTTTATTTTCGATTTATTCTTCGTTGTATAAATAAGTTAGTAAAGTCTATCAGGAAATAATAGAAGAATATTAAAATTGATTACGTTCATTCAGTTACCTTCTTACTGCGTTTGGTCGGTCCATTCTAAAATGGCGTGGTTTTAAATTTTTTTTACCTCCATGTTGACTTTACCCTGACCGTAATTTTATGATTTGTCTCTACGTGAGAAGAAGAAATCTTGAACTTATGGAAAATGTTAACCTCCCTTAACGTTTAGCGACGTTTTGATTGTTACGAAAGAAACCTTAAATATATTTTTATTATATTTAAAGTCGAGAGAAAGTTCATATTTGTAAGAGTCGTCTTTTTAGAAAATATTTTGGGAAAAGAGGGGTGTTGGTGAAAAATTTTAAAAGTACTGTACCTAATTTTCTTCTTTCAATGTGTTTAAAATTATAACTCTATGACCATTTAATAAACATATTGATACGTAGACTTGATAAGTTTAAATTTCAGTATTAAAAACATATTTTTTTACATAAAATACAAATAAATACAGTATACACAATAACTCTACATTTTTTCCACGAAATAAGAAGACATTTTTTCATAAATAGGGATTCAATATAAATAAGTATTTTTGTAGCCTCGATATAACTGAAATTAGTACGAGATCAATTCAATTCATTCTGGAAAACGGTAAAAACTTTTTCAAAATGTTTGCAGTTTTTGCTATTGTTGCTATTTGCAATCTAATAACTATTTAAATAAAAAATATCTGAAATAATATGAAACTATAGTTAATAGTTATTTCGGTTTACTGAAAGTATGGCTAACTTTTAAAATATTAAATTTAATTTGCTTGAAAAATAATAATTATGACATTCTTACTTGGCCTGCGTTTTAGTTTTAATGCCTCAAATATGATAAAAATCTATAAACACTTTCACCATTTATGATATTTCGTTCCTGTATCGGAAAGTGTACATTACATATTCCAAAAAAACTTTTTAACGATATCCTAGAATTGAAAATTCACCCCAACTTTGGAAAAACCTTTTGTTTTATATATTACATGTGTGAGTAGCTGTGTGTATATACTATACTAGCGTGACCCGTGCGAAGTCTTCGCATTATTTATTCCATTATGAAGCTCAGATGACAGATCAAACAAATATTTTACTAAAATTGACATATAGGGGCGCAAGTATCAAAAGCATTGAGCTAAAGCGCCACTTTATTTACACGTGAGTGGATTTGAAATTAAACAAAAATTTTACCGACCGTCAATCATATTGACGTTGAGCCGTTAGATGGCAGCATTGCTGTTTTGTGTATATAATTTTAATAATTAATTAATTTGCAAAAACAATAGCAATAATAAATTTTTTAGTTGTGGATGCCGGTGGAGCAAGTAATTATCTATAAAATGATATATAATTTATATGGATTAGTTGTGAGGTTTTTTCTAAAAAGGGAGTGTAACACCTTAACCTTAGCATATTAATATATATGATGATGATGATGATGATATGATATAATAGTTTCCTTAAAATTATTACATTCTTAATTAATTATAAACATTCTTAGTTTGGCTGCAGAAAACTAAAAAGAAATTACGTTCTTTGACAAATCCACGCTGTATTTTTGTAGAACAACTTTTTACGTTGTTGAACTAAAAAAGACTTTATGATGAATTTTGGCAAATAAAATAGACAGTAGAAAAGATATACAATATATAATTGTTTCGAAATTGTTTTCTGGTCTACTATTTGTGATTACATACGATTTTGAAACTAGCAAAAGAATAATAAAGAAGATTCTTTATTATTCTTTTGCTAGTTTCATGGCCACAATTCCTATTTTACAAAATCTATACTTATACAGTTGTATTTTACACGATTGAAATGATTTTTGACATCCAGTTTCATATTTTGGATTTTTATTATTCGTGAAAATTTGTCTCTTTAGTTTTTTTAAATATAATTTTCTATATCTATGTTTATATCCTAGCAGGTTACCATATTTTCTATGGTCTGAAAGTTTTAATACAATTTTTTTTTATTTTTTTCTTTGGAAATCAGTTTTATTTTCACTACATTCTACATTTTGATTTTATTTTCATGAAATTTTGTGAATTATATTTTTTAACTTTGAATTTTATTTGCGAATTCCTAGCAGTCATCACAATTATATCAATCAGTTATTACCTTAAATTTGATTAATTTAGCTTTTTTATAATAGAAGTATCTTGCAAAAGAAAAAATGAAATATATGGAAATATTATGGGAAAATTATCCAGGATATATCAAATATAAAAAATTATCAAACGTCGTTTTCCCCTTAAGTGTCACTTGTTTTATAGGTTTATTTTTTCTAATTAATCACCATCACATTTTATCCCACAAAAGAAATAAGTTTGAACATCGCCCAAAATCATAGCTATGGAAGTAAAATGGTTAAAATTAAAACGGGGATATGAATATTTTTATATATAGTTTAGTTAATCTCATTTTTTTGACATGTACATTTCATTTTCTGGTAGGTTTTTTAAGATAAATAAATTTGGATTATTTGTGGGTTTGTATACTACCATTAACAGTATTAAACATGTCAAGAAATTTATAAGAAATGAATGGGAAATTATTATATAATAAGTAATCTCCAACCGTATCGGTAAACAGATATAATATTAACTTAGTGAAGCAATTTGTATTAAGGTTACACAGATATGACAATACGGTTAAGTTTGTGCAGTTTCATTATTATTGTTTTTCGCTACTTTTTCCTTATCATCAAAAATTTACATTCTATTCCTATATAAAAAGCCTATGAAAAATAATATTTACATCAATAAAAAAATTGCCGTCAAACAGTCGCCTAATAAGTTAGAAATGAACGTAACATTGCAATAGTGTTTCTAAAATGATGTTTAATATACAAATGTTATTTTTAAATTAATTACGAATTTTTTGGCCAAACAATGTTATTAAAAGTTCATCGATGTTAGCAAATTTTTATTACATTGAAATCTTAATTATTTTTACTGTTTTAATATGCAAGTAGATGAAATTAGAATTTTTATATTAATACCATATTGCAAATTCTTATGAGCGTTTTAACACGAAAAGTGTATTCAAATAGAATTTGTATTTCCTGGTAAAATTATGACGTATGTATATTGAGAAAACTCGGCATATTTTTATAGTGATAAGTGCCTATAATAATGAGTATGTTATAGTGAGAAAAATTTAATTTATTTGAAATTTTATAATTTATAATATAAAGTAAGTTTGAAAAGCTAACCGTGCAAAAAGCGAATTGAAAATTTAAAATCAAGATATGCCATAAATCAAGGATGCGAGATTATCTCATCTTTACGATGGAGATAATCGTAAAACTGGCAATTTTATGAACAAAGAAAAATTATAGACTATACAAAATTATATTTCGTAATAATTTGAGTACCATATAATAATTTGAACGCCATTGGTATTATAACTTGACCACTATATAATAACTTGAGCATAATTTCTACGAAAACTTTAGCTACATATTATAACTTAAACGACATTAAATAACTTGAGAACCAATGTCATAATAAATTAAGAACCATATAATTTCTTGAACACTATTGGTGTAATACCTTGACTACCATGTAATACTTTAAGCTTTCGTCGGTGTGATTGAGCACATCAAA
The DNA here is from genome assembly GCA_039881145.1 of Druceiella hillmani. NCBI lineage: Eukaryota > Metazoa > Arthropoda > Insecta > Lepidoptera > Hepialidae > Druceiella > Druceiella hillmani. Next base: position 917,253 of record JAYKKI010000007.1, on the reverse strand, counting down.
TTAAATTACCTCGAGTCGCAGCAGTTCAGTCATAAGAAAATGCCTGCTTTCTAAACTCATACTGGTCAAAGAGTGGTTACACCCAGCCGGAGATTTTAAGTTATTTTTGGTCAGCCACTAGAATTAATTTCGACCTTTTATTTATATGTTTTGAATTATTAGTGAATATTTATTTATAGAATAAATATGGAAAATAGGTTTCTAATGAATTTGTTTTGTGATGAGCAAAATAAAAACACTAATAAAAAACCAAACTAAATATGATATTAATAACAACCAACAAAAATATCGCAATAGATCAATAAAGAAAACCATGCCAAGCATGAAAGAATGCAAAAAAAAGATTAATTAAAATTCTTGACTTTTTGGGAACGAGGAAAGTGGAAATAAAATATAATTACGCTTTGAACACGTTTATAAAGAGCTAGTCCTTTGTATCCGGTTTTTGTTGATTCAAAAGTCTTGTAGCTTGGAAAGTGAAAGATTTAGGATTTTTTTGAGATATTATTTCTCTCTTGAATTACAGTGGTTTTTTTTTAGATATATATGAATTGTTTTATAAACTGCGATTCACTTTGCATAAAACCCAACTTTCTTCAAATTGCTCAATTTAATTTTTATCGTTATTTCAATGAAAAATATTAGAATGAGTGAAAAACATATACCTTTCATCTAAGTGTAAATAACTAAAAAGTTTTTAAATAATTCTTGCATTTAATAGGTACATTTATTTGACTGCGAAGCAGATTAATTGTCCGATTGAATCGTTACTGCCACTCATTGTTTTATTTCTACGATTCCTATATACATTATGTAGTAATAAATATCTAAGTCAATATTCAGAAAAGAACAATTGTTTCCATGTTGTGCTTTAGGTCTTTAAGGGGCGGATTTCACAAATAGGCGAAAATGGGTGTTTGGTTTTGCAAAATACTCAATAACTACCAAGGCTAGATATAATATTAAAATACCAGGGCATAAAATGGCCTTTGTACTACGTTGTCGTACGATATTTTTTCTAAATTATGTTCCCAACTTTAAAAAAAAATCTCAAAGTAACCTCTTTTACCAAAAAGGTTTCGCATATTAGAACAAAATTATTAATTAAATTATTCTAAATTAATGTAGACAGCCTTTGGTGTTAGGTCAAATTTGCCGAATTTTTACTGCATTCCGCGCACGAGTTTTCCATACTAGCTTCTGTGAAAATAAAAACGATTACTATCTCCGGCGCTCGCGCATATTTTCAATTCAGTACCATTTGCGCTTGCAAACAGTGAGGACGTGAGATCTGGTCGCTCTTCGTCAGCTTGTGCCATAGATTTATAACGCGTACACGGCTTGTACACAGTGTAAGTTTCATGTTGTATATTACTCATATATAATTGTAACATAATATTTCAATGATACATTTGAAATGCATAATATTTTGTGCCGCTTTGTAAATAAATGGATAAATTTTTTGTTATTTTGTATATTTTCAGATAATAATGGGAAAACATAAGATTTCTTACAGACGTTCGGTATTGGAAGCAAAAATGGAAAAAAAATTACGTGTCCTAAAAGAAAGTTTTATAGAAATTTTATAGTAGGCATAATATAGAATTATTAAATATACTCGTATTTTACAAGTATTAAATCGATATTTTGCTTTTACTGAGTATTACAGATTACTCAGTATTTATATTACGGAGATACATTTTATAATTTCATTGTATTAGTAAAAATAAATATATTTTTTAAATATTAAAGGTTTAAATTTTTTAGATCCATCTGTAAGGGCAATATTGTATTTGATTGAAAATGTAATGATTCCCGTTTAGTATTTTATCAAAATTTTGAAAACAAATTACTTGTTCCTCTGTGTTCGTCTGTCTGTATTTTACGGCCATTTATCGTGTGAACGCTGAATTGGAAAGTTGATATAAAATTTGGCATGGTTATAGCTTTTAGTAGACGCAGATATAAAACTACAATTCGGGTTGATTTGTAGAGTGAGGGGGCAAATGAAGGGTCAGAAATTGTTTTTATCGTACTCATCGCGGGAGGTAATGTTGAAAGAGAAAGGATATGTACTAATATAATACTTCCGAGTTAATTTAAAATGTTTGCGTGTTACATTTCACCCCTAATATAATTAAGCATATTAATTTCATATGATAGTTCCAGGTCTAGTCAGCGCATAGCGAATCCAATGATAATTTTGTGTGTTAATTTACATATATATATATATATATATATATATATATATATATATATATATGTACATATATACATATGTGTTGGTGTGTGCGTGCGTGCGTGTGCTGTTTCCGAGTTTGATATTTTGGCCGTAAAGCTGACTCTGTAAAGTGTATATTGTAATTCGATATTGCTGAAATTCGTAACATTTAAAGTCAACTAATTTAAAAATTGTTAATTGGGCTATTGATTGCACACCTAGAGTTTATATATTGAAACATAGATTTGATATACATGTGGTATGTAATTATATAATATTATAGATTTATCACTTTATATTGGGTAAAATTTAAAAAATTACTGAAATAATCTTTTAATAAATTATTACATATTAAGACACTTGTTATCCGACTGGTTCACGAAACATCGTAATGGAGACATTATATAGGCTTTTTCATTTTTAATAATTTTTTAAAAATATTATTATAAACCTTTGCAGGTTTAATTTTTTTCTTATTTACAAACAAATTTTTAAATTTTCTGTCATACGTAGTTCTATTATTTTAACATTACACCGTATTGTATAACATTAATTTATATTAAATGTCCCTAAGACTTCGTTTGCGTGTCTCAAATTAAAAATCCCAATTTATTTTTCTTTTATATGTTGCTCATGGGTATATCAAATTAACACAAAAATTCTAAAAAAAGTTGTTCTGGCTTCTATTATCATTCTATACGTTAAATTAATCACTCCTTTAAAATATTTTCAATGTATAAAATACGCTCGGTTATAATTTTATTACTTGTATCAATAAATTTTATACTGCTATATTTCTACAATATACAGCAGGAATCCATCAATAAGTCCACGAAAAAAATTGGTCAATTTTAGTTTTTGCGTCAATTTCAGTGTTTAATGCCTAAATATTATCATTTGCAAAGAAAAAAAAGTATTCTAAATTTTTTTATCATAATTTGCACAAAATTTTTTTAGGGATTTTATTTTTATTTTAGTCTATGCTTGCCATACTAATTTACAAAAAGATTATTAAAACATAAAAAATTGTTACACAAAATATGTGCAACATTTTTTCATTTTGGAATTCCCCAAATTCAGTCAAAAACCAACCTAAACCATATTCAAGGTTAAATCTTATTCCGTATCAAGAGATTTACAAAGACATTATAACAGAGAAATCATGCTCGGATTTACTTTAATAATTAGTCTGAAAAACGTGTCAATCGATCCCATTGTGCCGAGCGTGTTCGTGTAACGCACACTACTAAGAGTCACACAGCACCGCCGGCGCCGGTGTGCGCGCGTGTGTATTAGTGGAAAACGAAATATTTCATCGCATATATCCGACCCTTAATATTAGATTCAGTGATAATATAATAATATGTATAATTAAATTACGAACTTTGCTTTTATTAATCTAGAATAATTAACCTAATTTTCTTTTTTCATGTGTTTTTTTTCATTTATTATGTTTCCCATGTAGTATTTTGTTTCGATGGCTGGTGTCAAAAAATATCCAAAATTTATAATTAACAGACATTGCTTAAACACGGCTGAGTGCCAAATATCGTGTGCAAGGAAATAGTGTAAAAATGAATATGAAAGAAAGCAAGAATTTTTTGAAAATTTTGCTGTGAAGGAAAGGAAAACTAAGCCGACAGATGACGATGATAAAATAATAATTTTCTAGCTTTAGTTTGCTTATTAAACTTTCAACACGCCAGTGGATTAAAAACTATCTCCACGCAAAGGAAGTGCGAATATTAAATAGGTAGCACTTATGACATTTTAATTTTTTTATTCAAGGTTATTTTTTTTAAGATTTAAAATAAACATTAACAGAAAGATATAGTCATATCAATTTTATCACAAAAGAATTAAAAACAATTTTCCCAAGCAATTTGTTGAAACCCTCACTTACTGGTTCCTGGTGGTCTGGACGCGAAATATTTTCAGTAGTAGCATTATGAGAAAAAAAGGCGGCAGCTTTGGAAATAATTAGCCTTTCTTATTCTAAGGATAAATTATGAATTTTTATGCGCTTGGTGCGAACCATATTGCATGGAAAAAATAATATTCGTTATAATTTTATATATTCACAACAGTAATTTAGAAGACAATAATCTTAAGACATTTCCAAATACAACACATATTAATATACTTCATCAATCGTTACCAACAGTTAATCAACGTCCGTTAGTAAATGAAAATTAAAGACCTCGTAAAGGTCTGTCCATAAAATGACAATAAAAATATAAGAATTCTCGACGCGCATTACGTATGCGCGTCTCGGAATTTCGTTAGCGACTATTTTTAGTTGTGCTTAGTAACAAAAGATAGACTTAATCTTGCTATATTTCTTCTACATTTTCAAGGACAAAGTAGAAAATAATTTTATTACGTTTAAAAGAAAAAAAGGAATATCATTGTGATATGTTCTTGCTTTGAGTGGTTCCAAGATCGAAAATTTTTAGAATATGTGGTCATATTATAATAAATATAGAATACCTACACGTGAAAGAATACAGTCATTCAATTTATTAAAAAAAATTAATTAATATTTGTTCCGTTTTGGAAACTGTTCATTCTTTTGTTAGAAGTCAACGCAAATGGAGCAAGGTAAAACCAGTTGTTAAATGAATAGGTACAATCGATAAAACATTCGACAGTATTTATCTATTTTTACGAAAGGTTTCTTTACTTTCACATTCGTAGTGAAAATATGACTATGCAATATTTATAAGTGAATGGGAATTATATTCCAATACAATTAATATTAACGATAGTGCTGTAGTATTTCAATTAAATTTACAATATAGAATATTATATCTAATTAAAAAGATATTAATCAAGTTATGAATTTAGTAAAATTTTTAAAAAAGAGTTTAAATTTAAAATGATAATGTTCAAAGTTAAATAAAACTCAGTGGTGTAGTATTATTTTTACTTTATTTCAATTCTTTATCACGACCTAGGTTTCGTTGTATTACAACATCTTCAAGTGGGGAATTAGTAAATATTAACTCTTAGGAACTTCCAACCGCATTTAAGTGGTACTCAAAACAATAGCGGAAGTGGGGTTTGTGCGGTTTTTCCCACTTCTTCTCGCTTGATGATAGTTTCTCGGAATTCTTCCTTCAGTCAGGCGGTGACGGCTTTTGCTGTTGCTTTGTGGGGTACTCGAGTTCTTCCACTAGTCTTGACGTTCACGTGACTTGGTGTAAGTTTAAACTTTATGCACGTTTTATTGAACCAAATGCTTTGTATCGTCTTCAAAAATTTAATTCGGAGTCAACAGCACAATATCGCCAATGTAGCCAAATCGGATGTATATATATATATATATATATATATATATATATATATATATATATTTATATATATATATATATATATATATTTATATATATATATATATATATATATATACATATGTGTGTGTGTGTATACTATTACGAAATTGCAATTTGATTTGAACGGATATAGCATTCTGTTTAGAACTGTTTAGGACTGTACTTTACTTTTTTTATTACTTTCGAATTGTTTTCCACTCTGCTCTCATGTAGACCGAACTACCATAAAGAGTTCAGGACAACAGTAGTAATTTAGAGGTGCAAGAGCAGTCTATGTCGCACATGAGAAAGATATTTGTTACATTGATTTTCCCGTTATGTGTAATAATTTTCGTAAAGCAATAAAATAAACACGCTAGATTTATAATAGTTCGTTACCTAATTATATGCCAAAAAACAATGTCACCTTGATTATGAATATTATCTCCATATATTAGACTAGCTTTAATTTTACTGCGCCACCTTTCAAGAGCTTAACCAAGATCATAAGAAGTCTTAAGTAATTCACTCTACATTATCCCTGCACAATGAATTTTCTCCTTTTACTATAACGATTTTTTGGCGACTTTCAATTAAGTTGATTCATTTGACAAATCTAATGAATGGTCTAGATTTCTTTTATCGTACGTCATCACAGTATTAACTTTTGGTCTTGAGTATTTTGCAGGCTTAGAGTAAGTAATATTAATAATGAATGTAAAACAAAACAAACAGGCATTAGATTTTGATAAAAGATAATATGATTTGATTTCAATATATGTACTGATTGAATAAATACTATCGATAATATTTATACCCGCTGTATATTCATAGCCGCATATGAACATACCCTTAGTATGTGAAAACAGTTTATACTAAATAAAAAAGCTGTGAATTGTTAATGTGTTTATTTCATTATCAATTATTGTAGGTATTGGAATTATAGAAAAATCAAAAGAGAGAGAAAGAGAACAAGCGTAATGTGTCAGTGATAACATTTAAAAAAATATTAATTTTTTCTTATATTTACTTACATTTCACACTTCACTACTGTCTATATTACCCTGATTTATCTAATCATGTAATATAAATCAGAAGCAGAACCTGGAATTTCTTGTTAGTCTGACATCCACCATACCGGAAATCAAATTAGCACAAAGTCTTAAATGTGTTATGCTAGTTCTGTATTCACTTCCAAAAATATATAATCTATAACATCTTACAATTTTTCTATCAGTAGCTGTCAACAATCTAGATTAAAAATTCTTCTAAAAGTAAATATTTTCCCTAGGATTTGACTGAGTTAATATTTTTGTTCCATTGAAATAAGTTTCAATTTTTGTGTTTAAATTCTTTTTCACTGCAAGAATGCTAGTTTTAAATTATTTCATATTATCAATTGTGCTAGAGAAAATAAATTATTTGCGGTAAGTACTTGTTCTCTTAGGATAATGGAGCTGTTATCTCTATTCAGAACATTTTTTTATTATATTTAGTAAATTTTTTTTCGCCATTAGACATAAAAGTATATGGATAATTTACAAAGTGTGTTATCTTCTACGTACATCATTATTTTTAATTATTAATTTAAGTGTTTGAATCGGAGGTTTGTCATATCTTTCTTTCGTCAGGCCCAAACAACATATTTAAAGAGGCATATTTTCTAAATCGTGTTTGAAATAGCGTGTCAAAAAGTTTTTCTTATCTAACAATAAATACTTATATCTGGACAGATAACTTAATGCTAGGAATAAGCAACACTTCCAATTTTGACCTAATCTCGTCCGTATGTTTTAATGAAAAAAAATAAATGAATATGAGAGGATATTAACCTCTGACAAAATATTCATTTAAATTTTTTAGATCTAAGTTTATTTTGATTTGTGATACTTTCGCAATTTTATAAACAGAATTTACCAAATATTGAGGTTTTTTAACCTTTCTATATATTTTATGGGATAAAATCGATGGAAAAATATAAAATCGATTTCTCAAATTTCCTTCTCTCTTAACGCAAATGGAAAATTCTTCATCGAATCAATACGTAAAGAAGCTATTCAACGCTACAAAATAGTATTAGGTACAATACTTCAAGCTACATTCAGTAGCATTTAATATATTTTAATTAATTTGGAAATAATAAATTAATTTTTTACATATTATTGAAATAGCATTCTATAATGCTTTGATTTGTAATTGTGACATTGTATTCACGAATGAAATTCTTAGAATAATATTTTTGAAAATTACTTTTTGACAGATATAATTGTGAACATGCCGAAAAGGGTATCATAATAATATTAATCTCCGAGTCTAGAATATATTAAATTTTTTAGCGAAAAAGGTTCTAAACAGCGCGCCCTAGGACATTAGAATAATAGACTTTATGGTGCTTTTGAATAATAACTTTAGACAGAACTTACATATTGTTCTACGTCAGGCCCATCCGGATAATTTTCAGGCCCATCTCAAGTCATCCATTTTGTGTTTTAATGTCATAATCCTTTCCTTAAGGGTAAACACGACTGTACACCTTCATCGTGACGTAAGGCCGGAGAAGTTTGAACTTATATAATATTAGCTATGGAAATATTTTGAATGAGAACGAGAAAATAAATACACCGAGTAAGTTTTGCGACGTTGGGTACCTGATCAGCTTGATTGAGAGAAAATAACCGAACATTCCTAAGGCTTGTGTGAAGAGCTATTCTCATTCCAGCAAATGATTTGTCTAGTATTATCAACTAGTTAGTCCTGGACAAGCTGTGAACTAAGCTTATAAAACTACGTTACTTGTAGAGTTCTTGTACACCATTGACCCACCAGTAATTCAACCTCGCGTCGTCTACCTCAAAACTAGTGCTTAAATCGTTTCTTACGTAAAATATACCCTTTGAAACTATGTAATGGCACCAAGTTTTAGATAAATTTAAAAATTGTTATTGAAAGCAAGAATGTCACAGGCATCAACCAAGCAGAAACCGTTTTCATTTGAGTTCATGTGTCTCCAATCCTGTTCAGATTTGCTACGCTATGACTATAAATAAGGGACGGAAACAAAGTTTGAAATTTTCTGGTGGAGATCTGAGAAGTGAGTGGTCGCCTATTGTCAGTTATGTGTGCCTTGCTTCAGAGTCAGTTTACCTTACAGTTCAGATACTTTAGGTAAAGGGTAATTCAGGAATATTGGTTACAGAGGGTCTCTGGGAGAATAATATCTTGAACACCGGAAAAGCCAAAAAGTACTAATAATTTTTTTCTACGCAGACGAAATCTTGAGTTTCAGGTAATATTTATAATAAAAAGAAATAATACTTACGTACAGTATATTACAATTAATATTCACATATAATACATCATCAATAGGCCGTCAGTGCATTATTGGAAGCAGGCTTCTGTAAGTTGCATATCGGTGCAGGTATGGACCCATAATCGCTAAGATGAACACGTGGATTAACAATTGCATTGCGTAGCTCCTAGCAGCTAGTGGCAATATCATCCTTCGCTGGTCTATTGCATTTTAGCTAGAAAATTATAAACACCACTTCTAGCCCCACTCAACGACCGGCCGGGAATTAAACCCCAGTTTTCGCGGTACACCAATTTCGTCCAAGGCAGTAAACTTAATGATCAAACCAATGCACCACGATGAAAATATGATGTTATTCCAAAAACAATTTTGATAATATATCAACATTTAATGTTATGTTTAATTACTATTGGTTGGTATTTATATCAAATAATTTATCGAATAATTTTAAACTTACAAGTACAATTATTTTATTATTTTCATATATATTAATTTTTAAACAATATTAAAAACATACAAAATAAAATAATTTAGGTAAATATAAGCTCACAAAATTCACGATGTATGCGTTGCTTTTAAATGAATGTACATAATACGGTAAAATTTTCTTAATTTTTTATTTACACTTTATAGACACTCGCTATCACTAACACTGTATGGCACATAAATAAATCGATGGCGAGTATACAATAATCTGCATCAGTATCAAGATTGTTGGGTAAATTCATTAATGAATGTAAACTCTAAAACTTAATATCTCCACAACGAAATAAATTGAGGAAGTCGTTATAAAACGGATAGACCCAATCATTTTAAACGCCGTTCTTTTTCTTCGTCGACGGCATTAACTACCATATACTAGGCGGAAGAAAAAAGTCGAGAAGGCAAATTTTTCAACGTAAATGGCTGACTTAGTAAAGTCCGAAAGGGGCTACGAGAATTCGAAACGAGAGAAAAAAGTAGGACTTAACAGGAAAATAGCGTTTTGTTTTTATGTCTGTCTGTCTGCTTTGCTTTTTTTCCTTAAAAACGGGGGCCTTCATCGATAATCAATCAAAAAACCTTCATCGTAAAATAAGCAAATTTTAGATAAGCAGATGGATCCTAGTTAGTAAGTTTACAATGGCAACTGATTTAGATTCGTTCCACATGCGTTCATTGCATTACAGAATAACGTTTTAAGTTGAATTTTATTTAATTGTTTGGTTAATGGTGTTGGAAGATTGTAATTTAAAATTTTAGTTTTTAAAGAAATGAATTTTGCTTATTATTTCCCAAGAAAATATTAAATAATTCGTGAAAAATGTATGTTTCTCATTCAATCTACTAAAAATACCTAAATTTAATTAATATATGTATATACTAGGTCTGCTCACCAATTATAAACCTTAAGAGGACGGATTTAGCGGCATCTTAGCAATAATTAATTTAAATAATGTTTTTATTAAAACTATGTAATTTAATAATGTATTTAGCCAAGATTACAAAAAATAGCTGCATCAAAAACTACCAGTGAAGTGACATTTTGAAGATGCGTGGAAGAATGCGTATATAAAAACTTTATCTAAACTTAATCTATTTCATCAAATCTAACTTAATCTAATTCATCAAATTTTTATATTTTAAACTTAAAAATATAATGACTTAGATATTACGTTATTCATTAACGTGAAACTCGTTCAATCAATCTGATATTTTAAAATTCTTTGCCTAATATCTCTACTCTGTACGACTGTTATATCACATACTATTATGTGTTTCACATTGACAGTATGAACGTAGGCATTGCAACCATTTGCTAATGTTTCAGAACAAACTTTTCAAATCCTTCGGGAAGCATTTCCTTCGTCATTGTATATTTAGCAGTCGATGGTATTTCTACGAGAGATTCTTCTAATCCAATAATTTCTAGGACCATTATCCGTAGTACTTGCCTACTTTGATTTTGCATAGCGCATTTTTCGCCATTAAAAAAAACGTACGTCGATACAATTGTACTGGCACCACAAGTAATATCTTCATAAATATTATGGAATCAACAAATAATTTGCATATATGATTAATCCGGGATTAATAAGTGTTTTTGTATTCGTAGTTAACAACTTTCATCTATTCAATCCACTCCACTTAAATTTCGAGAGAAGGGTACTAGATGTTTTTGGCTGGATTTCATTGAAATATTTTAACATAGTTTTCACTCCAATCAACAGGTATGATTGTCTCATTTGTCTTAAAAAGATTATTTTTTATGTAAGTAAAACTTTCATTCTATGGAATAAATCATGGAAAAATGACTAAAATTATATCTGATTTTTAGTTTTAAAATTAAATCACGCAATTTTAAGAAACCATTATTTTATTATCAATTTTACTTTAGTGTCAGTGGTAGTGAATCAATATTTTTTTGGAAATTTATGAAATTTCTACAAAAAATGCCTTATCACGATAATTTTTTTGCGATAATTTCAAAAAGTCATGACTTTAAAGTTGTTTACTTTTAAGTTGTCGTATATGTCCCATACGAGAACTTAAAAGTACATCACTTTGTTTTTAGAATACTATATTAATTTTTGGAATGATATATGTATATTTACATTATTACTAGTAAGAATGTGACATTATCGGAATTTTATATAGTCGCCGGGAGTAATATTTTGGGTAAAAAGGTTTTTCTGCTTTATCGATAGAAATTTTAAAACTCTCTGTTTATGTCACTATACAAAAGTTGAGTTGAGAACTATTTTGAATTTTTTATGGATAACTCAAAAAAACCGTCGCTGAGTGCCAATATGTGTAGCTTTTGTCTTGTTAAAGTGCAAACTTATAAATGGCCAGTCAAGTATTACGGTGAACAGAAAATTTGGTCACTAGTCGCAAACATCTTTTGACAGGGGGCCTTTTTACGTTGTGGTTCGGTAAACTGTAGAAACTGTAAATAAATTTTTTGTTAAAGAGCAGAGCATTTATTGTAATATTTTGAAGAGATAACTTCATAAGGGAAAAACGAAGTTAACATAACTGGATACAATATTAAACTGAAATTGCACTTTAAACCAAATATTTTATTAAACATAAATAATTCTCAAGTGGGAATTTAAATTTGAGTAAAATTCTTTGAAAGGAAAATAAAAATATTATACAGCGTCATACAATTGACATTTTATAGAAACTTTATTGTTTCTTTTAAACAAAATATAAATTAAATATTTTTATTTGAATAATATAGTTCCACATTTTAAGGATAAATTCGTTCTAGGACAGGACAGTATAGATCGCCGTTTTAAATATTAATATCATTTTCAAACACAAATGCCGTTATAAGGTAAGCAAGCCTCGCTGTATTGACGCGTGCTAACGAGACACACATCTCGCATGCCGCGATGGCCACACTTGTATCCTTATATATTGGAGGTAAAATGTTTCCGAATAATTTTGTTACCTTTTGTAATTTTATAATACTTGATATTACGTAAATTAAGTAAGCATGACGTATCGATAACAATTAGAAAACATTAATATCTTTATTTACATATTATAAACGTTGTAAACAGTGAAAAATTATTTTTATAAATTTTACTCCCAGAAATGTAAATACCACTAGGCGAACGTAGTGGTTTTTTAAATAGACAGAATAAACTTAAATTACTTTTCTGTTCTTTTTATATTCTTATTATATTTCTTATTATATTAAATAATTAATAAAAATAAACTTATTTAAAAAAAATAAAATAAACGAGTAAGATAAATATAGGTAAAAAGAAGTAAAACAACATTTAGTTTTCATGTTACGTATCTTTCTCAGTCCATACTAACTTTTTTATGCTTAAAATTTTCTCTAGTAATAATTAATCATCACGTGTAGCTGCTGAAATATTCACTAGTACAAGTAATTCAAGGAGTATCTTTTACAGCAAAAGTATTATAAAAAAATTAAGAAAAAGTCATTAGGTTTCATGAAGAAAATCAAGAGGCAATTGATATATTATTACTATATCTATGAGTAGCACTTCTAAAATATTTTTCATCGTAAGCAAAAAGACAATAAAATGTACTCTGAAATAATTTCTCAGCAAAAACTTCTTTTATCGAGAATATATTATCACAAAAATACATCACACTTACGCTGCTCTGAAGTTATAATTCTTACTAATATTATAAAAAATATAATTGACAGCAAGCAAATGATTTTATTAAATTTAATGTTATATTATGGTAAGAGACATTTTGCATATAAATATATGTTCGCGTGTGCATGCGTACGTCGGTAAAATTTTTGACAAGAATGTCATGAATTAAAATATTTCATGATATTTATGAATATGTCCCGGTTCATACTTTTGCATTCTTTCCCAGGCCTAAAAATGATAGTCAAAATTAATAGTACAAAAATTCATTACCGCCAGTCACAGCTCGCGACGACCAAACATTTTCGATTGGAAACAACGTACATAACCGTTGCGAAATGGTGCGTAAACCGCGCGCTGTCAATGGTATGGTTACGTAGGGAAAAGGAAATTCGCTGCGGGCCAGCCTTTTTCAATACGCTGACATTTCCCAAATGAAATTTTTTTTTCGTCTTTTTTCTAGGAATTTTTCTCGTCTTCTATTAAGTGATTGAATTATCTTGTCTTTTAACATTCATTAATTTAAGTGGTCGAACTAAGTAAAAAGCCATAATTTGGGCGTGAATAAAAAAATCGTGGTAAAAAAACAAATACATTGCTTTCATCACATAAATACATTTGCAACGTTTCTCCTTTAGATTCTGTAGAAACTGTAAATGTTCTTGAAAGTCTATTTTTGCAAAGTAAGGATGTTTATTGTAGTGTAAGGTAATATAGACAGTCAAAACACATCAGTGATTTTTTTTTATTTCGACGTTATGTTGTAATCGCCAGAAAAAGTATTATTTTTATAATATTTGTTGCAATTTCAAATCGATTTATTTAATACAATTTTTTAAAACTCTACTACTCGCTTAATTTTCATATATTTAAAAAAAATTATAATCCATGAATTTGCTAAATTACTTATCTTACCTATAAAAGATTTTGTAATAAGTCTTAACTTTATGATATTGATCCTCGGTTAATAAAGATGAAAACTTATACATGTAGACCGAAATTAATTTGATAATTAAATAAATACAATGATGTTATAGTTTTAAAATTAATGATGTAACCGACTGAGAGAAACATGAGCTAGTAGAATATTGTACCTGGTATTATTCTGGATATTAAGATAAATTTTATTTAAATTATCTTAATAAATAGGACAATTTAATTACAGATGCTTTAATAATATTGGTCCCATTTACTTTTAATTTGGAATAGGGTTTTTCACCCAATATAATGAAAATTTTGGATTAGATGTTATTGCTTTGAACGACATTTTAATTTTGGCGTTTTTAAATTAAAATAACAAAAAAAGCACACAAATTTAAGGAATATAATATTTTTGAATTAATTATACTCCCTATGTGTATCACCAATGGCAAGTATAGTTTTTTTTTATTTCATCCTATTACTAGAATTTATACGAATATATTCCTAAACGAGGTAATTATTCGACTTATTGAACTAAAACATGAAATAGGTATATAATTAGAAATTATAATCTAATTTTAATTTTTTCTGACTAAAATACTATCAAGAGAATTTGAATGAATGTATCTATTTTAACACATCAAGTTTAACCGCTAAAATAAATATTATATAAATTACGTACACATAATAATATTAAATAATCAACTCAAATAAAATATCTGCATGGAGTGTTTTCCCCTACTTTAGAACACACAAATGTTTTTATATATAGCTGCATGGACTTTTTTTATTTCATGTAAAGGAAAAAAACAAACATAAACTATTTGAAATATGTGTCCTAACATCCCCACAAATAAAAACACGTTGTGCGTGTCAGCTCCGACGCGCCATTGGAGTTTACTCCTTAATTACGATTATCTTGGAATTTATAAAATAGGTAACACTGTATATAAATTTAAAAATCAATATCATCTATCAATATATCTATTACCGTTAAGGCAGCATTCATATGAAACGCATTAGCTCGACTGTTTTTTCGTTAACTTACGTTACAAAACTGGTCGTCATGAATTTATTTTTAACGGGATAATATACAACCTATATCCATCCTGAAGGTCCTTCCCACATATTGGTGAAATAATTTTTGAAATAGGGTGAGTAGTATCGGGAATTACCTCTTGCATCCGAACATACAAAATTTAACTTTTTTATAATATATAATTTTTTTTCTGTAACGGTATAATATACAACCTCTTTGCATCTTATAGGTTCGTTCTAAATATTGATGAAAGACGTTTTGAAATCGGATGAGTGTTTCGGAGAATACCTCTTACATTTAAACTTACAAATTTTAAATTTATTTAATTCTCTGAACTTCTGATTTTACTCTTCCTAAAACTTCAAACCAGGTGCTTTATATGAAAATCTATTTTTCAAGAGTAAACTCAGAAAACTATATACATTTATATATCTCATTAAATGCAATTATAAATATGACGTTGTTAACATGCATGTCATAAGTGAAAGATTATTTTGTTTGAAAAAGAAATAAAATTAATTCGGAGAACTTATGCAACTAAATTATTAATTAAATGAAGCAATGTAATTAAAGATTATAAGTTTTTCATTTAAAGAGAAGTGGTAGATTAAGCTGAATAAAAAAAAATCAGTAAAGATCAGATTCATGCTTAGACGAGACACTTGTCCACCAGTTAAATTAAACAATATTGAAATGCCTCAAGCGGACCACGTACGCTACCTGGACATGAGACTAACTTGGTCTTCAGCTTGAACTTAAACGAAAACCACTTGGTCTTCAGCTCAGAAAACTATTGGGTCATCAGATACCAGAATAAAATGCTGCGGATAATTACAAATATATTATGATTTCTAACCAACCAACAATTGCATAATGGCCTACAAATGCCTACAGTTGGAAAAGAAATCGATAGACACATGATGTCATGTAAAGACAGAACCATAAACCAGAATAATAAACTTGCACAAAAACCGAGGGATAATACCCCAACCAAACGCCAATTAAAATCTAGAATTCCCCAAGACGTATATGGCACATAAATATAAAATTAGGATGTGACACAGATCGTCCTCCTAAATCTGTCCGAGGAAGAACCTACAAACTTACCGCCTATTGTCATCATTGTTTGTCCAAATTAGTTAACTACAGGCGCTACTGTTAACAAATTTGGACTAACAAAGAATAAAATAAAGTGAAAAGTAGAAGTACTAATACATCCGCTGTGCATAAATTTTACGGAGCCTGTTTCTCACATCTAATCGAAACTGGGGGCGCGATATGAACATAGTAATCATCAAGCGGTTGATATTGAACATAGTAATCATCTCTAGTATCGAACGTCTATGATGGAAAGCATCATGTGGTATTTATTAATACGTTATACGATACTTTATACGCACCAATACGACACTGAAGAGCTTTCAAAAAGGTTTTTTGTATTTTCTCAATACTGTCAGAATGAGTGGCATATAGTGGATTGCAGACAACAACAGCGTATTCAAGTTGGGGTCTTACAAGAGCATTTACAAGGTTAAGTACGATTCAGTTTTTTTAAATACTTTGGCTATTCTTAATTCAAAGCCAAGCATTCTAAAAGCCTTAAATATAATCTGCTCAATATGTAAACTAAATGCCGTTTACTATCGAAATTGATACCAAGATCATGAAATCAACAAAAAGTCACTTGGACGTATGGTGATAAAAACTCATTTATTTTGATCGCTTGCTACCTATTAGTTAAATATGAAGTAAACCAGCAGTATTAAATATGAAGTGAGCAGGATGCCCCTCATACCGTTAAATGCCAGTTTTCGTATCAATATTAATTGATCAACCTTGTCAAATGCTTTCTTTAAATCCATATATCATATCGACCTGCTGTCTAGAATCCAACAACTCGCACTATGCTGAGAGTAAAGAAGCAGGTTAATGGTGATAAATCTATCAAGAACAAAGCCATGTTGTTCTGGCATAATGTAATTATTTAGTATTGGATACACCCGTTCATGTAAAAGTCTCGAGAAATTTGTAGCCGATGTATTTCTTTAGTATGTGGAATATTTAGAATAAAATATTATGTAAAAATTATATTTGGACTATAATAAATATGTTATAAACATAAAAAGGACAACGTAAGAAATTTTATCCGGTTAGTATATACGGTATCTAGTTAGGAACCTTTTTTATGTGAGTCTGATAAATAGTTATTGCTACTCTCTGCAGCCTTCCTTTTATTTGTAGTCAATGTTCAATCAAATTCTAATTCGTATTATAAATTTAATGTAAAACCACACACAAATTACATTTTCAGTTCACTCACATGAATGTATTTTGAAAATATATTCCGGTCCTTATTCCTTCATAGATCCGTCTTCTTCATTTTTATATTATTCTTTTCTTAACTCTCTGAAATATGTATTATCCTTAAAGCATTAAGTTATTTTTATCAAAATTATTTCTGAAAAGTATTGTATGTTGTAAACATTTTTAAATTTACAATCACGTATAAAACTCACTTTGGCATAATAAAAGTAAACATTAAAATTATATTTTTCTTAAATAGAAATTGTGAAATAACATGATTGACTTTTACCATATATACTGATATTCTATTTCACACGCCTAAAAGTGAAAAATTGTAGGTATATTTTCCTTTTTTAACAATTTTATAGATAATAATTAATAGGACAACCATGTGTGAACACATTTTTATCGTGAACTTAAAACATGTTTTCTATGTAATGACGACGTGTCGTCTAAACAATCTATTGTAGGAATGTACAGTGTAAACAATACAAAAATTTTACGCCCAAACTTCTATTTAAAATAACCAAAATATCGTTAAACATATTCAGATCTCTCTTAGAAATTGTTTAATGAAAATGCAAAACATTTCTATAAATTTGGTGTCCGAATTTATGCCATGTTTCTGATTGATTAAGAATCACATCCGTATTAATGTCATTTCATACGAAAATATCTCTGCATAATTTAATTGAATCAAATTTTGAAAAAGGGATAAACACCTTAGGAATGCAAAGAAATGCTATAAAAATTTAACATTTTTTACAATTTCTTTTACTATACACAACTCAATTCATATGATTTTACTAAATATTTTTAACCGCCTTATATTTTGGAAAATTTCGCTACATGCTTCTTTATTTCGTGTTTTTTACTTTATCCAGACAGATAAACATTTCATCATCGGAAATTAATATTTAAATATTTTGACTAGCATAATCAGTATCTTTCGTTTTACCATACATTTTTTTTTAATTTAAATTGAATTGCATTTACAAATAATTTACAAACAAAGAAAGATTAAAGGCGTCCACTTCTATTGATTTTGTTTGAACGAATATAAATTTAAATTAGAAAATAAATACTATATCTATTATAAATATAATATTTCGCACCCAGCTCAGGTTTTATACATATATATATATATATATATATATATATATATATATATATATGTGTGTGTGTGTATATATATTTATATATATATATAAATATATATATATATATATATATATATATATATATATTTGTTGGCAAATTAAATAGTAAATATATTAAGCTAAACAATGCATATTACCTAATCCCTCAAACTAAATATGGTGAAGTTACTAAATTCTTATATATTTCATGTCTATACTGATCATGTTTAACCCTTAACCACCTAGCGTCGGTCACAGTGACTCCAGACGATATATTTTTTCAAATATTTCCGTTATTACGCGGGCCACGCGCCTGTGACTCTATGTACTTTTTCCCCTCCCTCTTCTATTTTTCCTTTGCGCCCTGCGCTCGACCAAGCGACACGTGCGTGCAGTAAAAAAATTCAGGTAAATACATTTCGCATGCGGTTATGGTGACCGACGTTAGGTTGTTACGTTACTTTTAGTGTCAACATTTTCTAGGTTTATCATGTCTAAACGTGATCGAAATATCAGTAGATGGTTAGAAGAGTGTGACTCAGATTCCGTGGATCAAAGGGACGTGCCGGTATTACCAAATGAAGACTGCAGTGACGTAGAAGATGTACCATTAGACCACGTCATTGATGGTGAGTGTCAATTGGACTCTGAAATTGATGTTGACGAGTTAAATGAAGATGACGATAGTGATGATCTGCCAGTTGATGATGCATCTTCCGATGATGAAGTTCCATTGGCAAGATACCGGAAATATTTCGGAAAAAATCGGTTCCGTTGATCATCTCAACCTCCGGTTTGATGATCAACGGAAATTGTTGATCATCTCAACTTTCGGTTCCGTTGACCATCTCAATCCTTGATCGTGACAAGGACTTTGCAACACAACATCGTTCAACAACCTCCAGGATTGAAAAGGAATTTTAGAGACGTTTTGAACAGAAATACAACACCATCCAATTTATGGCAGCTATTTTTTATTGCTGATATGTTAGAAGAAATCGTAAAGCATACTAACGAAAACGTTAGAAAGATAAGACCTAACTATCAAAACCAGACATGTGTTCAAGACCTCGACGTAATGGAGCTAAAGGCTTTTATCGGTATGTTGTACTATACCGCAATTTTCAAAGAGAACCACACACATTACACAGCACAGATGGCACAGAAAGAGAGATTGGTCGTTGTATAATGAGCAAGAACAGGTTCGAAGCATTGCTGAATTGCCTTCGTTTTGATGACGCGAGCAACAGAGATGAACGCCGTAGCACTGATAAAGCTGCTCCTATATCTCAGCTGTTTGATAAGCTGATACAAAACTGTAAAGAAGTTTGTTCAATAGGCAGTTACGCTGCACCTATATCTCAGCTGCATTGACGAGATGTTGGTGACTTTCCGTGAGAGGTGCAGCTTCAAAATGTACATGCCGAAAAAACCCAACAAATATGGGTTAAAAGTTATATGCACGACTCACGCCAAAAATGGATACCTTGTGAATGGCTGTGGATGACCTATACTTGGGAAAAAACTCAGATGGCCAAGGCTTGCCCGTTGAATACCAAAGACTGAACAAACCCACGCAAGCAGTTTTGAGATTGGTGGCGTCACAACCCACAGAAATGTTACGACTGATAACTGGTTTACTTCTATGGAGCTAATGAATATCTTTAAAAAACAGCTGACATTTGTGGGTACCCTTAAAAAATAAAAGGGAAATACCTCCTCAATTTCTGCCTGGCCGTCATCGGGACGTTGGCTCTTCAATTGTTGGATTCATGTCAGATGCAACATTGTTATCTTTTGTACCAAAGCGAAACAAATCTGTGCTTGTTCTCTCCAGCATGCATCACTCACCAACCGTCGATCCACAAAAGCAAAAGCCAGAAACTATAACTTTTGTAATGGCACCAAAGGTGGCGTCGATACATTATATCAAAAATGTGCCATTTACTCAACTTCACGACGCACACAGCGCTGGCCAATGGTTGTCTTCTACAGAATGCTGGATGTATCTGCAGTAAATGCATACATCATCAGCAGCATGAACCAATCTCAGAGAAAGGTGCCCAGACTGAATTTCACGAAACGACTGGCTGAAGATCTTATCAAACCCCATTTAAGACATCGAGCGAACCAGTTTGGATTGCAAAGGGAACTTCAGAGCGCTATCCGCCGGGTTCTCAAAATAGAAGAAGAACACAGAACATCTTCGCCAGACAGCTCTGACAAATTAGAAACACGTAAAATTTGCTGAACAAGTGTCAATTTGTGTGTTAATTTGTGTTTTCAGCGCAAAAATCCAATTTGCGTTGAATGTTCTCAAAAAATGTGTGCCGCGAGAAACTGTGAATGTTAGGGGGCTGTAGTTTTGTAATGATTGTGATTTAATTGTGCCAATGATAGTTTTATATAAGAGGTTATATATTTAGCTTACTAAAAATAATTAAAAATAAGTAGTCTCATTGATTGTTATTGCTTAGATCTTACCTTAATTAGAAAACCTGTAATTTGTTAAAATATTTGTAAGTCAACTTTTATTAATAGTAATAAAAAGTAAGAAGTGTTAATTTGAAGAGTTTATTGAAACAATTTGAAATAAAAATAACTGAAGAAAATGATGTTTACACTTTTACCAATTTATGATTTTTAACCTTTATAATAGTACTTATATGCAATCCGTTACCATGACCGATGTTAGGTGGATGTGTTACTAGAATACACATTAGGCGGCGAAGGGTTAAAAAAGTTTAGCTATAACAAACAAAGAAAAAATTATGCAATAGTTATAAAAATGATTTTAAAAAAATGAACATGTAAGTTACTTTATTTTTAAAAGGTAAGTTGTAAACGTTAGTGCAACCCTGCAACTATTCTAATGCACATTCGTTTTTCCTAAGTATGCAATATTTTTATTCTTTTTCCCTTTTTTCAAAAAAATTAAACATCCTACCTTAGTCACGTAATAAACAGCAAATTTTGTAATCGCCGTTGTTTGTTTACATTCACGACGAAAATGCACGTCAAAAAATAAACTAATAAAATATTAACGTCACATGTGCATGGACAAAGAAAACTTCACTGCCAAAATTTATTTTGCTGACAAAATGTAGTACGTATATTTAAAAACCGAACAACTATAAAAATTATTAATAAATAAATTATTTTCGAAAGAGGACAACAAACTGACAGCGAGCTCTTTATAACAACACAATATATATATATATATATATATATATATATATATATATATATATATATATATATATATATATATATATATATATAAACTTAATTAAAATAAAGTTTGGTCATAAATCTGTTTATTGTCAAAGCAAATCCGAAACGGTCTGCTCACATTTTAGTATCATAATCATAGTTTACAATTTTATAATCATATCATCAAGCATGAGCAATATCTTTAGAAAAAACGTTATTCTAATTCCGATGCATACGTAGTGCATGTTATGTGAAATATTTGGTTATTTCATATGTGTGAGTCCATAAAATATTGCTCTATCGATATGATTGTCTGAGTACTGAATTTATATTTTGACAAGTTTTGAGGTGAATTTTCTCTTAAAATCGAATTTCATCAAACTTTCTATTTGTCAATGTATATAATATCCCATAACATAAAATATTACATCACTTTATAGTATCATCACCTTCTGAAAATCGTTTTTTGACCTATTTGTACTTTTAAATAATCTTAGGAATATAACTGTTGCAGAGGTCTTTATTTAGTTTTCACATTTAAGATCTTATTCATGAAAATGGAAAAAGAAGTTTTTAAAATAACTTTTTCTTCTATCAGTCTTAATAAAATCATTCTCAGTTTTATATCTTCCCAAAAATGAAAGACAAAACAAAGCCTTAAATTTTATTATTGTATGTATTCTCTTAGTAATCTAACCACAAAAAGTACAGTAGTAGTTGTGACAAATACTATTACAAAACTAGTATGAAATATTTTGAATGGAAATCATTTAAATGGTTTTTTTTGTCAAGAAATAATACATTAAAATTGGTGCTAATTAGGCCACTCGAAACGTATACGATATTTGTACAAACACTAAATGCAAGGTTGAAACACGAGGTCTTAATTGTTGATACATTTAAGTAAATTTTTGTGTTATCTTTATAAATGGCCATAATTTAACTAGTATAATTATTAATACCAAACATGATGAATCATCAATATAATTTGGTTATTATTAAGTTATTTAAATTTTTGCTTAGTCAATAAAGAAAACTTAATAACGTTAAGTTGTGTATGAATTTCGTATCGATATAGTGTAGAATATTACTAAAGTGGTGGTGGTTCTAAATATAAATACTCATCAAAAATTCAAACTTGAACAAAAATCTCCAAGGGAAGAAAGATAGATAACTCGAAGGAACTCATTAAAAAACACTTTCAAAATTCTGTTACTTTTGCCTAAAAAGTTTTTGTTTGTACATATTAGAAAAAAATAATAAAACCTTAAGCAGTATGTAAACTTACACGACCATTTTACTGAATACGTTTTCATAAGACCTAATTTCTTTTTAATAAATATTTGTTTGAGAAAAACATACGAGAAAATCACAATCGTTTCCTATATTTTTTACGGGATTCGTTAATAGAAATCTTACTACTTAATTAATTCATATTTATTTTTCTCTAATGGCAAATGTATGAACGTCTTCAGAAGCAGATCCACGAAATAAAATTGTAAAGCGAAGTTAACCACTAATTAAATTTTTATTAGGAGACGGGCTGTTTTTTGGGTTCCGTACCTCAAAAGGAAAAAAAGGAATCGTTATGGGATTACTTTGTTGTCTCTCTGTCTGTCAAACCATTTTTCTCAGAAATTCGTGAAGAAATAAAATTTAAATATAAATAATAATTTCAAATACTTAGATCTACGGTCTAATCAATGCAACAAAAAGTTCTGAAAATACGATCATTTATGCCGCATTTTTGACACTAATTCGCAATTAAATTAAAACTAAAGGGTATTTTCCATTGACCTAGAATCATAAAATTTATCAAGAAATACGGTCTTGCAGCATATGTAAAGGAAAAAAGAATTAATTAGTAATCACAAACGGATGTTAAGATACACTTTTTTTTGTAGTTTCACATAGGTATTAGGAATTAGATCTAAGATCTTAATGTAGCTATGACTAGTTTACGGCACTATTCCGGTACTAGATAAGATTATCAAAACCAACCTATTTTATTTCACATCCAACATTTCCTTCCCTTCGTGATTCAAATTCATGTACTTGGCAAGTACGGTCATACTTGCCTTAACATATGGCAAGTTCACAATTAAAATATTAGATACTGCAATGTAGGATGCTAGTCCGCATAAATTTAAATATTTAGAACTTGAATGTATATATTGGAAAATGTTCAAATTAATTAAAGGGAAATTGGAACTCAGGGATGAATGACTTGAAGATATATAAATACAAAAATAATATTAATGCCTTTACATACAATCTATAGTTACATAAGACAGACGAAACCTTTAATTATATCAATACTCAAAAGTACTATTTACTTTAATTTTAGACATCTCATCTCTCTCTCTCCCTCACTCTCTCTTTTCTCTCTCTATACCTACTCGGTCTTGATCAATATATTATCGTGCAATTAATCATACAAAAAAAACTAATTTTTTTCTTTAAAATTTAAGTTTTTTTATGGCTGCATACACAGTGTAGTTATTTTTATATTTATACACATCAAGACCCTAAGCAAATAAAAAGTCAATACGAATAAGATACAGAGAAGTAAGTGATATAAAACCAGCAAAGCTCATTCCGAAGCCGTTTGCTAAACTTTAAACAGGAGCAGGTGGCAAAGTAAAGCGATGAATACATAAAATCACTACCATAAAAAGGACACCCACAAGCATTAATAAATTAGAAACAAGAATTGTACGAATCAATTATTCTCGTGAATTACTGAATAATTTAGCGCAGGCGACGCACGACGTGGTAAATTACGCCGTCACAATTGTCTCAGATAGCTTCGATAACAAGTTTTCAACTCCCTTGCGGACCAACCCCAATGGAGGTAGACATGGAGCTGGGGATAAAATTAGCAAAGATAAGAAAATTCACCTACTTAGGAGGCGAAGGTTGGTTTTAGCACGGTTAGAATGTCGTAATAAATATTATACGTTTGTAGTAATAATATACGTTTTACTTGGATCTGGACTGTATCACAAAAAAAAATTTAAATCCAATAAAGAATAATAAGAAATCGCAGAGGAAAGTGACATATATATATATACATATATATATATATATATATATATATATATATATATATATATATATGTGTGTGTGTGTGTGTCTGTGTGTGTGCGTGTGTGTGTGTATGTGTGTGTGAAATGTGATGTGATTCATCACCTGGTATGTGAATTCACGGCATATTTACGTTGGGATTGAATTTTTGCAAATCCATTACAATTAAAAATTATACAAACTAATGGATACTATCATTATAAGACAACATTTATTTTAATAGATTTTATATAATTTTAAAGAAGCTTTGCATAAAAAGCTTTTTCTTTGTTCCAAGGATCTCAAGGGTTCACCCCTCTTACCCGACTTGCAATAAAAGACGAGATTGAGATGGAAACTTTACTGGGGCAATGATCGTATTCACTAGAGGTTCAAGCTATTATCAGTCAAGTGAAGTGAGATGCTTTCCACACGATAAACTTGAATTTGTTACGTCTTGTATCGTCCATTAATTATAGCGAGTTACTGCGAAAGCGCAATTTCTGTCCGAGATTTACTCGGTCGGATTAAGGCGAGCCGTCCGATCTGTTATAAGTCACATTACTAATTAGGTCGGCACATGAATAATATAAAACGAAGTTACGTAGCCACTTTCGTTATGCTTTTTGTTAGATATGAATATAAAATAAGTTTTGTTACGTTATGGGAATTTAAGAAAATTTATGTAACGTAGTTTAAGATTATGAACACTTTAAATATTTTTAGTGCCCTTATTTCTTGATATAACAAGAGGTTATGAGTTTACATCTTTATTTTATGATAGGTTTATCTTATTTTAATATTATTTTTTTTCTATAATTGATTGAAAATGAGTTTTATATATATATATATATATATATATATATATATATACATATATATATATATATATATATATGTATATATATATATATATATATATATATATATATATATATTTATTACTGTGCCATGTATTTATTATTGCCATTGGTCAAAAATATCCTCTTGGGGAGAATATTTCCCCGCCGGTACCGATTTCAATAACCAAGTATCCCAAATAACTCAGTTAATGAAAAATAATTATGTGATTTTCCAACGGATGTTAAGATACACTTTTTTTTGTAGTTTCACATAGGCATTAGGAATTAGGCCTAAGATCTTAATGTAGCTGTGACAAGTTTACGGCACTATTCCGGTACTAGATAAGATTATCAAAACCAACCTATTTTATTTCACATCCAACATTTCCTTCACTTCGTGATTCAAATTCATGTACTTGGCAAGTATGGTCATACTTGCCTTAACATATGGCAAGTTCACAATTAAAATATTAGGTACTGCAATCTAAGATGCTAGTCCGGATAAGTTTAAATATTTAGAACTTGAATGTATATATTGGAAAATGTTCAAATTAAGTATAGGTAGTTTATTTATTATTTGTTAGGTTAGAAGGAAGTAACGTAGTTTAAGATTATGAACACTTTAAATATTTTTAGTGCCCTTATTACTTGATATAATAAGAGGTTATGAGTTTATATCTTTATTTTATGCTAGGTTTATCTTATCTTAATATTATTTTTTTTCTATGATTAATTGAAAATGAATTTTATAAAACATACATTTTAAATAATGTCATATATTTTTTTCTAATTAAAATACTGGTCGTATACATATCGGAATGCAGGTAAATTGTTTTTTTGAACTCTTCATTCGTTCATAAAAACCAGCGATATTAATTTTAAACGAGAGTTAATAATATTTCTTAAACTGATCTTAAAAATTAAAAATGTTCAACCGAATCTCAAGTTTCATTTTGAAAGGATTACCTAAAAACATCCAACTTGATGACAGTTTTGTTTTATTTCAGATGCGTGCAATTTATATATATATATATATATGTATATATATATATATATATATATATGTATGTATATATATATATATATATATGTATATATATATATATGTAAATATATATATATATATATATATTTATATATATATATATATACCTGCATTACATTTTTTTACTAAATATTTGGTCTCGTATTAAACAGAATTTCAGTAAAAAGCGTCTAATTTTAAAGTCTAGGCACATAGGTCTGAATCCGTAGACATTTTGAAGGTGTGACAGATGTATGGACGAATTTAAACATTATCTTATTTGACTACCTAACTTTAAAAAATGAAAATGATTGATTATCATCTTATATATATTTAGAATGGATACGTAGAATCTACGTAATGCTAATTAATTGTCGATTGCTATAAAGCTATAAGAAAAATTAATTACTGTCGATAATGCAATCCACAGCCGCATCATCTATACATATAATAAAATTGAAATATTTTAAAAGAGTTATTGATTTAGCGTATAGAAACATAGTAGAAACCGGAAAACCTTTTCTCAGAATTTCTGTCTGTCTGTATGTATTTCGTGCCTCAATTACGCAAAATCACTAAACAGCTTTTATGAAATTCGATATGATTTTAGTTTATAACAAAGAGTACAACATAAGATAGAAAT
Organism: Druceiella hillmani; assembly: GCA_039881145.1. Classification (NCBI taxonomy): domain Eukaryota; kingdom Metazoa; phylum Arthropoda; class Insecta; order Lepidoptera; family Hepialidae; genus Druceiella; species Druceiella hillmani. The sequence continues at coordinate 890,093 of JAYKKI010000007.1, read as the reverse complement.
TTTTTTTCTTATTACGAATTTCACGTAAGTGAAACCGCGGGGCACAGGTAGTATTCTATAATTATAATAATGGTAATCTAATGTCATTTCATTGCAGAAATATTATGGCAAAAAATCGAAACAGGTTATGGGTATAAGGTTTCCAAGCGATTTTGAGTCTAGTCTGCCATTGCAGATAAACTCTTTGCTCATATTTTTACTTTTTCTTATTTACTTCAGATTGTAGAAAGCAGATTTTTCTTAGTTTGTTTTAATTCTGATTTATTCGGATGGATAATAATTATATCTTCCCATTTAAACAGTTTTCTACAATATCCCACCTGAAGAAGTTGTAATACAACGAAACTTAGGTCGTGATAAAGAAATTAAAGAAAGTAGAAATAATACTACATCACGTAGTTTCATTTAATTGTGAATAATTAATTTCTACAAAATTAACGCCAAATATATTCAGTAGATCTAATTCTTAAGAATCTTAATTTCATTAATTTTTAAAACAATTGTTTTGATGATTAGTTATCTATAGATTATTAATAACGCTAGTCTGCAGTTTTTTTTTGACAAACCATAAAGTCGAAGCTAATATAGGTTTAAAAAATATGAAATGTTTAAGTTATGGAAATTCAGTTGTATTTCATCATTTGTTGCGATTAATTTAACGGAGTAAACGGTTTTTGAAAAACAAAACAAATTTTTACTTTCATGTCGTCCTTATTATACTAGATAAAGGAACAAAGATGTGAGACAGAGAGCGATGAAGTATAATAGTGGTGTTAGACAGAGGTGGCGAAATAATAATGTTTACAAACCGTTTTTTGGAAAGCAGGTGTACACGGAGTCATGCGGAAATTTGCGTTTATTTTTTGGCGATTTCAAATTAACTTCTGCAGTAAGTTTATTTCGAACAATAATGAGGTATTATATTCCTAATTGTGGCATTTTAAAAAGAAATAATCCAGATAAGTTCATATTTCACAAGTAATTTGTAAAGGATTAATACCGTACTTTTGGACTTATTTTCAATACTCATACAATTATTATCTCATATATATCACTTTAGAGTATAATACGCCTTATTATATATAAAGTAAACACGATATCTTAATCATGATATGATATCTTAATCATGATTTACTGAATTTTTGTGTAAAGATATTTGGTGACATTTACGCTAGTGTTAAATCCGCTTATCGATCATTTGTCTATGAAATTGATTAAGTTTTGTATTGTTGAACGCAATTTTATACCGAGAAAAATTCATACATTGCTTTTTTAGAGTTCTACAACTTTATAATTTCATCACATCTGTCCTCCCTTCTCTATATATATCAAAGCGTAATAGTTACGTCACATACATGTATTGCAAGTTTTTGCGGTTGGTTCATTCATGGAAATTTGAGAGAGATTTTTTTGCTTTTCATCACATGAAATATTAAGGAACATTTTTATTGTCTTTCAAAATGCAATTAAAAAAATGAAGTTATATTTTAGTTTGATTCATTTTTCCATCGCGTCGCCGTCCCATTTTCTAAAAATCTAAATAAAGTACACCCTAACTTAAATTAGAAAAATATACTTTAAAAATCACTCCAAATATTTTAAGGGATAACCTTTAATATGCGATATTAAATAAATAATTTAATTTATGTGAAATTTAATACAATGAACATTGACACTTTTTAAATTAAACAAATTATAAACAATTGATGTCAATTTAAATTTTGATTATTTAATTTATGTAATTTTTTAAACTGATTTCATCTATTTTAAATGATAAACAACTGATATTAAAATAAATATTTCTAAAAATTTTACTTGTTCCTTTAAGAACCAATGACTCATCGAAATCAATAAAATATCATTCCTAATTAATTATTTTATATAATTATGCAACATCACATAAATTAATTAAATAACTCTCATCAATTCAAGAATATATGTAATGTATTCTTATCATATATTTACTTAGCTTGGATTTATATATTTTATTTAGCCTTTTTATTTCCGAAACCGTATAAAATATTAATAGTTAAAATTACTTTAAAACAAATTAAATAAATCACTTAACTCAATAGTATCATTAAATCCGTGAATTAAATATTACTATTACTTAATACCCCTCGTATTATTATTTATTTTGTTAAAATTATTTCACTTTAACAAAATAAATAATAATACGAGGGGTATTAAGTAATAGTAATATTAACAAGAACAGTAATTAAATTTATAATAATTATAATACCGTTTCATCGTTCAATTTGATAACTAACATGCATTTTTTGTTTGACATACCCATTTGCGGATGAAGGCCTCCTCCATGTTTCACCAATGACGCCTATCAGCAGCTATTTTCGTCCATGTGATACTTACAGTGGCCGTGATGCTGCCTGCCCGGCGGCCGGTGTCTCGGGTACCAGTGTAAAATGCGCTCACTTTATCGACCGTCCTTTTGGCGTGCTACGTGACCCGCCGATCTCCATTTTAGTTTGCAGGCTAATGTAGCAACGTCGACTAGTTTGATCCTTTCTCTGATATCAGTATTATGATGGCGATCTTGCAGTTTGATATAAAGGATGCTGTGTTCTACAGTTCTTTGAACAACTTCTGTTTTGGATATGGTCTTTTCCGTTAGAACCCATTTCTGGCATCTAAATAAGAGAGTTGGTAGTATTAATGAGTCACATGACTTTTTCATTAATGCCAAGGGTGGTTTGGTTTTGAAGATGTGTTATAACTCTGATATATAAGATACCATAAACCACATTTACTTGAAATTAAAAAACTGTTTAAACTATTTCAAATATTTTGTACAGTACTAATAATACATTTTTAATTTAAAAAATTTTTTTACCATATATTTTGAGCATTGGTTTTATTTTTTTATAAGTTAAATTAATCTCATCGAAATGAATTAATTAAATTTTGTTTGGAATTATTCAATATACTTTTTAATTTAGTCTCAATATGAATGAAATATACAAAAGTATGCTTTAGATTTATTTGATTTGGTTATATTCAAAAATTAAAAGTTTTAAAAATAGAATCTCTTAAAGTGATAAGAAGGTTATTGGTATCATTGTCTATGTTATTTAACACCACTAAACGTACACTATAATAAATTTATGCACACACAAACAATTTGATTTAGGTTACGCAGAATGTGAAAGTCAGAATAACTCAAAGTGTTATACAGATCATCGGAATATTTGATTTATACATATATATATATATATATATATATATATATATATATATATATATATATAAATATATATATATATATATATATATATATATATATATAAATATATATATATATATATATATATATATATATATGTGTGTGTGTGTGTGTGTGTATGTATGAATGTTCATATATATTGACGACAATTTCAGATTATTATTGTAATCCTTTATTCTAAACGATCATAGTCTAATTCAGTATCTCAAAAAAGTACTCGAAAACAATAGGAATATAATTAGTGCACGAATATCTTACAAAATTACGTTCAAAGTAAGCACAGAAGTCATAAAGAAAATACTATTTATACTTATTGGCAGTAATAAAAAGAGTCAAAAAATTCCTAGTTTTGAGAAAATTATGAACTAATAATTAATCATTAATTAACAAACTATTCCTTTCATAAAACATTCTCATTAGTCTAATTTGACATTTGGAAATATAATATGTTAATTAATAGTACGATAGACAACAAGTCAATATGGGTCATATTATCTTTATAACACGTAAATACGAATGGAACCGAAGAAAAGTAGGTTATAATAGCTAGTCATAAATATATTGACTTATAAATCTCTTTGTTGGTCTGGTCATAAATATGAAAAGAATCGTTAAGGATCAAATTGAGTATACCATTTGAATTACCTTACGCACTTAATGACATTGATATGCTTCATCATACGAACTGAAGCCATGCAGCCCCTACTGTTGCAGGCTTCTTTAAGCACTTTTGATGAATACATCTTATTAGATTAAAAACTTAAATAAGTGCGGTAATTTAAAAACCAAACATTTTATTTAATTTTTTAAACACTGCTCATGATAAGTCGGCATAGTTATATCAAGATAATAATTATTATATTAACATAATTTAAAGGTGATATGTCCTAAATTTAAAACAATCTCACAAAAAATATTAAATTATTGCGAGTTGGAAAATGCACGATTCAATAAACTTTCCCTTTAAAATTCTTATTCCAATGGAAATGTACGTTAAAGATATAAACATTTTTCAATTTTCATTTCAGTTTGAAAATTTTGCTACCCTTCATTAAACATAAATCTAGGAGTTTGAATTAGATATTTTATAGATGTTCGAAATACATTTTAAAGTGTTTACTCGATTTAAAAAGTACATAAAAAACTATATTATTTCTCTTTTTTATACTACATTCAATACTCCTTATTGTACCATGATGCATCTAGTTCTAAGTGTTTTTTTTTCATGATGCGATTGAAAATAAAAAAAATTAACAAATTGAATAATATTATTTTATAGATGTTAACGCATTAATATAATAAAATACACATGAAATGTTACTTTTCATTCGTTAACATATCAATTTATTTCAAAGGCAAAATTTATATTATTCATGAAATCATAAAATCAAAAAATTATATATACAAATTTATATATATATATATATATATATATATATATATATATACATATATATATATATATATAAATGAAATGAAAAACTCAAAGGTAAAACAAAATTGCCCTATTAAATTCATGACATACAAAAATACAATTCTCAGAATGTTTTTTGAGTGCAACATTAAAATTTATTAAGGTTATTTAAAAACTGAAGACAATCTACACAGATATCTCGATCAGACCCCACTTATTGATTATTTAGGATAATTTTCAACCAAATCTTTCTTAAATTTTTACTAAAAATAAAACGATATAAGCAGACATAAGATAAAAACGAAAGGCCACTTTCTCGTTAAGTCTTACTTATCTCCATCGTTTCGCATTCCGAACTTGTCATTTGGATTTTCCAATGCCAAACGTTCTCTTAAAAAATAAAGCTTCATTCTCGATTTTTCTTCCCCGTTGCGTACGCGAAGTAGTTAATGTCATAAAAAAGACAAAAAAAGAACGTTTAAATTGATTGTGTTCATTCAGTTACCTTTTTATTTCGTTTCTTTAGTACATTGTGTAGTAATGTAGTTTTTAAATTTTGTTGCATCCACGTTAAAGGTACGTCGATCATAACTGTATGGTTTATAGCTGTGAGTGTGTGTAAAATTTCAAATTTGATTAAATGCCATTCATTTAATTTTTGAACGGTTTTATTTGGTTGTGAATAATATTGTAATAACAAAAAATCATTTTGCCAAATTATAACGGAAATATTTATAGTCATAAATCTTTTAAGAAAATTTCTCTCAATGACGATAGCAAAAAAATTATAATACCAATGAATATCTTTATTCTTTATAATTAAGACATTTCTTAATCTTTTCCTCTTTTTAAAATTGCTTCCAACTTTAATACTGTTTCGTGCAATAAATATGTTCCTATGTAGACTTTATTCTTAATCCATGAACAAAGAACTTCTTCCAAAAGGTTGCAAATAATTTTGAACCTGTTCGATGAAAAAAGACATGTAAAAAAATTCGTAAAATAATTTTCGTGTTGGGCGTGGTATTTTTAAGACCTTATCGTTAGCTTCATTATATGTATGTTTATATAAACGTAACGGAATTGTTCAATACAATTTCGTTAGGTTTATAATTTTTTTATTTAAAAACAAATAGAATATATATATGTATATGTATATATATATATATATACATATATATGTATATATATATATATAGATATATATATATATATATATATATATATATATATATATATAAATATACACGTATATATAAAATTAATTAAAAAATTAAAGATATATTGAATCTGAAGATTGGGGTCAAGAGAGAAATTATAAAAAAAAATTAACTTTTATATAAAAAAATATGGCTGGTGCTCGACTTACATTTTCATTGACTCTATCTTTACAAATAGCTAGCGATAAAAACATGTACGACAACTGATATCAATAGCAATAATAAATATGCCACGTTTTCCAATTCACAAGTTTTTACAGAAATTTCTCGAAAATCTCTATAACAGTATATAAACAAATGTGATTCAATGTTGCAAAGTTTTAGCAAGTGAAAAAACAAAATGTGAAAATTTCCCGAAGAAAACTTAATTAATTATATTTAGGGTGAAAAGCGATCGAAGCCACGCGCAACATTTTCCCTTACGATTAGCACTTTGCCATAACAAAGATAAACGACGGTTAAAGAATTGAAGGAAACACATTTTGACCTCTTCGTTAATTAACTGTTACCATAGACATCTCATATTAAAGGAAATAAAATATGGCAGCTAATCGCAGGTTAACTTCTATTTATATGTCCAAGCTATTTTCATGTTTTCATTCTGCAATAGAAAAAGTTCCTGCAATTTCAACCTTTGAACAAGATGTAAAAATATTTTGTTTAGCTACCACATGAGCCCTTCAACTACAAAAAAGATCCTATAAGTACATAGAATTACTGGGTTTCTATCGTGACGCATAAAAATACTTTCTTTGGGATTGCCTGGCATGATGTGATTTGTCGTTCGGCCAGCTTCGCGTCTCTTTGGCTCCTTCCGACTTAATTGAGCAAACTTTACATTTTGTCGGTTGTTATAAAATTAAAAATATAATTTCAACACATCGTGAAGGAATATTTTTGCGATAAATTATTTCATGAAAATAAAATAATAACATTTAATTTATATATTGTTATTAACTTTTATATTTGTTTTTTCGTTTTCAATTCGTTCAAATAAAAATATTTCAACATAAAAGTATAAAAAAGAAGACCCATGAAATGAAAATTGAGTTTTGACAATTAAATGATAAGGAAGTTTCATTTCTTACTTACATAATACAAACGAAGTCCTAGCAATAACGACAAAAGATTTCTCCTTTCGCACATGATATTCTAGGAAAAAAATTTTGTACTAAATTACCTTTTTCCAAAAGGGTAGCTTATTTTACACATATTTTCGGCGGTATAACTTTTTCATTTAGAAATTTTGTGTAGTATATTTGGATTAAAATAATATTGCACTGATCGAACAACAGATTACTTATGTACTCAAATATTTTATATTGTCTTCAAGCTCATGTAACACTGGAAATCGAAAAGATTTCTAACATACCTTGAATTCTTTACGAAATTAAACAAAGTAATTTTTGCTATATGTATTCATTGAAAAACTGCAAAAAATATTTTTTTATAATAATTAACATTTTTTCTGAACCTTTATTTGAAATAAAAAAATTTTTTTCTGACATCACGTAGACTTAAATTTTGTAAAATGGTTTTCTTATTTCAACGATCCAATTCTAATTCAAAAATATAAACAAATACAAAGAATTTACATAAACGTAAATTTCGTGCATTGCTGTTATTAATAAAACCTTCCATTACTGAACCAAGAATATAAATAAAAATACTATTTATAATTTACAACATATTATTTAAGTGCTTCATACGAAAGCATCTGTTTACAAAATTTCGTGCGCACAAATCTAAAACTGTATAAATTATGGACTCTGACATACGGATGAAAGGACGCACATGTCGAAATTATAAGTGTTTTTATTTGCAAAAGATCGTAAAAAATGTACATCAGTGATCACAAAAGTACTTTAAAGATAATAACCCAAACTTGTTCGCGATCAAAATATGCTTAATGAGATCTTTCTGTACATTTTTAGGGTTTCGTAATTCAAAAAGAAGAAAAAAAACGATTGTCCTATATATGATCACTCACTTGTATATCAGTTTATCTGTCTATCATAATCATTTTTAGTAGAAATAATTTAAGTCAAATAATTAAAATTTTGCATATTTAGAAGGTATACTATTCTGCATATTAGTCTATATTAACTATTAATAAAGTATTTTTGAGATTATTTATAAAGCAAGCGAATTTTGTTTTCCCACTTCGTCAACGATAAGAATTGCTAACACCAAAAGTTGGAAATTAAATATAAAAAAAAGTTCTAAGTACAAATTTATATACACTATTAGAAAAATTACGTTTATTTAAAACTCATTAGATGGATTCGTAAATTCTTAAACATAAACTGAAAATATTATTTAACTGAAAACTATTTCATATTTCTTCATGTTTTCTAAATTAATATAAACATGGAATTAAACAATACTGTTAAAAATTATGAAAAATAACACGAATTGACATATTTAAAAAATAAACCTGAAAACGCGAGTATATGGGAAATGAATGAATATATAACAATTCTTGTTACTTTGAATATATTCATGTTACTTTTAAATTGGAAGATAATAAAGTTATTTTCTGTTCATCCTGAAGATATTTTATTTTACCTGATTTTTCCTAATTTTTATTTACAAGGAATAGTTATTGCATTTATTGATTTATATCTCTTGGCTATAATATGCGAATAATAATGAAATATTAGGACAAAACGATTGGGAATCTAAAAAAAAAATAACATAATAAAATAAATATTTATTAATAGATTTTAAAATATTAAATATATTTGGCGTTAATTTTATAGAAATTCATTATTCACAATTAAATGGAACTACGTGATGTAGTATTATTTCTACTTTCTTTAATTTCTTTACCACGACCTAGGTTTCGTTGTATTACAACATCTTCAGGTGGGATATTAACAAAGATCTTTGCTAATATCCCACCTGAAGATGTTGTAATACAACGAAACCTAGGTCGTAGCAAAGAAATTAAAGAAAGTAGAAATAATGCTACATCACGTAGTTTCATTTAATTGTTAATAGATTTTATTTAACAAAATCTGCAGTAATGGTATTACTTAAATTACTACAAAATAGGAAGCTGAAAAGACAGACGGTCGCATGAATACATTTATTCATGTGCTTTTAATACTATACTTTGGGCTCATAAAATATGGTCAAATTTAAAATTCAAAAGGAAGGTATGAAAACGTGATAATACTTTTGTTTGATCCCATCCTGAGATTAAACAATTTCGAATGTTCAATTTATAAAATATGAAATGATATCTTAGGTGTTATTATTGAATAACATAATCGTTAATATTTAGTTATTAAGCGATTCGATAATCGAAAATTGAGAGTAAAATTTGAAGGTCGCGTCACGATAAGGCACATTTCGTTACATGAGAGAGAAAAAATATATAACGTAGAGAGGAAGAGAATGAGAACAATATATCTTAGTAAAATGTATTAGATAAAAGGAAATGAGTTTACAAATAAAAGCATAAATTCAGCACGTAATCTATATCCCTGGTAGTATAGTGGTTAACACCTTCGCCTGTCACGCAAGAATCTGGGGTCGATTCCACGCTGGATAGGATTTTTTTTCATAACTAATAGAAAAAATAGAATAAGTTTTATAAGTTTTTTTTTAATTTTTTAATAACATATTAAAGTGAATACGTTTTGTTGTTTAAATAACATTCAAACAAAGGGTATTTCAAAACAATTTATAATCCAGACATTTTATTCACAATTTAGAGATAACATTTATTACTAATTTTTACTTTAGTAAGATATTAAAGTAAACACATTTTGTCCTTAAATAACTTTTAAACAAATGGTATTTCAAAACAATATAAAATCAAAATTAATTGTTTATATTTAACTTGAGTATTGAAAAATGCCGTTGTAATGAAAACGAAAATGTGTTGTCATTGTTGATTGTAAAGAATAACCTAATTTGTAGTTTCATTCGGATATGTAAAAATATAATGTTCCTAATACATTATTACTTCGCGAAATAAAGGGAAATTTTTATTTTTATTATTAGAAAATATTTATGAATAATAAATATGACGAATATGAATACGTAGAGATCACAATTTATGTCGCCTCAAAACCGGCCAAGGTCAATTACTCAAAGCCGGACGACGCAGAGAGCTCAATTTACACACAAAAAACTGATTCATACTAATTTATACTTTATATTGTTATTATATCTTTACGTTTTATATTTTTTTTGTTTTATATTATGTACTTTTATAAAAATGAGACGCAACGTGTGAGGCGTACAAACTTATTTAGGAGCTGGGTTAGAGAAGGAGGGGTAAAATGAGAGCGAGACAAAGAAACTAGAGTGGAGATAGGGGGAAATCGGAAGCGACATCGGGTCAAGATAGGGCGAATAAAAGAAGTCCCTATCCGGTGTAGAAGTCAGTATGTCATCAAGAAATCTCCAGTAGTCATCGGAATCAGTCGTCGGAACAACCAGAACAAGAAGTCACAACAAGGAATTCCCATCAGAGTAGCCAGACCGCAGTCCTAAGCCCGTTCGCCTGACGGCTACAGTCTGGATTGTAGCCGTCAGGCGAACGGGCTTAGGACTATAAATGTTTCTTCAAGTCTTTTAGAATATTTTTCTGTTTCTCTCTCTTTTTTCTGCCGTTTTACCCCTCGCTATATGCAAATTGAGGTTTTGATCATCAAAGAAGTTTCACTTCTATCACGTGTACAGAGTTGCACGCAATAATTTTTTTTCCGTTTCCCTATTTTATCAATATTAATACGATATTTATAAAATAAAATGAATTGCATTTATGTAAATATAAACTATTTTACATTTCTTTTTCCTACAGGAGAAAGGAGTGAGATAACAAAGATTAGCACGACGACGGGTCGTCGTATATAATATATTATTTACGTTTATAATAATATTTTATTTACGTTTGCCGGGGCAAACGTAAATAAAATATTGTCTGAACACAATATATGTAATATCAATAGGAACTACTTTTCTATGTTAACAAATAATTACCCTCAGGTTATGTATATATATATATTTATATATATATATATATATATATATATATACAAATATAACATATAACGATAACAACACCCACCGATCTCCGAATTCCTCAACGCGGTTTAGTAATAAAGAATGTATTTGTGATGCATGTTTGACGAAAAGAGGTAAATTGTTATTTATTCCGAAAATTGAAGCTTAATTCAAATTTTCTTGGCATAGGTAAAACGGTATAGAAAGAGGAAAATTACTCTTTTATTAGAAATACTAATTCAAAACTGACACTTTTTCGGATTCGATGATTGGGGATGAGGATTTGGCGAAGATGCATAATAAATAATAAACGAGAGAAATATGTGGCTTTCAACGGGAAGGGAATATTTCATAATTATTTATAGTCGATATTTTGTTGACAATTTTCGCACAATGTTTTAATTAATTACGTTATTTGTCGATCAAGATACATCTAATATTACAAAATTGTATGGTATGTTCGATAGATATAATGGGGATGAATATCTATAATTTGTAAATGAAATCGAAAATTTGTTAATAGAATTCATTTAGTTTGTACACATGATATATATGTCGTCGCCGTGGTGTGTTGGGTTGATCACAAGGCATACGGCCTTTGATGATGCGACGCACCGTGGCGACCCGGGTTCGATTCCCGGCCGTTCGTCGAACGGGGCTGGACGGGTGTTGTGGTTGGCTGTAAGATATTGCTCTTGTAGCAATAAGTCCACCATATGTATCAATTAGATACATTAAAGTAGATAAATAAATATCACTTAGAATTACAAACTTTCTTAAAAATGTAAGGAAATTTAAAAAAAAAATAGAAGAAATATTTAAAAATGCGATAAAAAACATATTATCTTTTTATGTTTTAGGAAAATAGAAAAATACAGTTTTGAAAACTTAAAAAAAAGTCATTTTAATCACACAAGAACAATATGTTTGGGATAGTTTTTTACAATAAAAGTTATGACTACAACGAAATAGTTCGAAACGAAACTAACATGGAGTATGAAAATTATATTTCGACACGAAAGTTATCATAAAATTACGTTTACGTGTTAAGTTCATGAGAATACAGAAGTAAACTAAATTGCTAATATCAGGAATGAAAAATCTCTAGATTTAACAGAAATAGCTAACATTTTTTATTTGATAAAAAAATATAGGTATTTTCAATTTCACATTTTCACTATAATTACGCAAAAGTAAATCTAAGATATATCGGAACATGACCAATATTAAAGCACTTGTCACTAAATATTGCCAACTGTTAACAAACTCTCATCGGCAAGTGTAAAATGAAGACCTCGTAAATGTCCGTCTGAGGGATTCCACTTAAGAAATAAAAATTCTTGACATGCAGGGCGCGTCTCGGGCTTTTATTAGCGACCCTTTTTAATTTGTCGTAATAATGAGAGATAGACTTAATCTTGCTTTTTACTCCATCAGCTGTTTCAAGGACAAAGTGGATTAGCATTTATGGTTCGTATAATTAGAAAAACTATCTTTAAATATATAATTTTGTTAATATTACTTGGTATCTAAATATCAATACCACAATTTTAAGGTTAAATACTTTATAAAAAAGACAACGCACACAAGACTATTTATTAAGTATTTTTTGAAGTAACTTTATTTAATCGACCCCAAAACTTGTAAAGTACGGCAATATGTTCTATTTCTACCTAAGCACGCAATAAAACTGTGGAATTCCACTATTTCAAGTAAGAGTTACTGCTTCTTTTTTTTGTTCTCTCAATTTCTTTCCCTTTGTTTTCTATTTGCTACTTTTCAATGTGAATTAAATATTTAATCAATCTATATAAATTAATTCTTGCATTAAAAATACAGGCACAAAAAACCGAATATTAAATAAATTGATGTAATATTAAAAATAATCTATTCCTAAAAGGGGTTCCTTATCTTCACATTCGTGGCAAGAATAAGAGACAGTATCTGAATATTAGAAGTTATTAGAATTCTAAATTTTTGGATGTACAGTGACTACAATTACAGGTTACGAAATAATCGAAAGTTTTGTTTTCTATTGTAGACTATATGTGTAATAGGTACAAGGTTTTTACTTATGTTGAGATACTGCTTCAATGTTAACCTTCCAAAAAATGCTGTCGTGTTTTAGTTAACCAGCATTTTGCTTTATATTTTTAATAGAAAATTAGATTTAGAAAGATAAAAAAAATGTCACATATTCAATTGCCGCTAGAAGCTTTTACTTATGTAAATATCAGGTTTGATATTTACATAAACGAGATATTAAAGGGATTAGCGAACTTCATTAAAATAGTACATTAAAAATATTTAAGTTCCCTTTCAAAATGTAGGGCGTATAAAATAGTAAGAAAAAAGCAGCCACATTCTTGCGGAACTTTGTTCGTGAAGTGTGGAAAGAGTTAGGGTTTTGTAATATTATATAATATATACTATTTAAAAGTAACCACATTAAATTTCACCAATTTGTTTCTTCACCTCATCTTATTTATATTTCCAGAAAATGATTTACACTTTTTTCTCCATCGTTATCTTGAATACTATATATATATATATATATATATATAAATATATATATATATATATATATATATATATAAATATATGTATATATATATACATATATATATATATATATACATATATATATATATATATATATGTATATACATATACATATATATATATATACAAAATTTCAAGATTTTGCCTCTTCTGGAAATTAATATAAATTTTGATATCTCTCAGAATACGTGAGTGAGTATGGGAGCAACGAAATTTAATAAGGATACAAACTTGAAATTTGTGACAATTTATTCCAGATATATTAGAGATAAATTTCGAATATTTGCTGGAGCCGAGTTATGGAAATATCCCTTCTTATAATATAAATTCCCCTTCCCCTTCCCCTTCCCCTTCCCCTTCCCCTTCCCCTTCCCCTTCCCCTTCCCCTTCCCCTTCCCCTTCCCCTTCCCCTTCCCCTTCCCCTTCCCCTTCCCCTTCCCCTTCCCCTTCCCCTTCCCCTTCCCCTTCCCCTTCCCCTTCCCCTTCCCCTTCCCCTTCCCCTTCCCCTTCCCCTTCCCCTTCCCCTTCCCCTTCCCCTTCCCCTTCCCCTTCCCCTTCCCCTTCCCCTTCCCCTTCCCCTTCCCCTTCCCCTTCCCCTTCCCCTTCCCCTTCCCCTTCCCCTTCCCCTTCCCCTTCCCCTTCCCCTTCCCCTTCCCCTTCCCCTTCCCCTTCCCCTTCCCCTTCCCCTTCCCCTTCCCCTTCCCCTTCCCCTTCCCCTTCCCCTTCCCCTTCCCCTTCCCCTTCCCCTTCCCCTTCCCCTTCCCCTTCCCCTTCCCCTTCCCCTTCCCCTTCCCCTTCCCCTTCCCCTTCCCCTTCCCCTTCCCCTTCCCCTTCCCCTTCCCCTTCCCCTTCCCCTTCCCCTTCCCCTTCCCCTTCCCCTTCCCCTTCCCCTTCCCCTTCCCCTTCCCCTTCCCCTTCCCCTTCCCCTTCCCCTTCCCCTTCCCCTTATTCTAGAAAGGAGCAGTTGAAAGAAGATTGGTGTCATCATCAAAATCATTGCAAATTTGAAATTCAAGAACAAAATGATATCCGTGTTACAATACAATGTAATTTATATCATATGTGGCCAACTAGAGTTTGATGCATTAATCAGAATTAAACGAAGAACGAGAAAGTCATTTGGTAACTGATAGGTAACCAAGAAATGTCTTAAAGAATACTCAATGTAATGAGAACAGAAAACAACGAATGTATAATGACCGAATAAGAAGAAATAGACTTAATATTGTATGGCGAGAAAAACTAAACAGTGAGTTTAAGTACTAAAATTGGTACAAACTTATTTTCTTTTGTCACTTGAACAAAGTCGTTGGTAACAGCCTTAAGTAAAGCGTAATTTTCCAATTAATTTACTTTACTTTTTTCTATTCATTTTTCATTTTTTATTTTAAATTATTAAGTTTTCAAAAGGTTTATGAAGAAAAAATTCCGAAAACAATAATTATATATTAAAATAAAAAGCAGTGATAAATGGTGAATTTATCGATAGCTTTTACATCATTCATTATGTGCCAAGGACGTCTCAGGTTTTGTTTATGCATTTCAATATTTATATAATAAATTGGTGTTGTTTCCTGTGTAAAAATTAAAAATATTCTAGTCTCGTATCTGATATATACACACACACACACACACACACACACACATATATATATATATATATATATATATATATATATATATATATATATAATGTGGTAATTGTATGTTCATTTACAGTACTTTGGTACCTATATGTCTCAAGTATATGTTTAAAAGGATTTTCAGATAGATACTGGTAAGTATAAATAATAATTTTTTAAGGTAATGAGTCCGAAATTATCCGCGTTATTAAACACAAAGTGATTAAGCAAATGTACGATTTTTTTTTATTTAAGACTTTTTACATATTGTGATGTAATAAATTGTGCTTTTATAAAAGTATCAGGGTAGTAATTTTACAACATTTTTATTTTTATATAAGACTATTGCTCTACGAACGGATTTAGATAATTACTATTATATGATTACCCAAAGCCCTCAGAATTAAAAAAAAATTACTCTCACTTGGTGTTTGTGGTTTTTAAAAGAAAAGCCTACATACATTTTCTGTAATGATATTAAATAAAAAACGCAATGCAGCAGTAGATTGAAAAATTTAGGTAATTTGAAATATTCAATAAGCAACTACTTTTTCGTTATCTTATCAATTATAAGACAACCATACGAGTATAAACCCCTATTTCAAACCTTTATTACCACCCTATTGCGTCACTACCCCATGTACAGAGTAAGTACATGTATTCGTAATTTGAGGTAGACACATAATCTTTTAATAATATCTATATATAAATAAGCATGCATTACAACGTTCTATCTTATATATAAGTGAAAATAGATAGTAAAGAGGATGTATTGTTAAAGTCGAGAGACGTTCATCCGTATGGTAAATCCCGGATCAATTTCGATCTTTCTTTTATCTTTATTTTAGTACGAATCCTTTTTTTATTTGCAATCATCGCTATCCTCAGGTTTTTGCTTTGAGTTGTACATAGGTGGCAATGTCGCCAGGTCTTGATTAGTGTGGACATTTTATTTTAAAAGAAATTAATACCAATTCAAATCGATATCTTAATATAAAATCTGGTAGGCGTGTTGTTATTTGGAATGAACTCACTAAGTATTTAATTTTCTATACTAAGATTACAATTTTGCATCTTCGGTAATCTACAACTTGTGGGAAATGTTCAGTGTTTATTGCTGATATTATAATTAAAATCTATGGTCTTGTTTTTGGCCTTACTATAGAAAGTCGGATTAAAAAGCTTTCGGTTAAAAGTTATTTAATGAAATGATTCAAATCAATTACTAATATTAATCCGTTCAAATCAATTCAATTAATAATAATTCAAATCAATTGATAATAATATCCTTAATAATATTTGTTGGTTAAAATGTTATAATTTCAAGCCCATTATTTTTTTTTGGAAACAAAAATAACTCACAATGATCATTATATCGTAGAGTGGAGTAAATTGTGTTATCAATATTTAATCTGGTCTAATATATATAAATGCAGAATTTCAACCTTCTATTTACATCAATGGCTTTAGGTGGCGCAATTGATTCAAAATTCTGATAATAAAAGAAAGTAAGGGATGCGAATTGATGGTAATAAAATGAATCTAAATAATTTTTATTACTTTTTGTTATTTAATACTTGAATATATTTGGCGTTAATTTTGTAGTGTAACTCATTATTCACAATTATGTTATTAATACGTTAAACTGAAAGATTATATTATTTAATACGTTAAACTGAAAGAAACATTAAAAGGAATAAATGTATTCATAGGTAAATGTAAGCGTCTCTATTAGGAGTACCTGGATCTTCCATTTGATGAAAATAGTGAGATTTGGTCTCAAAAACTGGTAAGGCTTACCTAGCTTTTATCCTGGTCTTTTTCTAACCATCTCTTGCGTGTTATTCACACAAAGATAACGCAGTCTCTGTTACAAGTTTAACATACTGTTATCTTACCTAAGCGCGACAAGGAAACTTCTGAAAATATCTAAAATTGTCTTTTCAATCATGTTTCATGTATCATGTTCCATGTTCTTTGGGATAAATTTCCAAAGCTGACGTTTTTCCATCTTAGTTAAGACAAAAATCTTGTTTCCATAAAAAATAAAATATATTTAATTATAATATGTACAAAATTTATACACAAAGATAAAATTAATGTCAATAAAAATAAATCTGGTCTTTTTGTTCTAAATCTTTTTTTTTTTTGCCTTTTCTTACTGTGGCTTCGCAATATATAGCCACATGCAAGAAAAATAATTATGGATAAAGTGGACTTATTTCTAAATGCATTTTATTCAAACAATTGTTATAAAACAAAAAATACAATTAGAAGAAAAAGCCGAGAGTATGGTTAAAAGGAAGTGAACTTAGAATAGGTTTTTTCTAGTAAGTTACGTAAATCTCAACGAGAAAGTAATTCCACTTTTCTGTTACGTATCTCTACTTAGTCTTTCTAAATGACTATTATTTTGATATCGGGAAATTAGCTTAAGTTTCACGTGAACGACCTTATACCGATGGAAAACCAAAAATATCAAACTTAAATTAAAAATATCAAACTCAAATATTCAGACATTTATCACGAACAGTTCAGTATACGATTCAAGTTATTCTTTACTTAAATAATTTAAACCTTTTTTGGGTGAAAATACTTATATGTAACCCTAGAATATATTTTTATTAATGATCGAAACGTAATAACAAAATTATTAAACGACGTACGAATTAATTGAACAAAAGCAATCAATTTAAGCAGCGTTTTTTTTATTTTTTAACGGAATTAACTAATTATAAAAGTAAGACGAGAGGGAAAAACCGAAAAAAATAAGTTTCCTTCAAGGAGCGATTGATGCAGGAAAGTGCGAAAATATAATAACCGAGGGATATAAATAAGATTTAACAAAAAACGGCCTTTTCTTTTTATTTTATGTCTATCTGCTTCGCTTTTTGCCCTTAAAATAAGCATAGCTCTTTGCCTATAAATATTTGTATATAAATAAATTTACTTCTGTCGGAAATTCTCACCCTGGTTACTAATTAAGATTTGTGCCTTATATTTCTTGGCCTAGTAAGAAAAATTTACACGACGAGTTTGATTTATTTTTTTTTGTTATTTAATTGGAACATTTCGGTTATACATTGCATTTTTTATTTTGAAACAAATGAATTCATATAATTGTTATAATTCAAATCTTATTGAATATTAGTGAAAATTCCTATAGGTTGGGTCGATTAATAAATCAATAAGATTTACAGAAATAACACTTATTTTAAAATCGACGAAAATGTAAGACATTTAAACGTTATAGGTAATAATTTTTAACTACAGCGATAAGTTATGATTTAATATCGTAAAGAAAAGAAAATATGGCCTACCACCTTAAGGCGATAAGTTGTATTCAAATCATTTTGATTGATTACATTTTCTACTCAGTGTTATCAATATGCCCACTATCATTGAGATAAAGCAAACAGCAGGTATGAAATACTAAAGCACAATTATTTACCGTTATGTTTATACTAACACATTATTTTATTTTTATTTAACACCTTAAAAAGGGATTACATCTAATTTGCTACTTTTTAATAAATCTTTTCACGGTGTTTCAGCGCTCTTAAATGTCGGGTTTTGTAAAATCAATTTTTGTACGCTTCTTCGTCTATATGGACTGTCAGTTAAAAGACGGCGATATTTATTAATAAACCGAAGAAACAATCAGAGACTCTTTTAAAATACCATTGAATGTCTGTAAAAGCACGCAGATTTTAGACTTTTCGACGTCAAAAGCTTTAATATACACATTGCGAAGCCTATTGATGTATCTTGACACACATTTTTTATTGCTTATTAAATATTATCGACGTTCGTGCAAATAAAAAATCATTCAAATAAATTATATAATATATTGGGTTTAGGAGTTGCCTATATAATCATCTGAATTAGTTCTGCCATTTTCGCGTGATTTTACAATAGATATTCAAATTCATCTTTCGTGATATTAGTATTTCAAACATGCAAAGCCACAGACAGTAACTCATGCCTTATTATTCCGCTATGGAACTACACGTGCGTCATATTTAGTAGCAACTCGTATTAAGTAACAAGCAAACAAACATTCTCACTTATAACATTAGAATAAATTTATGTGCTCAATATAACTTTATACTTATAAGCGATATAACTATGGCGATATAACTCTGTTTACAAAGACGGAATAGTGTACCTTGCTTTTATATCACATGAGGTACAATGTTTCTATAATACGGGACACAAGTGTGCGTGCAGAGTACTGTAAAAATGACAATAACAACCAATCGGTCATTACGAGACTAGGCTGATAGATATAGAGGTTTCAGGAAAGTAGTATTTGCGCTGTGGGGCGATGCTAAAAGTTTGATCATACATAATGAGGGTGTAATACTATTACATTCCAAGTCAAAAAAAAAAGAAAATAAAAACTTTAAACAAAGTATTTTCACTGCAATGGTATTAATATTATGAGAGATTTAATTTACTAATCAAAATAAAATAATTTTTAACGGTTAATTCGAATATGGATAGTGTGTTTCTTTCTTATCCTGCCTCCTACCAGTCAAATCTGCTTTTGCGTTTGAATAATTAATATTGGATTTTTCAAAACAATAGACACCATCAGTCTAATTATATACACGGCCCACGTCCATTTTTCTAGTGATGTCCATTATAAGTTAAGTAAGTTAAACAATATTAAATTCACTTCACTAAGCGTATGACCATGGAAAATACGACACAACCTACTTTCCTTCTTGTCGTCTTGTAATGCAAATTCTCGATTTTATTGTTAGTTATTACAATCCTTAGGTTTTTATTTTGTACAGTCCGGGTATTGGCAGTTTGGAATTAGGTTAGAGTTTTTTTCATATTTGTTGTTCGTATCATACATTTAATATAAAATACATTAATGAAGTTATTAGTTTTAGGTCATTGAAATGTTAAAGCGATTTGATTGATCATTATCATGTTATAACCACCTTTTAATGTAATAATTGAAAACAGAATCAAACATATGCGTTAGCAAAATGAATAATGATAAAAATTATGGATGGTCAATTAATTTGTTAGATATATAGTAATCTCTAACATCGTCTAGGGCTATGTAACTTCTATACATTTTTTGAGATGGAATAGGCATGATATTGCTTAATTTCTTTTCAGAGTAAACTTAAAGTGTGACTTGATTAATCATTACAATATAGATAATTATAATGGCGCAAGACTTTATCTCTATTGATATTTCGGAAATTCCAAGAGTCATATAGAAAGGACACAAATATGTTTTTTTAAGTATATGTGAGAGAGTTAATTTTTAAAACGAAAATATTACCAATGCTATATTTGTAAATGGTATCTTGATCATTTCTATTGTGCTGATAACTTTATTGTTGCATCAAATTACAGTTTTTCGCATTTATTTAAATAACTTTTCTATTTTTCTGCATAGATGCGTCCCGGTGTAGATAGAGTAAGGGTTTGTGTAATGTTTAAACTTTAAATAATATCATAAATAATTTGGCATAATTTTTGTGTTATTTTGGTTATGACCTTGCAAAATAATATATATTGTGTAAATGTAAATTTGACATATAAATTGCGTATGATATAACATTGTATCTGTAATCTCCATGTTGGTGAATAAAGGCATAGACAAGCATACCAAATCATTTTGTAGGTAGGTGAAATAAACTTTTAAAGAAAAGTTTTATACTAAAATGGTATTAAAATTTCATTTAAAAATTAATTTCAATTTCCTCTAAAATACTCGTCGCCGTGGTATGTTGGATTCATCACAAGGCATGCGGCCTTTGATGATGCGGCATATTGCGGGGACCCGGGTTCGATTCCCGGCCGTTCGTCGAATGGAGCTGGACCGGTGTTATGGTTGGCTGTAGGAGATCGCTCTAGTGGCAATAAGACCGCCATATGCATCAATTAGATACATTAAAGTAGATAAACAAAAAAATAAAATTATTTCCAAGCATGACCCTTTGATATTTGTTAAAAATGACAAGATGGAAACGCTGGGTGAATAATACTTAAGTAATTACACAATGCAGATTTTAGAAGTAGAATCTTGGAACTGGTGTGGAATATTGTCAATGCCATTATTTAGAAAATCATTATTCCATCTCATTATCGCGAATGCTCTTTTCCGAAGGATACAGAAAGACAAGGAGAAGAAATTAATTTTCAAATAAATTAATAGATAATAAATCTTATTTTTTTAGCGGCCACAAAACTTTTGTTACGATGACCTTTGTAAATTCGAAACTAAAATTTTTATAAAATTAAACAAAAGGATGCTCAAAATTAAAGGAGTAAGTTATATTAATAATATTCACATAAAACTATGAAATTGTCATAAGTCTTGTAAGTTTAGTTGAAATTACAAAAAATTATGTATAAAATTATAAAAGCAAAATTAATTTACCAAGAAAAAAATTCGGAATCCTTATAAGATCACCCACGTATTCGTTTTTTACTTAAAAATATATGAAAATGATATTTGGCAAAGTAAAAAAATATTTTTTGAGCCTGACGTTTTAATTCGCGCTGGTAAATAATTGTCATGCTGAGAATTGAATATTAATGTATGAGGAAGAAAGCAAATCATAATCATTTTTTGATGACATTAATTTGTAATATTTGTTTTAATAATAGATTATTTTTCTATTTTTCAAACTATTAATTGAGGACGAATAATGGAAGTTAAATATATATTAACCATTCATTTCACGAGTATCTCTAGTCAAGTTCCAGCAGTATTCCGCTAACATTGACGCATTCTATCGGCCCTGGTATCTATTTTCCATTGTTGACACTATGGTCATAACTCATATCAAAACCACGGTTGGGAGGGAAAAAATCAAGATGAGCGTGAAGAAAGTAAATTTTAGGGACGTATTTAGTGCAACCCATCTGCTCATACTTTTGTAGGAGATTGTTCACAATCTCTTTATAATTTTCACATCTCCTATTGCCCAAAAAACCGTAAATGACAAAGATTCCCTCTTTTATTTTGGCGTTGCTTAGACGTGAAACTTTACTTCTTAAATATTTGAAGGATCTCTGTTGAGAGCCTTGACAAAATTTGTCATTAGTCTCAATTTTATATGTAATGGTGGAAGAAGAATTTTTTGAGAATTGATTAGAGGAGGATGTATAAAATTCTTTTCTCCAGGAGACAGGCTTTGTCTTGAAGTCAAAAATTAAAAAAAAAAGCAGTAAACGTTTCTTTTTGTTAAGCCACTTGATTAAATGAATAGAACAAGAACTGCAACTACAATGTTGTACCCAATATTTATCTTGATTTTTAATTTTAATTTCAAAATATTGAAAGTAAACTGTTCCTAAACGCTGGATTATTAGGCTCCTTTGGCTATTAAAATTCACGTTACCACATATGTAGCAAAAATTGTCTCCACCATTTACACAATTACGTCACATAATCACAATTGTAATTTTTAAACCAGAATTTGTCGAAAATCATAAAAAAAATTATAAAATTTCAGGTTTCAACAAACAAACAAAACACGAACAGCATCATACATATTAAATGAAAGCGTAAAAAAAATTACGCGGGTACATCATTAAATATTTTGAAATCTTATAATAAAAGATGACATCTACAACACCAGCTGCTATTATTTTAACTCCATATTTAAATGTATAATAAGGGCTAACTATTAATTATAAGTTCTATATTTATATTCAGTAGGTCACATGCTAGAGATATAGTGCAATTATAGATAAATAAAACTAATATGGTGGAAACTGCGAGAAAAAATCAAGAAAGAAGTTTAGACCCGGCTAAAAAATTAACGTTACAATGTCTCAATTAGTTGCTAAACGTTGAAGAATATCGAAAAAAGATATAAAACCCCGTCGAATATATTATAAAAAAAAGGACCTAGTTCATATTTGTATAGTTAAAAGTAAAAAATAATGAAATAAAAGAAGCCAAGTTCTCTCGATGAAATTTGCCGGAGAAATGTGGTTTAAAAAGTTAGAGCTTCGTCTCTAGATTTATGGAAAACTATATCTATACTAACATTTTATTTGGCAACGCAAATATTTTTATAACCATATCGCCTTGCTTAAATAAGATATTTGATTAAAATTTTCTTTTAATAGTGATTTGGGGGAACCAAATCACTATTTTCGTGCATGAAATAATAATTAATTGAAATTTTAAATTATTCATAGCAGACTGAAAATAAATAGAATGTAATCATTTCTATCCTAATTTATATAGTATGAGAAACATGAAATCTCAAGTTATGTTAGCATAGTATAAGAGATATGAAATCTCAGGTTATTTAAAATAATATTGGTTTCAAATAAATATCAATCGAGTGCTATTCTTTTGCACAATAATTTTTTCTTACAATTAATTATGTTTAAAAGTTTATAAATTATTTAAATAAAAATTTACCAGTAATAATACTAAATAACGTTTTGTGACGTATTATTTTTGAAACGTTGCTGTACAAATGTAAAACTTGCGTCTTGAATTATTACCGACTGCGTCGATGTGTTCTGAAAGAAATATAGTTTTACTCTTATTTGTTATCGTTTTTATGAGCGTATAATATTACTATTAAAACTATTTCAATTTTATTGATCAAAACTAGCCTTAAATGTAGAATCTTTCACCGCGGTTACGGTTTTAATAACCAAGCACCCAAGTCAACTAAGGTATCTAATTAGTTTTAGATTATCCGAAAAGTGTGAAAGATAACTGAGCTGTTTATTTCCATGTAGGTATAACAAATGAACCCTATGACCATATCGGAAAAATACCGGGTTTTGGAAACGATCCTGGTGATGGAATTGTCTATACCATAATAATTTTATTTATATCCAAATGTACTTCAGCGCTTGTCCAAAAACTCTGTACTTAGTCTCTGTCTTGGTAGCTTTAGTGTGCAGGGGTCATGTAAATAATAAATTTCAATGGTAATTTTGGCCTCTATCTGCGGTTCCGAAAGTTCTTGTATATGAGAATCCTGTATATGACTTGTTACACGCTGGATTATTTCTGGAGCTTCTTGGAAAAAAATATCACTTGTCTTTCCTGGCTCTTTGCTTATTTGTTTATTACTTTCTAGTGTTTACGACCCAGTCTGAAATTGTCATGAGATCTTCTATTTTGAAGTATAGTTCTGAAACGGTCCTGGTGGTGGAATTATCTATACCATCATAATTATATCCAAATGTCCTTCAGCGCGTTCAGGGTTTGTTTGTTATACCTACATGATACTAAACGTGACTCAATCGTTCAAAGCTGGTATTATCAATGCAACTTACCTGCATATAATGACAGTGTCTTATATAGATACCTTGTTTCTTTATTTGAAATGATCAAAAATTGAAATTAAATTATCGGAAACTAGTTTTCTCCCTTTATTTATATTAAACCAATTTCATTAACATTAACCTAAGAACCCCTTCCACTCTACATTACGAGTATAACGAGAAGTTATGGAAGGGATACTTTTTACGTATTCGGTATCTATATTATAAACAACGTCGCATTTATTATGCAATGTTAAAAAGTGATATCTATTTATTCCACGCCAATAAATTCAAATGCTTAATTGTATGCACGACCACAACAAATTCAGTTTATACACCACAATAGCAAATTGAAGTGTTACTGGATATCAGTCGTTCTACATAATAATTTATTGAATCAGGTACAGTTCTAGACATGTGTACTTCTTTGTCGAATTGTTCAATAATGATAATGTTCACTGTTGTTATGTTGAAACAAAGTTCCATATCGCTCGTTACACAGTTGAAAAATGAGTGCTGAGACATAAAAATTGTAAGATTTTGACCAACACGTTTGCTATGGTATAAAAATATAAGATTTTGACCGATATTTCTACTACAGTACAAGCGTTTGCGTGTTTACAAGCGAATGTCAATGTATAGGTATATTATTGCAGTCTAAGCGTATGCTGTGCGTATCATTTGTATTATTTTAAGCGTGTCTGTTTAGCAATTCGTGACCCATAATACACTTAACTTCTCTGTACTGTTTTCAAACTCATTTTATTATTTTCAACCAAGAATGAATGGTGATAGTAATTCAGTAGAAGTTGGTAGAGGATGGTGATCATGAAGTCAAATAAGTATCAGTATTAAAGTGACAATAATTGGATTATTTATTTTCAACTAAAATTTTGGTATTTTTTTACTTGCATCGACAATAGTTTACACATATATTAATTTATAACAAAATTAAACCGTGCAATACCCTTACATATTATGCAAGTCTTGTTTAATTAAAGATGTTGCAGGGATTATTTCATAGCCAATGTTAGTTTTTAATACATAATGTTTATTTTTATGCTGAAATATTTTATTCCTTTAGATAATATATATATATATATATATATATATATATATATATAAATCTTTTATTTCAATAGCGAATTAACTAAGGCATTGGAATTACCTAAGATGACTGAAACAACTAAATCGAATTAACTAAGACGACTGAAACAAAAGTTAAATCATTAAAAAAGAGAACGAATCCCTTCATTTACTTCCTGTCATTTTTCATTTAATTACTCTCAAAAATTAATTTGTTAATTTATGCGCCTGTTATTTAATACATCGTATATAGCAAAAAGAACATCGTTTCAACAGGGTGTTCCATGACATTTCTTGTTCTTTTTATCACGCAGGTTTGTCAGAAATAATCTTGATCTTGAAAGAGTGAAGTATTGACCAAGTTATGAACTTCCGCTATATATTCAAATCTTCTCACTATAAAATGCCCTTGTTTTGTTAGTTGGCTTAGCGAATTTCTTAAAATAAAGGTAGATCGCCATCAATATAATTTTTAATTTAAAAAATGAAAAACACCTGAAAATGAATTTCCTCAGTGTAGAAAATAAAACCCGGAAGTTAAATAAAACTCCCCATTCATGATTTTATACGTAATAGCATCTAAATTAATACACAAATATTATACATTTAGTGAAGTAAAATATATCCATAATAATGACTAGGCAAACTGGTTAGTTAGTGAGATAAAACTTTAAGGCTTTTATCGTACAAAAAAATAAGCAAGCGAAGTAAGGACTCAGACGAATAGATGCAATCGATTTAAACGACGTTCTTTTTGTTTTTCGACGGCATTGACTACTTTACATACACGAACCAAGCGCAAAAAATGAGAAAGCTACTTTTCTAAGTTAGTGGTTGACGGAGGAAAGTCCTAAAGGAGCTTTGGGAATAGCAGTAAACGAGGGAGATAAGTAAGACTTAGCGAGAAAATGGTTTTTTGTTTTTATGTTATGTTGATCTACTTTGTCTATATTAAAAAAAAAGCGGAAGATTTTTGTTTTATATTTTTTCGAATGAAATTTAAGCAACCTACTTTGCTTTTAAAATGCTCAATTTTCAAGTTATAAAACGTGAAAATTGAGCATTTTTTAATTTAATACATAGGAATATCGTTTTGAAGCAACCAAATTTACTGGAATTTTTCAATAATTTTTGACACGCGAAAATGAATTGTAAAAGCAAATAAAAATCTTTAATAATTTACACGATTTTTTTTTAAATATACATATACGTTAGCAAACCTGTCTGCTACGATCTCCTCTGTGTCACTCAGTTTCCCCCTTCTCTTGTTTCGTGTGTAATTATTGCGTAACGTTGAATGTTGATTTTTGGTAATTTATCTTATACCAAAAAATAAATGTATAGCATAATGAAAATATTTCGAAATACATAAAACCTGATAAACGTGTAAATAAGGAAAATAGTATCGAGGCTGTAAACATTTTGGTATAATATCAATATAATACGTCCTTAATATATACATAAGGAACATTTTAGCCAAAATTAGTTATTTACATTATTGGATTTGGATTTTTTTAATATCTAGTTGTATATTTGCTCTTATCGTACGAATATTATTCACAGTGACATTTCGAACAATCGCGCCCTTATTTTATCTGATATTACCTGGTCGTTAAAAAATGTCCCTTACAGTATTTATTTTTTGGACAGCGTAGGATGAATTTTGCCAAATAATTTTATTTAATAGATTAACATTTCTTCTTCCAAGGGAAATAAAGTAAGTTGCTTTATTAATAATCAATTTGGCCCTTCTATTTAACATATTTCATAAAATTTTAATAACATTCACCTTACATTACTTCATAGTTAGAGATTTTCCAGAATTCGTATTTTATAACACTATACAATATAAAGTATGTGCTCCTTACCCTAGGATGCATATTAAATATCCTAAGCCATATGTCTTTGATGTTATTCTCGTTTCAAATTACCAAACATGAATTAAATTAAAATGTTCTTTACTTCATTTGTTTACTAACATCATTGCATGCAAAAACAAATATTTAAAGCGATTTTCTATCTCTGTTGAAATCTCAAGTGCACGACGGTCGCACAGTGCACGACGAACGTAAAGGGAATAGTGCCTGTGGGGGCGGAGACGTTACGAGCAGATCTAAGTTTGTTACTATTACGATCGTAATTGATTTCTAATAAATAAAGTGTTTAAGTTTTTATCGAGATTTATTCAAACTAATTTAAATAATATCAGGAAATGAGATACTAAGTTATGTGATCTATTTCTCCGAAAATTATGAACATGAAGAGAATTCTTGAGAGGAACGTTTTACTATGTATAATTTTATATCTTTGTTCTGCCAAAAACTAACATATTTTTTATATTGATATATCTGGCTTCTGAGGATTACATATTTATTGTTTTTTTTATTGTATATACTTGCTTAGTCATCCCGAAACAAGGTTTGCATTTTTAGCATTAGGTGTAAGTTAAATGTTCTCCTTTTGAATCGTTCATACCTGCAAGAAATAAATCTTAACTTGACCTGCAGAAACCAAATAAAATTTTCATGTTGACTTCATCATCAGATTAGTATATGAAAGTACCATTTAGTATTTTTGTTGGAAAAATAATACATTAATGTAGTTTTCGTGTGACAGTAAAATCTAACGTAATGAGTATATTTCACCATAATTGAATGGTACGAATGTGAAATGAGGGATATAATTTAATTCAACTATATCATACGTTCATTTAAGATATCAAAATTAGTTTATTTAGTCATTCTTGTCATAAAGGTTAATATAAACCAATCAAACAACATTAATAGCTTATAATTGAGATAAAATATAGCTTTTAAAATATTTCAAAAAATATTAACTAATCTTTACATTAAGGTAGTTATCGTGAGAAACACGTTATCTGCGGAATGTACTAAATTTTATATACATTATTCAAACTATAAATATCTAATTTAGTTTAAAGTTAAGAGTAATTTGCGTATTAGTTTGGTAACAATCGCTCCCAAAAAATTAACAATAAACATTAAGTGAAAAGTATTAATCTCACCACACTCATTTGTTTTTAAATCCCATAGAGTAATTTATCTAGAAAACTAAGTTAATGTAAAATAATATTACATTAAAATTTTGAAGAAATGTTATTTACCGTTTAGTTTTGATAAAAAACGCTCTCAAAAAGTGTATTATTAACATTCTTCACTTTATTTTAAAAAAACGTAATGAAAAATGCAGTATTTTTTTTGCAAACCGTTAAAATGATGTTACATTAACAGTTTGAAAAATAAAACAATAATTTTGGAAAAAAATGTTATAATATTTCTTGGATTTTACTGTCATACAACAACTACTTTAAAAAACCCAAAATAATAATGTCCCTTAAGTAAAAGGGTTGACTGATATTTTATAACTTTTGCTCCATATTATAAGTACATAAATTTAAACTAATAATAGTCTAATTAATTATTTATTCATAATTCTTCTCAAAAAAAAATGAGTTAAATAGAGTTTAAATAGACCTAACGTTATTATTAATATCTATATTAAAACGACGTGTACTTTTACTTTAATTTTTTAGTGAATATAATTTGAGCTCCGCTAATATTACTGAGAAAAATAATTATAAATCGTATCAGAATAAGCATGACCTTTCTCGCACATATCAGACGTCATCAATATTATTCGGAACGAAGAACACCTAGAAATTGTTCCGGAAACTAAAAAAACCCAAAATGCCATCCAACGCCTTTGTAATGACAAATAATACTTGAAGTAAATCAAACAGGCGAAGATAAGGAACATACAGGCAGTCGAGGCAGTGTTATCATTTGGGAATGATATAGATGCCTTGTATAACCTGAGAGACAAGAGAGACAACTATTTCCACAAAATTTCTTGAAAAAAAGATATCCTTTAAAACTTTATAACATTGTAAGAGGGAAACGAAAGTTGTAAGATATCTCCTACAATACTCCCAAATGAAACAGTGATCGACATTATATTGGAAGGACTAGATTGGAATAATATTTTAGGCTTATGTTTGATACAAGTAGTAGTTCTCGTCATATTTTTATATCGAACAAAAACAATGACAACAAATATTCTAGATAAAATATAACTGACAATAGTTCAAAGAAAAGAACGGCCACATGATATCAGCTTGTACGAGTTCATGAGGGGATTTTTTTATAGATTACGACAAAAATATTTATCTTATGAAAATGTTAATTTTACGTCAGAAAAAGAAGAATCTTGAAAAACGGAAAAAAACTAAGTTCAAAAGAAGTAATACTGAAAAAGTGAACAGGGAATAGAACCTACGAAGAAAAGGAAAAGTAAAAATGATTTTTAAAGACCATAACATTTAAGAGAAAATGGTTTATCCAATGAAACATGTTTTGGTATATTAAAGAAACCCTGGAAGTTACAGGAAAATCCTTATAAAGATAACGAGTGTCTCTGACATTTACTGACGGAAAGAAACATGACTGGATGATGCAATGTTGACAATTAGCCAAAATAAAACGTAAGAATAATAAAAACACCGTCAGTAGGTGGTCGTTAACTTATAAATAATCCATAAAAAAAAGAGATGGACGCAGGCAGGTGGGCCGAGTGTATATACTGAAGACGAGTGACACATCAAACATAGGTTTGGTTTGTACTAAATCATGCAAAAGAAGGACTTTCTCATTATGAAACTCAAATACTTGCAGCTTAAAAAAAATACGACCAAGAGGCAAATATACCAAGAAACATATAAAGGCACAATTGGATACCGTTCCATTATAATAAAAAAATATTAAATTGTATCTGTCTGAGAAATTAAAAAAAATATCATATATATTGTATTTAAATATTGTCAACAGATATCTGAAAAATATGTAAGCGAAAAAACATTCATAAGCAGCGTAAGTGTGCCTTTCACGTTCCTAAAAAAGAATAAATATTCCTTATGTATTAAATATATAAATGATCTAAATATAATGACGAAAGAACACTTATAGTTTTATGATTTAAAAAGAGTCTATTTGGAATTATATCCATGTCCAAAAAAAATAAAAATATGATGACAACCGGAGACTTGAAACATCAGTCATGGTCAGCTTTGATCTTCAAAAAGTTTAAGGGAAACCTTATGGTAAAAGTGTGGCATTATAATATTCCAGAAAGTATTTTGTGTATAATATTACTATATTTGAGAGCAAAACACAGAACAAATATTGTTACACACGGAGAGAGAATTAAAAAGGTAGCGTTAAAGATGTTAAATGGTAACACGCTTTTTGCGACACCTAGAAGGTCGATATTAGAGGACATCGTTCTTGTATTATGAAAACTGTAGATAGACATACGTATATGCCAGTTGATAACATGCACTCTCTTATTGAGAGAGAATTTTAAAAAAACATTTATTTGGAAACTTTCTCAATGTCCAAGTTTCATGGAGTGTGCCAGACTTTCATGGAGTATGCCAAGCCAAATGAGCCATTCCTTTTGAATATCTTAGAACATACAGATTTTCTTAGTTTTACTAATCTGGCATACACAGTATTTATTCCAGTAACTCCTAAAAATTAAAATTAGGTTGTGAAAAATATGACTGCGATTTAAAAAAATGAAATTGGGCAGAACAGATTTAAAAAAATAAACTTGGCCAAAATAGATATTAAATATATCATGGCAAAGAATGATACTATTTACGACATAGAACTTTCCACAGAATTGCAAGAAAAAGAAGAATAAAGTAATTGGAAAAAGGACTTCTATTAGAAGTAACGGAAAAAATGTTTAGACAACACAAATCAACATGCAGTAGGAAGTACTAAAATAATGCAGAGCGACACAGATAATTTACCATCTCTTTGTGAGAAAAGGTTGCCAACTTCAATCGTGAAATTGAATGACCTCAAAATATGTGACATCGGTTTAATCTGAAAAATTTCGTGATGAACATTTAAAACTTCCGAAAAAAATGTCAGTCAAAAATGGAATAAATGAAACGAACGACGATGACAACCTGAAGAAAATCCTTGAAGATGAATAAATAAACTACCAAATATCTTCAAGACTTATACTAATTTTTTTGTATAAGTTTTTTGATTTACTAATAGCACATAAGATTTTTGATTTAGTTAGAAAAATTTATAATTGAGGCAGAGTCTTCAATAAATATATTAATTTTACCAGTTAGAAGGTTGTTGATTCAAACTCAGAATATATAGATATTTTTTAGTTCAATGAATGAATTATGTATTCAGATTATATAG
This sequence comes from Druceiella hillmani, assembly GCA_039881145.1. Taxonomy (NCBI): domain Eukaryota; kingdom Metazoa; phylum Arthropoda; class Insecta; order Lepidoptera; family Hepialidae; genus Druceiella; species Druceiella hillmani. The sequence continues at coordinate 858,402 of JAYKKI010000007.1, read as the reverse complement.
CAAAATTTTGTTTAGTTTACAAAGAGTATTCTAATCATTATGAATTGTAAGACTGCTAATTTAATTTTGTCCGTTTTTTTACTTCTCTTTGGGTTTTAGGGGTAAAGAGAGTAATAGAGTCTGTAACAAAGTTAATGTTTGTAACAAATTTCAAATCTCATTGATATTTTTTCTTTTTTAAGTTTAAAATAAGGTAGTTAATAGTGCTTAATTTTCATATGCATTTTATGGTTTTATGCAGTTTTTCTCTGTCGAATATTATAATTATTTAGTAGTATTAACGAGTGTGAGATAAAAATGTAATTTAATGTATATATTTTTGTCTTTTAATCTTATATTATTAAAAGAAAGTCTCAGAATCCTATCTCTTCCCACATACAATTTTGCTAAAATCTATTCAGCGTTTTAGACGTAAAAAGCTTACAAATGTACCGAAACGATTATGTTGGTTTAATAATTTTTATATAAGTAAGACATAGATATTAGCTCCCTTCTAACAAGGTTCTAAAATAAAATTAATTTAGTAGACAGGTATGCTTAAGGGGAATCGTTTGCAATAAAATGACATAAATTTCTGTTTCTTCTTGCCACTTAATATAATTTTGGAGAGCCTAAATGTAAACTAGCATAAGGTAAAACTAAAAAATTTTTTTTAAATATAAGCGATATGATCTCTTTGAAACCACTAAGTTTTCCTAAATTTTGTATTTCTAATATAAAAGAACGGAAAAGTTTAAAAAATTTTGCGCTATACATGACGAAAATTTAACCGTACTTAAAAATACAGAGAAATTTGGAAAAAGAAAAGTTTTTGACCCTTAAGAACTATGATTTGTTTCTCATGCTACGTATTAACTCTGGTGTCGATATTGCTGGCAACATGACCAGAACCAGAATGTCCAGAACAAAATTCTATGAATTCACCAGGAGGAAATTTAGAAATACGTCAAAAAGCTAGAGATGATATGAAAGAAACATTCTTGACACGAAAGTATATAAATTAAATAAATTGTTAAAGCAAATTATATTTAAGATGCAAAAAGATCAAAAAACTTTGTTATCTGCTAGTTGCCATAATAATATTTAAATAAATTAAGTAAAGAAAAGTTTAAACAGAAATTTCGTTCCAAAGTTTTCTAAAATAAAATCCAATTATAAGATCTATGTGATAATTTATGGCTACCGGAATAAATATTAAAATTTATTGACGAAAATACAAGTGAACATCACTAAAGATTTTTTATCTAAAAGAAAGTTTAATATAAATATTTCTCCCCCTCTCTCCACCTTAGTTTTTTTGCCTTTGTGCATACGTATGAAATTCTTTAACTGTCATCTTAAAGCAAGTTTCAGGATCAAACGCTATATAAAGAATTTTTTAAATCTCCGATAGTGAGACGCCTTAATTTAGCATGGCTTATAATATTGACCCATAAATAAACCATACATTGAAAGTTTTTTTCTTTTTTTTTCGGTCATTAATTTCTAAAAACTTCAGCACATAGCAATTGATATGACCCTGTCCCCCGGAAAAATCCGTACTGCCACTAAACACATCGGATATATTTTGCCACATTGATTTCGTTTTTATTAAATTAATAGAAAAAGGTTAAAAAATAAAAGTGAAGAAATCTCAAGACGAACAGATTAATACGTTTAATGCAATTTTGCCTTAAATAATAGTTACTTTTATAAAAAAAATTCATAACATTGAAGATCAGTTAAGGATCATAATTTTATTACATTAAGTAATATTCTCTAATTTATTAGTATTTAAGGAAATTAAGAGAATAAATATAACCAGCAGTTAGTTGTGAAATATTCATCATCTGTACATATAATAAAACTGTATTATGGTGAATTCTGACATTAATAATATAATAACAATCACTTTAATAATATTTAATAAAGTCATTGATTTAGCGTATCGAATGACAGTTATTTGTCTGCCTATTACTTTGTTTTTTAATCACGCCAAACATACTGGACGGATTTTTATTGTGTGTTAATATTTCAAACCCTCAGCTACACATATGATTTTATTATCTTAATATTATTGATTAGAAAACAAACTGACTTGATGAATATTACTATATTTGTACTATGTCGGCACTGTCAATACCATATATTAGGGTTTTAGTAAACTTTAAGTTCATAGACATTCATAGATTGTAAAATAGATAAAAAATAAAAACAACAGATTAATAGAAATGATAATAACAATAATAATAATTCATTTCCACAGGTTAGTTGGATTAGCCGCAATGTAATAACTAACACGTTGCCACGGTACGACGGAGACGTGGATTCAATTCCCACCGGCCGATCGACTTTTTCTTCGTATTACACTGACGTTGTTTTTAAATTATAAACTGTTTTATCCTAGTTTTTATTTTAATATCATCAAAACAAATGTACAACTAACACCACCTATTAGCAGAATTTACAAGTTTTATAAAAGTGTAAGAAATAGAGAAATTGTTAATGTTCCTTATTCTAAACTTTTCTTATTCCTAAGTCGCGGGCACGGCTAGTTTATCATATTACTCTAGTTATGAATACGACACTCTAGAGGCTTATTTAAATACTCTTTTCGGAAAAGGTTATAAGGAAAAAGTAAAAAACCGTTGACAAATTTTTGAGGAAAACACTCAATGTTAGGATACATCCATACGAATTCTCAAAAGAACTGTAAATAAACAGTTCCGGAATTAGCATTATTGTATTAAGATAAAAACCAGAAGATCGGTGGGGAATTGATAGTTTTATTTTATAACAATAATTAATTTAATTACTTATTCATGGACTTCAATATATATAATTGATATATACGGCGGATTTATTGCTACGAGAACTATCTCTTACGACCAAACAGAACAGGGCAGGAATCGAAACCGGATTCCCGGGATGCGCCGCGCTGTCAAAGGCTGTATGCCTTGTGATCAATCTAACACACCACGGCGACTACCCTTATTGAGTAGCCAGATATGTTCCTGTTTCTCTTAAATTTTCTTTTGTATCATTACTTACATAAAAAGGTTAGCAGTGGCTTTTACATACGTATGAAAATAATCCAGTCTCATATCCGATAAATATAGGTGAAAGAATATAGATTTGCAATATTTTGAGACGTAAGTACATCAAGTACATATTTAGAATAATATAATTCTGAGTGCGGATAAATTAATGACTATTGCATTTACGTTTAATCGTAATCAAATGGCATAAATTCAAACGTAACGTAAAAGTGCTGTACTTTAAAATACCAGACTTTTACATGAGTAACATATATGTATACAATGACTGACCCATTTTTGTCTAATTGCCTTTAGCTAATTAATTTAAGATATTTACATAAATAAAATAAAGGCTATATAATATTAACGTTTTATTGGCCAACACGCTCTCAAAAATAGCTAATGCAGACTTAGCCTACTATTAATTTAGAATAAAAATGTTTACACTTCGTAATTTTTTTTAGTGGGTACTAACATGAAAAAAGTATTAAAATTCGAAATTCGTTTCTATATTTCAATCATTTTCCATCTAGTCTAAATTGAAGAAATACATATATTTGTTACTAAATCCGAACCGAATTAAAAACAAAACTTTCGCCTCCTTCACAAGCAAATTTCTTTCCTCACATTCTACGCAATTATCTTTGTAAATTTACTCTCCATCGAGGGCTGTTTCCTTTGGGAATTGGTCCAGGACGGAGTTGAAAAACTTGTTGTCGATGGGCTCCGAGACGATTGTGATAACTTACCACGTCGCACGTCTTCTGTACTAAATTATTAACGATTCAGGAGAATAATTGATCCGAGCAAGTCTTTCATCCGATTTATTTTTATTACTCGTTTAAGTGTTTATCGTGGGAATTTAATGTATTATTCGTTGGGCTTTGCGAAGTGCTAATGTTTGGCGTTTGGGATCCGGTCCATAATGAGTCATCGTGTTCTTTCATAATTCATACTTTTCTACTCATTATTTAATTTCTTTCTGCTTAGCACCTTGATGTGTATAAAAATAAAAAATAAATTACACTGCCTTAACTAAATGTGTCTAATAAAAAATTATTTGCGATTAGATATGATCCGTTGGAGGATAAAAGTTTGATATAGTTAGAGAGTAGAGAGTGAGATTGGGAAGGAGTGGCTAGAAAGCCATTCACCACCGAGTTCGGATAGGTAGTGATTTAAAATGACAAATCAAGGTACCGATAACGAAATTTGTGTTTTCAGAAAAACCGAACTCAGTTTCTTCTCGCTATGAATGTTATGTCATACATGTGTGAATATATGTAATAAATATTATTCATTTATCTATTTATATTTTAATTCATCTTTAAAGAAAATGTTCCTTATTATGGGAGATGTATTTTAGTCTGTGTTTAACTAGTAACTTAACGAATATTTTATAATACGTGTGAAGGTTTGCTATTTAGTCTCTTTGCTTGTTTGTCATGATTTAGTTATTTTGAATTCATATGATGTATGCTTTGTTAGTTTAGCATTCACTACGAGATTAATAAATACTGAAAATTCCTCAGAGACCGCTGGATAAAGAAATTTGAAATTTTGAATCATTGTTAGGAGACTCAATTACTAGGTTCAATTACTAGAATATATGTGTACAAACATTTTAATTTTGCTTTTGAGATTCAATTAAGGATGGAAAACAATATTGAAATATAAAGTATTAAAGTCATTCAAAAGGAAGTTTGTTAAAACACAAGTTAAAAAATATTAATGTTAATTTTATGACCATTTTTAAAATAATATAGTCATAATTGCAACACGATATCTGATCTCAAAAAGCACTGCTTCGAGAAATGTGGAAACATGAAATGTTAAGTGGTATATAATAAATGGTATAGTGGTCACTATTGAACTACATAAGACGTCATCTTTCAAAAAATTCCCGTGAGTAGGAATGCGGTTGGAAAAGACATTTCTTGTGCAAGGAAATGACAACCGAATTTGATTACTAACCAACGAATGTACTTTACAGAAAGGGGACTATCTTTACATAAGGCTTTCGCTTTAAGTAGCAAGTACTACGCATAATTAAATCAGTTCATCCATCAGCGATTAGGATGCGAGAATATAAAAGAAAATTCTTGGAAGAAAATTGTCTGCCTTGTAGGATTCGGTCATAATCTGCAAGAAAAGTATATGATTAACAAGTTTTGTCCTTGAATAACGTAAGTTTAAATATACTTTCATATGGAAGACAATAAAAATGTAATGACAATAAAAAACTGGGTAAAAAACATTAAAAAGTACCAGAAGCTAATAATCAGAGAGTCAGGAATGAACAGTGATATTTGTTTCCAAGAATCCCAAGAAACAATCCAGAATATCACAATGTTATAGAGGATTCTCACGTATATTGCGGAGCGTTTGACAATGTGGCATAAATAAAAAATTTGCTATCAAATAAAATATAATTAAATTTAAAAGTTCATATTACAAATATACCCCACAGACAATTTAAGAAAATAACCACATCAGTACAACTTGATGGAATCGAGACTGGAATATTAATATACTGTATCATATACTCAAACCACTTTCAAAAAGACAGAAAACAATTTCTAAACTCAGGGACTTAGGACATGAGGTAAAAGAGATTTGCGATATGAAAGAAAGTAGGAATGTGCGGATAAATCCGTCACAGGAATCGTTTCGAAAACTCGACATGTTTCCGATTAGATCATAGAGATAGTTCTCAATACCTATATGGAACCAAACAACGTAATGTACGTTAACATCTGTCAATCAGATATTTAAAACTAATTAATTAAACCCGCTTAACTCCGTAAAATAACCAAACAATGAGAGTACGTCTGACCAAAAGAATCAGACAAGACAAAATTTTACGTATAAATTTCCACTGTCAAACATCGTAACCACAGCAATAACACGGCAACAATGACTGAAATTAGGGACATAGAAATAATTTTCTATTACAAAGGAGATTCAAAGTCGTTTGGAAACTACTTTATATTTATATTCATTACCTCGTCCGATATCTGAAATATGATATTGCCGAAATTAACGCTATTTTTTCAAGCTACGAGTAAAATGGGTCGGGAGGTGCAGATGATGTCAATGCCCCACAAAAACTTCCACACATTTCTTTTTTCCTTTTCGCAATCTGTTGTTAAATTACATTAAGTAGATAATACCTACCCGCTCAATACATATCTAAAAGGAGGTAGTAAAAAATTTTCCCACTTTTAAAGTCCCACAGTAAAACTGGTCATACCTGCTAATGCGTTCAGTTCTTCCTTCCATCCATTCGGTTACCTGTCATAGCTTCATAATATCAAGCGTTTTAGACCCAAGTTTCCATGTAGGTTATTTGAATGGGTATTTCATTTAATAAGTAAAAAACCTAAAAAAAATTAAAACGTCTTTTCATAAATTAGGGTTCTTTTTATAAGTCGTTCAAAATAAAATGACGATTATTATTTATTATTTTTCATTCCGAAGCTCAGTTTCAATAATATAAACTCTCATTTAAAATTACTAACGTTAATATATATAAACTAATATATATATATATATATATATATATATATATATTATATATATATATATATATATATATATATATATATGTATATATATATATATATATATATATATATATATATGTATATATATATATATATATATATATGCATGTATTTATTTATTTATTTATTATTGGCACACAGACAGTTTTGTCACAATTTTATCAATATTATTCGAGAAACATGATTGTATAAATGTATAATTTTCTTGTGACAACACCAAAATCAGTGAGCACGGCATGATTAATTTGGTGTTATCATTACCATATAATGTTATTACGAATAAGAAACATTTCAATTAGTTTTAATAAATTCAATAAATGAACAATAATGGAGTTGATTAATAAAATGCACATTAAAATGTTAAATTAATTATAGTGAATTAAATAACAATTAATAAGGGATTAATCAATAAAACATGTCAAATATATAAACCAATTTAAGTTAATAAAAAACTTTGAATTATTTTAAATATAAGCATAACACTACACTAAATTTCACTTTTTAACAAGCAGAAGTTACCTGTCTCCGTCAATCTCAATTAGTTTTTTTTTAAATGATGAAGTTAAAGACCCAAAGAAATCTACAGTTGAAGGAAGATTATTCAGGGTAGGGTTTATTCTATTTACGGGTGCAAAAAATCAAAAATTCGTGCGACACTTTGATACAAATAAAGGACGATATATATGCGGTCTATTGTTATTACGTGGAATGTTAAATTGAAAGTGCTGGAGAAGTAGACTGCTGTCAATTGTATTGTGAATAAGCTTATGGAGGAATATGCAGTCAGTGCGCTTTCGTCTTTGAGTTAAAGTGTTTATTTAAAATATAAAAGACGCTCTTCATACGTGAGTAATATTTTGTTCAACCCAGCTTTGAAGGTGAGGTGGTACAATAATATCTTTTGAACCCTTTCGATGCTATCAGAGTATTTCTTAAAAATTGGGTTATATACCACACATCCGTATTCAAGCTGACCACGCACAAATGAATTGTACAGAGACATCAATGTTTGAACGTTTTTAAAATCCTTGCTTGCCCGCAAAACAAAACCCAACATCTTCGCAGCTTTACTAGTAACGTGGTCCACGTGTTTCTCAAATTTTAACTTATCGTCTACAATTATTCCTAGATCCTTAATGTTATCATGTTGAACAAGTTTCACATTGTTGATTCCATACTGACTATTAAAAGTTTGGGAGCGAATGGAAAATTTTACATAGGAACATTTATTAGGATTTAGGTGCATTTTGTTCCTCGAGCTGAGAGGATGTCGAGATCTTTTTGGAGTTTTACAATATCTAAATCGTTTTCTATTATTTTGTCAATTTTGAGATCATCTGCAAACATAAGATGCTTGGCATGGGCAGTTCTTTCCTTAAGTCATTTATAAAAATGCCAAATAACAGTGGCCCGAGGTGGGAGCCCTGTGGTACGCCAGATTCTGATTCACGTTCACTGGATGAAAACCCATTAATTACAACGCGATACTTTCTGTTTGCCAAATATGATTGGAACCATATCAGCAAGTCACCATGTATGCCGTAACATTGCAATTGGTATATTAAAATAGCATGGTTTACTTTATCAAAGGCCTTGCTAAAATCAGTATAGACTGCGTCGACTTGCTTCCGTTTATCTAAAGCATTTGCAATATCCGTTACGTATTCAACCATATTTTTTGATGTAGATTTTTTTGGTAAGAAGCCATGCTGGTTGGGGGTGATATGTGGTTTAATGTGATAATAAATAGTTTTATAAATGAGACACTCGAAAACCTTACCAAAAATAGGTAGAATTGATATAGGACGATAATTACTTACATTGTTTAAGTCACCTGCTTTGTGAATAGGCGTTACGTTAGCCATTTTCCAGCATTTTGGAAAGTTACCTGTCCGTAGTGACAGATTAAATGTGGAATTTAGCGGAGTTGCCAGTGTATAGGCACGATTCTTTATAAAGATGCCAGGTATTTTATCAGGACCGGGTCCTTCCTGTACGTCCAAATTTAGAACTGTTTTAAGAGTCTCTTTCCGAGAAATGCTAATTTTACCTATCGTGTTGGCTGAAAATATTTCGGCCATTTTACATTTATTGACGTTATCTTCTGCGTTCTTGCTGTAAACAGAACTAAAAAAATCGGCAAAAAAGTTAGCAATGGAAGACGATGTAGCTCACCTCAGAAGGAATATAGCTAGAATTTTTTCGTTTTGATTTTGAATATGACCATAATTTTGAGTTATTAATGATTTTATTCTCAACATTACTCAAGTAGATTTTATAGCAATTTTTTATGCATTGTTTAGAGCGAGATCTTAACATGTTGAAGGTTAACTTATCCATTGGATTACCGTATTTCTTGTATTTTTTATGAAATTTGTCCTTTTCTGCCATAAGTTTTCTTAGACTTAATGAATACCATGACTAATATTTCATCGATTTTGTATTTTTTTAGAGACGTAATCAGATATACATTTAAAAAGCACTTCGTTAAATCCATTTAATGCATTGTCAATATTTTGATTATTATTCAGATCTAAAATTTTATTCCAATCTACTTTATTTAAATTTTCGTTAATTTTAAGATAGTCCGCTTTTTGGTAGTTAAAGGCTGATCTAACGCAGTTCCCCAATAAATTTTTCACTTTGTAACAGATTGAAATGTCCAAAGCAGGATGATAATCATCTAATTTACTAAGGGGTCATTCAGAACGACAGACAGACATTGAGGTAAAATTACTCAAAACCAGATCTAGAATACGTTATCAATATAGTTATATTATGTAAAATTATTTAAATTAATATGATCTTGTAATAACTTAGTAAAGAATAAACATTTTTTACCTGTTGGCAAGGTGCAATTATTTTTTGCGCGCCAATTTATTTCAGGAACGTTAAAATCACCAACTACCAAAATATCTGAATTGGCGTTGGTAATGCCAAGCATTATTTAAATTTGAAAGAAAACTCTCAAGCAACTTCGGGGATGGAGCAATATAAACCCCACAAATGTTGATAACTTTTGGTCCTGTCTAAATGAGGAGTTTGATAGAAACCCAGATATCTTCTTTATACAGAGTGCTCCCACTCACTTTTTCGAATAGCTTCATATTTCTTTAAAACGGCAATAAGGGTTCCACCACTACGGTTACGGCACTAGCCCTATCATGGCGAAACACCTGGTACCGTTCGTCGAAAAACTCCAAGTCATAAATATAGTGATTCGACCATGTTTTGGTTAGAATTATTATATCATAATTATTATTTAATACTTCCAAACAAAAATCTGTGGTCTTGGTCTTCAAACCTCTAACGTTCTGATAATATACGTTTAGCAGCTCCATAATTAAAACTAATGAAATATTGAAATGACTAAAAAAAAATAAACTCTACTTTATTCCATTGAGTTGTTCAGTATTATGCATAACATGACCTGGCGAAAGTTCATCTTTTCTTAAGTAGACTCTACCATTGCGCACCCAAACAAACTTAAACGTGTTTTCTTTTGCGAATATTCGCGTGACGGTGTGTAGTTGTTTTGTACCTTGAGGAAGAAGCTCGCTCACGTAGATGGGATTCTGTACATCACCGCCGATACCCAGAGGAGAAGAATTCAATTTGTCTTTTGGATTCAATTTGTTGAATTGTTTGACGGCAGCTAAAAGTGTGTAACGGCATCGTGGACTCGACAATTTTAAGATGATTGATCTGGGTCTCTTAGAATCTTTATCCACCTTAGCTACTGTATATATTGTAAGAATATTATTTTCTTGGAATCCACCCTTTACAATAGACGAAAGTTGTATTATAAGATTGATGAGGTTTTCGGATAGATTTTCAGGTACGCATTGAATCTCTATATTATTTTCCCTTGATTGCAGTTCAACAGCATGAAGTTTTTTCTGCAGCTTATGGTATTGCGATCGAATGTGTTGATTTCCTAATTGGAGCTTTCCAATTAATTTGGATTGCTCCTCCAAAATTAATTTATGTTCATCAAATTTGTTTGATACAAAGCTTATGCTTTCTTTCACGTCGCTCATCTCTTTTTCGATTCTTTTTATTAAATTGGTACTTATTTCCTCCTTTAAATTGTCAAATTGTTTGTCAATATAGGCAGTTAATTTGTCAAAGTCGACAGATAATAAAGATCGAGCGTCTTTACCAGGTGTCGATACCAGCTTTGTATGTTTGCACTCTGCGCACTTCCATTTCTTTCTATTCATGGGTAATATCTCCCTAAACGTTTTTTCACGTATCCCAGCGCAGCTAAAACGAAATTTAATTGAACAACTAGAGCATATTATCAGATCATTTATTTGAATTAAATCAACACATTTAACGCAGTTGTTTGCCATATCTCACTCATTTCACTCATTTTAGTAACAACTGTCTACTTTATATGTTATCTGTACGACTCGGCCACCGCGACTTACAAAACAGCGAAGCAAATTAAGCGGCACGCATAACGTGTGACGATTTAACCTGCGTAGCGTAGTGACACTTTCTATTATCTTTTCGTCTTCAAGGTCCTTTGTAACACTGGACGTACACAAATAAATTTACCCACTGTACAGTTTAGTTATTCACTGTTTGTGTTGTTAATATTGAAGAAATAGCAATAAAAGTAGTACTTTACACTTAGTGTATATGGTAATAAAATAAAGGGAAATCTACTTAGCACGCTTGGTAACACGTCTTTCCGAATCACCACACAGGAGAGTTGTGTTGTAGATATATATATATATATATATATATATATATATAGATATCTATATATATATATATATATATATATATGTGTGTGTGTGTGTGTGCGTGTGTGTGTATGTGTGTATATAAACTAATATATACGCCGAAATCATTAACGATTAACGAGATTTATTGATTCGAGCAGGTCTTTCGTTGGATTTATTTATGTTACGCTTTTAAGTGTTCTATCTATGGTGGGAGATAATATATTAATCGCTTTAGTTTTGCGAAGTGCTCTTGTTTCACATTATTTATATTTCTCTATTTTTAATTTAATCTCTCTCCGCCCTGATATCAATTACAAATTACACTACGTTTACTGCCCTGACACAATAACATTTGAGGATACAATTTTGATATCGTTTAAATAGCTAAAGAGAGATTTCTCTCTCTAAGAGAGAAATCTCTCTTTAGCTATTAAAACTTAGAAAACTACTCGTCACTGAGTTCAAGTGGCCAGTGATATCAAAATGACAAATGGCATTAAAACACCGATAACAAAACTTTTTTCTTAAGAAAAACCGACTAACGTTGTTGAATATATCAATATTTTCAAAGTTAAATTTCTACTTCTCTCTATTTAGTATTAATTCATATTTATGCAAACATATGACCTAAATGTTAATATCTATTTATTTCATTTTAAATTATGATTGAAGAAAAAAATTTAATTAGTCCGAAAGGCATGTATTTTGATTTATACTTATTCAGTAAGTTTAAGAATTTTTCAGTATAAAATATAAAGGTTTGACAATTAGTCTATTTAGGTCTGGTTATGATTTAGTTATTTCGAATTCATATAATACACGCGTCGTTTATTTATTGTTCCCTATCGGATTGGTGAACAGAAAACACTTATGAAAACACGTTGGTATCTGTCGTTCCGTCTGTATGTCACAGCCATTTTTCTCATAGATCTTTTGATAAAGAAATTTTAAATTTTGCATTATTATAAAACGGGTGGCAAAATTTCAAATATAAAAGTGTTCGAAAAAGAAGACATCCTAATTGATGAAAAGACGCTTTAATTTTTTTTAGCGTTTTGTTACTTAATAATTGAAATCCCTATTTCCAAAATTTCGTCTAAAACTCTTCATATTATGAAGCTATTACAGATAACTGAATGGATGAATGAAGCAATGTAGCAATTGTAGTTATAGTTTTACTGTGGGATCTTAAAAGTGGGAAGATATGTATTGAACGGGTGGGTATTATCTACTTAATGTAATTTAACTACAGATTGCGACTATGCAATCCATGCTCTCCTGTAATACCAATATTATTGTTAGTTGCGATTTAAATCAGTAAATTAAAAGTAATTTCTTTGATTCCTAGAATAGAATAACAAAAGACATATAACATTATGTCAAAATGAAAAAAAATATAAAATAAAAGAAGAAATATGGTGAAGTTTTTCGCACATTGACATCATGTGTACCTCCAGACCCGATTTACTCATAGCTCGAAAAAATAACTTTAATTTTGGCAATCAACCTCAACAAGCAAAATAAATAAAATGACAAACAAAGAATATCCTAAGAACATAATGAAGAAAGTATTGGAAAGACGTAGATTAAGGAAAGAATGGCATAGATCTAGGTATCCCTCAGATAAAACAATCCTGAACAGAGCGACTGAGGAACTCAAGAAAATGATTAATGAGCATGAAAACTTAAACTTTCAAAATTATCTAGCCCACCTCACGCCTTACCAGGATAGTAATTACTTCCTTTGGCGTGCTACTAAGAATCTTAAGCGACCGAAAGAACACATGCCACCTATAAGAAGAGATAACTGTTGGGCCAGATCGGACCACGAGAAGGCAACAACTTTTGCAGAACACCTCAAAGACGTCTTTACGCCTTTACCGAGCAGCAACCTGGAAAAAGACAAAGAAATAACAGACTTCTTAAACTCTCCAGGTCAATTATGTCTTCCATTAAAACCAGTGAGCCCCAGAGAAGTTAATAGACAAATTAAATCTCTCCCGGTCGGAAAAGCTCCCGGTTATGACCAAATAGATACTACTCTCTTAACTAACCTACCAAAAAAGGGATTAATGTACCTGGTAGTACTATTCAACGCATGTCTGAGACTCTGTCATTTCCCCTGCCAATGGAAGCTTGCCCAGGTCGTAATGATCTTGAAACCTGGTAAAGAAGCAGCTGAAGTTGTATCGTACAGGCCAATCAGTTTACTACCTCTGGTCGGCAAACTTTTCGAAAAAATAATCCTGAGTCGATTGCAACCCAAACTGAATGAAATAATTCCCGACCATCAATTTGGCTTCAGGCAAAAACATGGCACAATCGAACAAGTTCATAGATTAACAAACACAATTAACGAAGCCTTGGAGAACAAAGACTACTGCTCCGCTGTTTTTCTTGATATAAGTCAGGCCTTCGATAAGGTCTGGCACATGGGCCTCTTATACAAAATAAAGAAGCATCTACCGTACTCATTTTATCTACTTCTAAAAAGGTACTTAGATAAAAGATGCTTTGAAGTAAAAGTCAACACTGAAACGTCAGAACTCTACGAAATCCACTCGGGTGTCCCTCAGGGCAGTATCCTCGGACCCGTATTGTATCTGATCTACACTGCGGATATTCCTAAAAATGTTGACACAGTAATGGCCACCTATGCAGATGATACTGCTATACTGTCCGTACATTCAGAAGCAATAACCGCGTCTATATTTCTTCAAAAACACCTTACTGAAGTTGAAGTGTGGCTTGCAGAATGGAGAATAAAAGCGAATAACAGTAAATCCGTTCACGTAACATTCAGTCTCAGAAAAGGAGATTGCCCAGCAATTACTTTAAACGGGCAACAGATACCGCACTCAGATACTGCTAAATACCTCGGCATGCACTTGGATAGACGATTGACGTGGCAAAAACACATCTGGAATAAACGTAAACAATTAGATACAAAATTGCGAAGCTTGTCCTGGCTCATCGGGAAAAAATCTCAACTATCTAATGAAAGCAAAATGGCTGTCTACAAAACAATATTAAAGCCAGTGTGGACATACGGGATCGAGCTGTGGGGTACAGCATCTAATAGTAACATCGAGATCTTGGAAAGATTTCAAACCAAGACAATGAGATATATGTTCCAAATCCCAAACTGTATAAGTAACAAATACATACTCCGAGATTTGAACCTAACAACTGTAAAACAGGAAATAGCCACCAGAAGTCTTAAATACCAGACCAAGCTATCTGAACATGTGAATGTGCTGGCTACCAAACTATCAGGAGATGGCAGTGTTAAACACTCACGACTAAGAAGGAACAGTATTCCAACCCTTCATAGCAGATTTCTAAACCCAAAGTGAGAGAGATCGATGGATTCTCCTCACAGCTAAATTACATACGCAGACTGTAGTCACCAATAATAACAGCTAAATGTGAAAAACAGATTGCTGTGCTAAGCAGAATACAAAAAAAAAAAAAAAAATTTTGGCAATATCATATTTCAGATATCGGACGAGGTAATGAATACAAATATAAAATAGTTTCTAAACGACTTTGAATCTACATTATAATAGCAAATTATTTGTTTGTTCTTAATTTCAATCATTGGCGCCTTGTTATTGCTATGGTTACGATATTTGACAGTTGAAATTTATACGTAAAATTTTGATTGTCTGGTTCTTTCGGTGAGACGTGCGATTTTCATTTGGTTGTTTCACGGAGTTAAGCTTGCTGAGTTTTAGATTTTAAAAGCTTAGTCTTTACTTTTCTTAAAGCAAAGACTAAAGGCATTAAGTGAAGATATGAAGTACATATAATTTTTGTGACTAATTTACATGTAAAATTTTATATTTGTCAATCTTATAAATCTTGAACTTTACAGTTCTTCCATTAAAATTAGTGTTCACTTATCCTTTTCGGTCGGCACATGGGTTAATTTTTTAGGAAAATTCACTTGACTTGTCTGATAATAGGTTAAAAATGGAATTGTGTACACGATCCTGACCTGGCAAATGCTCCACCCTGACGATGCTGTGTATTAACTCTTCCATAAAACGTTATATTCTATTTTTCATGCACTAAATTTATAGTCAATAATATTAACAGATAAAATTACAACGTAATGATAAAGTAACAAGTCCTTCATATATACCCTTTCCAAGTCCTTCATATATTCATTAGGTATTACTCTAACTGCTAAAATGACACGCTGTGACAAAACACGATTGCGGAAAACATGAATAAATAATTGAATAACTGAATTGAATTTCAGCCTCTCATAAATGAAACAATAAATAAAAATTGGGATAATTAGAGAAGAATTAAATTCACAACGGTACACGCACACCCAGTATTCCGAATCTTTTAAAATAACGATTGTTTTAATTATTTTTTTTTTATTTCTTACCATAAGTATTGTTTCATATTATAATCTGACAAAAATGGTGAATATATTTGGCGTTAATTTTGTAGAAATTCATTATTCACAATTAGATAAAACTACGTGTTGTGATATTATTTCTACTTTCTTTAAGTTCTTTAATACGACCTAGGTTTCGTTGTATTATAACATCTTCAGGTGGGCTTTTAGCAAATATGGGCTCAGGTGAGCTATTCCATAATCAAAAATTAAGTAAATAAAGAAGGAAAATTGTTCGATTATCTACATCACTGAATAAACCTCGCGGAAAATGTATTATGCACGAAGTTTATAGTCAATAACAAAATAACATTTCTGTACGATTCGGTTCCCACTCTATATGTGGCAAGATTTTTTTATCTAAATAGTATTATGTATGTTTTCTTTATAAGGCTGTCTTATAGTTATGATTTATCAATTATATATTAAGCTAATATATTACAAAATTCTTATACAATACTATAGTAAATCATTCTTAATATGTAAATCATCAATTATATATTAAGCTAATATAATAAATATCATTTTAATATTATGATGTCGATATCATAATATTAAAATGATATTATATATTTTTTTTTCCTTTTTATCCCGAAGTTTAAGATATTAAAGACTTAAAACAGAATAGTACCTCTAATAAAAAATGTTTGTAATTATAATAAAATTCATAAAAATGTACCTAAAATTATTTTGGTACTTTATAAATATATTTTAAGGCCAGAATGTTCTTTAATTCATAAATATAAAGGTAGAAAAATAAATTCGAGGTTAAAAAGTAACGTATTACGATTGGAAAAATATAGGTCTAAAAATTTGTTGGAGTATCACATCACATTTATTAAGGATATTTGCAAACTCCAAGCAATTATCTCGATCGGTAATATCATTATGCTATACAAATCTCGCTTCTTTATTTTTCTAGGCTGCTTGCCAAAAGAAAACAAATTTAAGTATCTCAGGATAATCGTCGATAAAAAAACAATGTAAGCAGACATATCACAAAATGAAAACACCGATTTCTCGTTAAGTCTTATTTATTTCTATCGTTTATTACTCCGAACGTTCCATTTGGACTTCCCAATGTCAACTGTTCTCTTACAAAAAACTTCACTCTCGATTTTTCTTCCGCCTTGCGTGGGTAAAGTAGTTAATGTCATCAAAAAAAGGAGGACGTTTAAATTGATTGTGTTTGTTCAATTACCTTCTTACTTCGTTTGTTTAGTACATTGTAAAATAGAGTGGCTTTGATGTATTTCTTGAATTCAGGTTGGGATTATGGTAATGAAAATTTTATGGCTTATTGCTGGTTGTGTAAAAGAAATTTGGAATTTTATGAATGTATTGTTCACATAACATTTAAAGTTTTTTATTTCTTTACGGTAAGGCTAAAAGGGGGGAATACACAAAAAAATATTTTAAATGTATTACAACGTAAATGTTTATAACTATAAAATGGTCATCTTGTAAAAAAATATCTCTCAAAAGCGACGATGTTTGGTAAAAAAATTCAAAATATCCTTGACTGTAACTATTTTCCTTTTTTCAAAATATTTTAAACAATAATTATATCCTCGCACAATTAATACGTTGACACGTGTATTTAATTCTCCTCCTCCATAAAAACACGAGTTCAGAAAAGAATTTCCATAAAGGGTTAAATATAATTTTGTACATATTTGGTGTGCATCGATACATGTAAATACATCTGCCAACATTCAAGAACTTACTACAGTATTGTATAAGGATTTTTTAAAATATTATGTACAAATATTTCCATAAAAGTTTCTTGTTAAAAAATAACAAACGTGTCCCTTTTTCCATGGATTTATGGAATTTTGCCAAAATTCCTTGTACACTTCTGATAGCCTATATACAGAGTGCTGCGTTTGATCTTTAGTCTGGCTAGCACTGGACTTTTGCAAGAAAGAATAAAAAAAATATGGATATTTCGCGGAGAAAACTTTGGACGCTCTTGCGTCATTAATTTCGTTTAGGGAGAAAACACCTCTTTGCATCTTCCATCAACACTTTTTCCTACATTCAATTGAAAAAAATAATAGGTAGGGAAAAGAAAGCATGCCATGTATGTTAAAATTCAGCATAATACTTCAGTTTTTGGATGAAGTGAAAATATCTTGTTTGACTACCATATAAGCTAATAAAGCTTAAGCTTTACAAGAGAATTAACGTCTAAATGGAGTTATGAGTTCCCGCTTTTACACCTAAAATATACTTTCACTTGAATGAACTGTTTCCCCGAAAACTGTGTTCTTTGCTTTCCTACTCTTGCCAATTTTGCTCGAAATTAATTTATTTACTGAATAAAAATTTAAAGACATATTAACTTATCCGGTTTTAGAGTCTATGACCAAATAATTCTCTCACTAGGAATTTTAACTCCTCATGATGACATAAGTAAAGTTTGATTATAATAAATTTTCTAGCCTTTATAAGAAGAAAATTTTATGAAAAATAAATGAACAGAAAATTACTTTATAAAGACGTTAAATTAACTTTTTTCTTTTGCTATTATTTACACTGCTTTTATAAGAAAATATTTTTTTAATTTTTTTTAAATTAAGAAGATGGAGAAATTCGCATACCTGGAATGACGGCAGGAGTTATTTGACTCCGCCAATTAAAATAAATTTTTAATCTAGTGGCATGTTTGGAAATATTTTCAAATTGATGGACAAACATACAAATTTTTAAATGGTTTGTAATAACAAACTTTTATTGACTCAAACTTTTTTGTCTACTCACAAATTTAGCAAAGACATATTTTTGAATAATTGTATTTTACATATAATGATTATTTAAAAATATGACCAATCCTGTTATATTTATCCTCACAGCCAGAAATGTAAAAGTGACGTCTCTTTCCTGTATATACCAATGAAGAGTGCATCGGTATCTATTGTATTGGAGTCGTGATTGTAGATTCCTCGGATATGTTGTTGAGTTTCAGAGTTTCCTGGAGTATAAAAACGTTGGCTTATCATATTTTGATACAGAATTCTGCAAATATAGTAGCAGTCTAAGGTAGTTTAAATAACAAGAACTGACCTTCTTCTACTCTGTACTTTCTTGCCTCTTGGTCAATAATATAAAAATAGAATGCAGAAGTTTCAGTAGTTATATTTTTTTTTCAGAATGGTTCTACAAGACGTACAGCAACATTTACGATTTTTCGGATGAGTTTCAACTCTACCCAAATAAGGCGAAGCATTTAGCAGATATTTTGAGTCTACAAAAAACCAAAGTTTCATACCACGCTTATCTAGCTTATAACACTTATATTGAATAATTGTACATCTAACTAGATTGTAAATAGTTAAACGTCATATTTTCACCTGGCTATTAGAAAATTACAGAGTTGTTCATAAAACGACTCCATACTTGTTAAATCAGTGCAAACTTATCGGTCTGCAATCTTAAACATCTTTCAAATCACAAAAATCGAATTTTATATATATATATATATATATATATATATACATACACACACACATATATGTATATAAATATGTATATATATTTTTATTTTATTTATATATATATATATATATATATATATATATATATATATATATATATATACATATTATCTCTTATAATCGATCCTTTGACATTGTTTCGAAATAAAAGGCTGTAACCAAATTTTGCTCCACTCTCCTTAGCCCTTTGCACCTTAATTATTTTGAAGTTGTATACTAGCTGGAAGAAAAATGAATAATGAGAGAATTTTCATTTAGACGATTTTCATTTTGCTGCATTTAATATCTAGTGGGTCGATGACCAGTTTTCTTCTCTTTTATATTTAAAAAATGTAGTCAGATTTGCCACTACCGACTATTCTAAGAAACGATAGATATATAGTTGGTGAATACTTAGCAGAATATTATTCTCGATTCGGGAGAATTTTCTTTATCTTGACAATCGAGTTGGCATTCCACATCTTCATCCTCACCGTCTGATTGATCAAATTGATGGAGAAAATATTTTAAAGCCTCTAATATTTGACGATCGCTAAGTCGAGACATAGTAACACAGTTTTAGAATCATTAAGGGCTTAACTTCAAAATAGGTTAAAACAGTCCTGCCGGTCTGTCTAGTGTTAATATTTTCCTGTTTATATAAGATAATGTAAAGAAATTTTAGACAGACAGTGACAGTGAGAAATCTGAAATAATTCCTATTATTTTTCGTTATATTTAATTTCACACTAATTTTCTCTACCCCAGCTCAAAACCGTATAAAAAATAATTCAACATGAGCTCAAAATATAGACATCAGTGACTCCATATTCAGTAACGACATAAAATACTAAATATTTGCAAAACTATCATAAATTTAAGGGTTAAATACCTCAAAAGGAAAAAAGGTACCCTTATAAGTGATCCACTTCGTTGTACGTCTATCTGTCGAGACCCTTTTTCTTATGAACGCATTGAAGTATCAAGTTAAAATTCAAATATCAAAACTTAGGTCTACGGTCCTTCGGAGCTATATGAAAATCAAGTTTCTAGGTCAACGCAATCAAGGATAACTCAAAAAATACCGCCATAAACGCCGCATATTTTGACACTCGCAAGTAAATTAAAACATATGGGATACTTTCCATTGGTTTAGAATCATGCAGTTTGGAAGAGCCAAGGTCTTAAAGCACGAGTAAGGAAGAAAATCTCATAATCGTTGCAGTTATATTTTGAAACGCTTTTTATAGATGTAAAAACTTACATCTATAAAAGATGTGGTAGGCAATATATTTACGTTGTGTAAAATTAATATTTGTAAATGATGTAACAGGAATACTATGTATGTTTAAATGTTTGTGTCTATATGTGTACGGTATCCTCGTAGTCCCAATTTTACTAGTGTTTGACAGTTTTTTGTTTGTTACCATTCAGTTGAAATTAAATATTAACGGTATATAACGAAAATCATAAATAGAAAATGTGTTCGAAAAATTACGGTTAATTCTACAATTTTATTTACAAAACATTAAGCTAAGTAATAAATTTTAAACTTAAAGACTTTCAACAGACCAAATCGTTAATTTTAAACGTTGCTGAAATGATGACTATAGTTAGAATTGTATTTTTACTAAGTTGTTGAAATATTCTTTTATACCTCCGATAAATACCTGAATGTCGTTATTAGCACACGTTTGTTCATATTAAGAGTTAAAATGTAAATTTGTTTTTATTTGTAATCTTATTAAAAACTGTCAATAAAATTAATTTTCACTTGACGGTTTTTATACGATGAAACATCTTTTTAAATTAATAAGATTAGTAAATTTCTTCGATGCTAAATTTCTAACAACTAATCTCTATTTAACATAATCCACGCCAATATAAAATAATCCACGCCGACATAACATAATCCACGCCGATATAACATAATCCACGCTAAAATAAAATTGTACGTTGATTTTGTTTGAAAAAATCATTAATGGGTGGAAGTTTAGGAATAACACTTTTGTCACTTTTTTCACTTTTAAAGTTTTTTATTTTCGACTCGTCTTACGTGTAGGTCTGCCATTGAGAATGGAACATAACGAAAATTTGAGGCGCAGTCAGTGTTGCGCGACAAATAATAAATAATTATTTTTGCTATTGATAGTTAAATATATTATCTGTAGTCATTTGATAAATAAAACGGGATAAATGGATGAACTATGATGTAGGTTTAAAATAATATATTATATAACGGTATACCAAAACAAGATCATCATTTCGAAATACACTAAATACTTAAGACCCACATTATTTTTATTATGCCATTGCTCATTAGCTTTCCTTTCCATCTTTTTACCGAACTACTATATATATATATATATATATATATATATATATATATATATATATATAGTCCATTTAAAGTATTACTATGACAAGTTAAACCTTATAAAATTAGGTACAAAAAGGTAAAAAATACCATTTTTAAAGTTTTCATGGAGATAAATACTCTTTAAAAATGTCCGATACTTTTTACCCGAAGCTTTGTTATGCCTAAAACAAACAGTAAAAAACGGGTGACTTCGATCCTACTACCGCAAAGATAACTATTGTCGTCGAAATTCCTACTTCATTTACACGTAAATTAATACTTAGTTCACGTGCAATAAAAAATATTAATAGAAATATGTATCCATTCGCTTTGCGGCAGAAAAACAATATTTATTCGAAATTATTTTGAGAAAATTGACAGCTGGCAAGGAAAAAAGAAATAAATTTCTAATTCCAAAGGCACAAAAATTATGTATCTTCGTTTCAACTCACCGTTTTCAAATAATGATTCTAATTTTATATAAGTCTATAAAAGAGATAATGAGAGTAACAACTAGTATACATATTAAATAAATGATAAGCAATATACTTAATTCAAGTGACAATATATTTAATTTCTAATCGCAATAGTAATTAAATTTTCTCATTAATATAGCTATTTTGCATTTAGCCAGAAGACATTAATGAAATGTTTATAAATATGCATCACACATTATAGAATTAGTTATTCACTCTATATATGGAAGATTTAACTATAGACACTAAAACTAAAGAACTAAAAAGTAATAAATGTTTCCCTATAGTTAAGAATTATGTGTAGTTCACAGCTCATAAAAGATAAATGTTATAAATTTAATTAAATTAGAAAAAAAATAACTAATAATAAATTAAAAAGTAAATAATAAATAGCCGCACATATTTATAGTCAACATGGCACTACCAAAAATTAATCTTTTACTTCACATTAATTTATTTTTATCTGAATGTAACCATGCACAGTTAACGAATAAACCGAATTATTTCAAACAATATGGTTAGATCAATTTTATGGTTACGAAAAGTTTTTCTCCGATCGTCAGATACAGATCGAAGGAGAAGATCTACAGACTGTTTTTGTTTTGACTTTCTTACACTTTGCAGAATAGATTGTAAACAACGAAAACTCAGAATATATTTTATTGTGGCTAAATAAACAATATTGTGACAAATTTGAACGCCGGATATCCACATATTTTTATATTTGATAATTTTTCGTTATCTTTCTAAAGACAGTATCACATATTTTCAATTAAGTATATACTATTCAGAATCCTTTCCCCAATGTGCCTTGTTTTTATTTGCATATCACGTAAATTACGCCTAAATAATTACGTAATAAAATCAGTAAATAAAATCGAAGTAATTTTTGTTGCAGTTAACTGGAACTAATTTTCACGCAATTATGTAAAACATTTTTATAAAGAGAGTACCAAGGTAATCGCGTTCAGCTTTGCTCTTTTATGAACTTTTATTTATAAATGATGATGAAAATAAAATTCAGTATATTTAGATTACTGTATTTATTATAAATGTTTAAATATCACATGAAGATACTTTGACTTTTTAAAAAATGTTTCTTTATATCAGCCTATATAAATTATAGGAGAAAATTTTTTGAAGAAAAGAAGAAGAGAGAATATTTAATTAGCATTAACTTAAGGCCCTTTTCCATCCTCTAATTGAGTATAACGTGGACCTGTGGTAGGAATGCTTTTAACTTATTCTTCAAACTTCAAGAAATGCCATAAAAAGAACTGAAGTGTTCCAATCAAATTAACGTTTAGCTCTGTACTTTATGCACCACAATAGCAAATTCAACATAATTTACAAGTTTTACTGAAAATCTGTGCTATTGCATAATCATTTGTTGAATCAGGTCTGGTTTTAAAGACATGCACTTCTTTGACGAATTGTTCAAAAATAACAATACTAAGTACTATTTACTAAGCAGGATTGTCACAAATAATTTAAAACAATGAAATAATAAAAGTACCATTAAGAAGAAAAATAATTATTATTACACTATTCACAAAATCAATCCAAATCGAAAGTAGGTACAAACTTGTACACACATTTAATTAATTTCACAATATTTTTTTGAAGTTGTGCCAGTCAAGTTTTTTGTTTTGTTTTGTTTTGATATGCACGTCAAAATATGTCTCAGCTGACAGCAACCTCAAAAATGATTTGTTAACATACCTACTCGGGTACTAATACTACTTTTGATTTGGATTTATAATTGATTTTCTGCATATTATAACACTTATTATTTGTTTCCTTTAAGTTAATCGCATTTTTATTGTTTTGTTATCTTAAGTAGTGTATGTGTGTACAAAGATAAGTATATTTATTTTTTTGGAAATAGTTTTTATTTCTTTATATTTAGTTATATATAGTTAGAAAGTAATACTTGTAGTACTTATAATATTAGATAATCTTTTGTTTTTCATAATTCGATAGCTACAGTTATATCATATCAATCAGTGAATAATAATAATATGTAATAATGTTATTTGAAAATATAGACTATTAAATTCCGTTCTTCTAAATTATAATAAAACTAATACCGTAATTTATATTACATTTTTATATTAAATCCCTACATTTATTAATATTATTGAGAATTGCGTCATAATTTGACAACGAGCATATATCAAATATTGTCTGGTAACACATTTAACAGTATATGTTTTACAAACTACTAAACCTATTTTGTTGACAGTTTTACTGTATATTTTAACTAAAATGTACCAAAAGTTAAAAAGTTTTTACAATCAGATTATTAGTTTCTAGTAGCATAAACATGTGTATTTTTATGTGTATGTTTATGTTTACCTACGCATACGAAATTTTATACATTGGGTTGGAAGGCCTAGTAGAACTAACACGTATAAATATTTTTTAGTTTCAATAATATTATATACATGCGGGTCGAATTGATAACCTCCAGTTTTTTTAAAGTCGGTTGATAAACATGATCATAACGAAGACATTTGGAAGCATATGAAAAACATAATAAAGTAATAAATAACGAAAAGAGTATAGTGATCTTAAATATTTTTGTATAATAATATATCTTATTTATAATATTAAAATAATATATAATATATTTATTATATCCTTCAGATAAAGGTAATTTTATACTCGAAAAACTTCGTTTTTTTAATTTTTAAGATTTATGAGATTGTTTATTAAATCAAATATATCTAAATTTCATTTATTTAGAAAAATTCACTCTTCAAAAAGTATCACTACGTTGCTATTACCTAGAGCGCACCTAAGTATACGTTTGTTAAAATTTCGTTTTCTTTAGAACTGTAACTGAAACAAGTAAGTATAAGGTATTGCGATAAGTAATTTTAATTTTTGTAAAAAAAAAAATTCCAGGGACAATTAAAAACAAATTTTTTGGCCCACAAAACTAAACTAACCGTCCTGCTATGCAGACATTTGTTTTTTTCTCTTCGAAGATAACATATAATTGTTAATAAACAGTCAGCACGTTATATAAAGGGTTATTAGATTACGATCCTCTCTTAGACATAATAGATCTAGGAGCACTCAAAACCAGTACCCTTTATACTACGTCTCTTATATACAGAGTAATTTGAATTAATAAATAATTTAGCCAAATAATAGTGTTATCTAATTAGGGTAGGTTCGACCTTATGGAAAACCTGAGTCTAATGTAAAATTTTATTGACGAATTTAGACAATATTGTCAATATTTCGTCAGAGAAATAACAAAAATACATCGAAAAGTGGGAAATAAAAAGAAACACCATCGATCCGAAAGTTAATAAATTAAATAAATCTATTACAGTCTTACGAATGACATTCTTAATTGAAAAAAAGTTAGAAATATTTGCTATCGGCCATAATTTTAATCTAAAATTTTATAATAATATTAAAAATAATATTAGAATGAAATTTTGTTCCAAATAAAAGCTAATAAATTAATTTAAGGCTATCAAAATCATTAATAAACTGAATTGAAAGAAATACAACCCCGGCATCGCTGAAGGGTTGTCATCCGAAGGGCAGTTTAATGAAGACAGTGTCTTCTTATACGCACTTCGCCGATTATATTATGTCTTATTCTTCTTTAGCCATTTTAGATTACTAAGGTGTAGGTCTCCTTTAGTTTATGCCATCTGTCACAATCTTGAGCGATTTCTCCCAGTTCACTCCATTTTCTTTTGACGTCGTTATTCTAACGTAAATGTAGCCTTCATTGTAATTGTCTCTCCGCGTGATCTCCATTCCTCCACTATCCTGTATCACGAGCTTTGTTTCCGGCAACATGACCAGCCCACTCCCATTTTAACTTACTACCCGTTTTATGGTGTCGGTAACCTTGCTATACCTTGCTGCTTGTATGCCTCTTAGTCACTTATTTGTTATATGGTATCTCAGTGTAATATCAATCCGTTTCATCTTGATTGCTCTTTGAACCAGTAGAGGACTCAGTTTGTGAAGGAACACATTATTAACATCCAGGCCTCTGTAATGTATGGGGATACTGATAGGACATACTTGTTATATCTCTTCAACATTGATTTTCATGTTGAAAACGAGCTTGAGCTTGTAATATGCCGCCCAAGCTAGTATCATGCGCATGTCCATTTCATTTACTACTTTATTTTTACTCATAACCCATAACCATTTCCTGCCAAGATACATATATATTTTTCCACTCTATCGATGACAGTGTACTTTACTCTGATGACTTCAGTATTATTAGGATCATTAATCATAACCAAAGTTTCGTCAAAGTTCATTTTCAAACCATACTGTTCAGAGGTATGGTTAAGTTTCTATATCACATCGGATGATATCATTCTCAGAAAACCAGGGGATTCCCCGCTTAATTGAGAACTCTACGATATTATTCGCGAACTTGAGGTACCTCGATCTCTGAACTCCTATAATAATACACCAATTCTCTTAAGGATATCCTCCAATATGAGAGTGAACGCTTTTGGAGAAAGCATGTCTCCTCTTTTCGGATTTCGACTCGTTAGGTCTCTTATTTTTTTTTAGTAAACAGTCTAATCTCGTACATGATAGATGTAGGAAATAAATGTAAATATACAATATTTTGGGAGGAAACTTCCCAAATACATGTACAATAATATAGGCCTGAATTATGTAAAATATTTATATTTGATGGGAATATGTCCGAAATTATTTGTGATTTAAAAGTAAATTTGGAGCAAATAATGAATTATTTTTATTAATTTAAAGGTAATACATAATTGAAATAAAATAAGTAACGCACTCATAACATTATTAACGATCTATTTTCTTCAATACATTTCTTGTATTAATTTAATTGAAAATTATTGCTCTTCCGACAAGTTGAAATGATCAGAGTTATACATTGATGTAAGTTATTAGTTAATGTATAATTAAAAAATCTCTAGTTTCGTCAATGAAAATACGTAAATTTTATTTATTTACTTACGTACCTTAACGTATATAATCAATACAGGTGTCGAACTTATTGCTACGAAAACTATCTCTTAGAGCCAATGAGAATCAAAACCATAGTTTGCAGTGCCGTCAAAGGCCGTGTGCCTTGGGATCAACTCAATATACTACGGTGGCGACTGAATTTTCTGTAATGATGTTTAATAAAACATCGGCTCAAATTACATTTAAAATACATAATGTAGAAATACGTAATTCAGTACAAACGGTATTGAGATAACGCCACAAACCTGTTAGTTTTAAAGAAAACTTTTATGTTTTTATTCTCTGGTTATGTACACAGAAAATTATTCAAGTCATCTCGAGGTTGATGCATACTTCTTTTATTATAAGTTTGCACAAATAAACTTATAGTACAAAATCCTGTCTTGTATGGCAGATAAGTGAGAATACACAATAAAGCATCCTGCATTGGTAATGGCGAGAGACGTTCACCCGGAAGGTACATCCGGGATCCAATTAGGAATCCTTCTTATAATATAAATCCCCGATTTTGTTTGCAATCATCGCGAGACTGCGGCCTTGTCCCTCCATTTGTACATCGTTAGCACATTGTTAGATTCTTACGAGTGTAGACATTCTTTTATTTAAAATAAGATTTAATAGTAAATCATTTCTTAATTTTAAAACATAAATTGGCACGTTTGTTGTTATTTGAAACAGAATTACTTAGCATTTCGTTTTCCCCATTCCATATGATTTGAAACAATTTTGCCATTTTCTTTATTTCAGTGTTTCTGAAGATTGTCCAGTTTTTATTGTATATGTAACAGAATAGGAGTCATATGTTAAAGTTGTGAGTTACAAACATTTAATTAAATGTTTTTAATTTATATAATATCGTACGTAATATTCTTTGGCAAAAATACACAATTTCAAGCTCAACCTTTGACGAAAATTATTTTAAAATATTTTTAGAAGCTCATTATACAACTACAAATGAAGGAAACATTATTGAACATAGGTTATTTTGAATACCGCTGAAAGTTTAATTTATGTAAATTACTATTGTTTCCATATCAACAAATTTCAGGACGTATTTATGCAAAACGTTTTATACGAGCAAAACTATTAAAATTCAAAACATACTTGAACATGAATGGTTCAAAATGCAATTTTTACTATATTAAACTTAAAAATTTCAAAATTTACTTGGTATTTAATGTTCATATGTAACTTTAAAAATATTTATAAACATTTTAATTGCAAATGAATTGAGAAAAAATGGCATAAATTAAAGATTACCTTAAATCTTGTTTATATTATGCCTATTTATGAATATAACAGTTACAGTTTTTTTGACATATACGAAGATATGAGAATGGTAAATCTGCATGAACTTTTAATATCTTATTGAGAATATTTTATCACAAAACATCTTGAATAAGCGCTACGCAAAAATCATAACCCATATAATTAACCAAATACCAACAAAACCAAATATAATTACCTTATAATAACACTTTAAAGTATTCGCCTAAATTCATGAAAATTTTATTAATAATAATTCAATTTTATACCTATATTACGATCTGATCAATAAATATAACCTATATTTCAGGTATAATCATTATAATCGAAATAACGTTAACTTTGCGACGGGAGAAAATTCAAAACGCTATAATGAAATTATTGAACGAAGAACGGATTCAAGTGAACGGACGCAATAAATTTAAACGTCATTTCTTTTGTTTTTTGACAGCACAAACTATTTTGCATACACGGGACGAGAAGGAAAAATGGAGAAAACAACTTTCTTTAAGGGAGCCGCTGACACACGAAACTCCGGAAAGCGCGTCGGGAATAATAAACAAGGAAGATAAGTAAGGCTTAACAAAAAATGGCCTTTTTGTTTTTATGTCATATCTGTCTGGTTCGTCTTTTTTCCTGAATGGCTGTCTGCTTCATGTTTCTTTCGCCGACAAGTAAGCGAAAGGTTTAAATTTATTATATATTTCTTGGTACGATCTTAGCAAAACCGACGATTTAGATTAGAAATCCTTACGCTGGTCATTTATAAAGTTTGTGCTTTATATCTCTTGGTAAGAAAAATGAATGCAACGAATTTGATTAAATATAACTTTTTCTCATTTTGAAGCAGATTGGTTTACCGAACAATTATAATTTGTTATTTATTAAGTTTAAAAAAGCGCAATATTTTTAAAAATTTTACTCTTTAAGGTAAACTAGTTATATGGACCGTTTAAAAGTTAACATTCGTATAGATTAAGTTGATTTATTGTACATTAAAATTTACGAAACTATTATATATAACACATTGGGCAGATGAAATTAGTTACAGAACAGAAATATTAAGCAATTATTGGTTATAGACAAAATTCTTTATATATATTGAGAAATTATCGTCTAATTTTGTACAAGTTTAATATGCTAAATCGTGTCCTAATCATTTGCCGCCCCAAAAGCTTCTATTCTACATCACTAATATTCCAACTACAATTGTAATAAGGTGAATAGCGAGAACAAAATAACAAATCATATGTATATATCATACTTACACACCGTTAAAGATAACTACAAAAGCTTACATAATGTTGTAGGTTCATTTAATATTTCAGAAAGGGATAACAGCTAATTGGCTACAGTTCTCTCAAGTCAATTATATGTATTTCAGAACTAGTAGCTGTAGAGCTTTCGTTCGCGTAGGTTTTCAATTAAAAGGGGATAGCATTTGTCCCTCACTCAATGAGATCACCGCAAAACAGATTTATAAATATCTTTAAACGCCACGCGTTGTGAAAGAAAAACATAACAAACAAACAACAACTTCAAATGCTTCTTCTCGTTGCGTTTTTTCATTAAACTCCTTGAGCGCACAGGCACTTTTCGTAATATTCGTTCGTGCGTTATATCGCGAAAATAATGTCGAATAACTAGATAAGAAACGTAGTATCTCTAAACTTCATTTTAATTTAATTCATTATGAGTGGCCAAATAATAATTTAAAATAAGGGTAAATATAAAATTCGGTTATCCTAATAAAATTTATTTTATCATTAAGTTCTTTCTATACAAAAATTTAGCGCCGAAATGAAGTTATGTCGGTAAAAATAACTTTAAACCATAGACTAATATATCACCATTTTATTTATTATTTCGATCTCTTTTTTATAATTGTCTATATATTTAATTCATTTTAGTGGAAATATATGTTTGAACGACATGAGTGCTAGCGTGGCGTATAAGAAACGTGCGAGCTAGAGAGGTTAATTAAAATTTTCCTCCTAGCCTGAGAGATCTTATTGGATAATAAATTCGGACTGGAAAATAAATGTGAAATTTATTTTAAATAAATTAACATTCGCCCAGTTTCTGAAAATTAATACTTAGGACTTACTATCAATAAAAAATACAAAATTATTTGAAAACAATTGGTTGGAATTTAGTGATTTACTAATTTCTTAATATTTCAAAAAAGTATCAGTGAGTAGCTTCAAATCCTGTACAGTTTGCTATAATTTGAATTTGAAATAGGAATAAGAAATTCATAAGAAAATCGTAGAAAAATAAATTATAAATATTATTTAAAAATATGAAAATGAATTAATTCTTAAAAGGTAAGTCTACGTGCAGAAATGCAGAAACGGTCATCAGATGAAAAAATATAAAAAATTAATCATATGAGCAATAAAGGAAATCATGGATGATCTGTTTATTGATTACAAAAACAATTATAATCTTTAGCATTATGTAGGACCTCTATATAATGCTTGTGGTTAACTGCAGCTTAATTGATGAGTAAAATATAGAAAGTCAAAATGGAACATTTCAAAATTATTTTTTTTCTAATATTGTTTTATTGACTCTTTACTTTTTTTTCTTTACTTTTTTCTAATATTGTTTTATTGACTCTTTACTTTTTTTTAGACTATTTCTAAAATCTAATATGTCGAAAAGCAAAAAAGAACAATAAACATAGATAAATTAAAAATTTATATAAAAAATCAAAAATTTATATAAAAAAAGCTCATAAGTTAAAATAAGTGAGATAAAATAGCACGTTCTTGAATGAGCTTTGTTAAAGAAGCAAAAATAACTAGGTAATGCCTTGTATCTAGATTTTTCTGATATTATAGATATCACAACCTGATTTTCTTACTTTTACTATTTTTGCTGTAAAACTCTAAAAATTGTTTTCTTGAACTACCTAGCTGACTTCACAAACACTTTTTGAAAGAAGCATACTTTAAATTTATTTATTATCACTATTATAAATATGTTGTCATAAGTATATACTATTGCTATTGACAAAAGTCATCCTTTTAATATTTTTTATCGCGATACGGATCTCATCAAACAAACATCCAAAAGTGACTCAGTAGATGTAAAGGATTTATAGCACTAGATATTAAGAACTAACTCTAGGATTTTAGGAGAATCATACCCTGTTTTCGGTACGATATCGGTGATATATAGAACTTAACAACCCTTACTTCCTCCGTATCACACCTTAACTCCCTTCACTTCATGACAAAAATCTCTATGCTTGTAGATTTTTCTGTATGAGTAAATTTAGTTAGCTGGCGTTGAGTATAATGATGTCTGCAGTAACGTAATCATTCAGTTTACAGATCAGCTTTTGATGATTATTTTCTAGGATTTCCTGTGAGTGTGCGTAGTTCTTATTGCTTACGAGAGCGTTATGCAAAAGCAGTACAATTTGTAAAACGTACTTCCGGGAGTTAATCATCTGCTTCTGGTGTTGCAAATTGACATGAAAAAATTAATTGAATGTTTGAGAACTGGAGTTTTAACAGACTCTGATTTAAATATTTCTAAAAAGTTTTTGGCTAACCTTTTTTTACCTTTAAAATTAAAGTGTATTATTTTTGAGGATATATATATATATATATATATATATATATATATATATATATATATATATATATATATATGTATATATATATATATATATATATATATATATATATGTATATATATATATATATATATATATATATATATATGTATATATATATATATATATATATATATATAAATATTTAAGCAGCTGGCATTTAAATTTGTGGCATATTTACATTAAATCTTACTTTCTGTTATTTAGTTTCAATTGAAATTCAAAGATCAGAGTAATTTAAGTGGGAGATATTAAAAAAAAAACAATGTAAAGCCCAAATCCCTAAAAATAATTATAAAATAATATGTTATTATCATGAAATAATTATTTAACTGCATATATTGAATTACAAACACAGTTGCCGAAAGATTTTCCTTTTCTTCCAAGAAACTCAATGATTCACTGCTCTCGCTTAAGTTACAATAAAACAGATCATCGTGATGAAACGTTGCCCAGGCCTGGTCGCGATCACAATTCGAGCTTTAAGTTATTATCAGTCAAGTGAAGTTAGATGCTTTCCACGCGATAAACTTAAATTAGGTACGTCTTGTATCGTCCATTAATTATAGCGGGTTAATGCGTAAGCGCCACTTCTATTCGAGATTTGTGCGGTCGGATTAAGGCAAGCTGTCCGGCCTGCTATAAGTTACATTGATAATTAGGTCGGCACATGGATAGTACCAAATGAATTTACGAATTCAATGTCGTTGTAGTTTTTGTTAGATATGAAAATTAAATATGTCTTTTTTAAGTTTGGCAAATTTCATATTCGTCTTTCAAAAATTAGTTTAAAATTATGAAAGTTTCCAGTATTTTAATTTTTTTTATTAGTATCTATAAAAAAGGTTTGAGTTTCCCCGTTTACTTTGTTTTGTGTTAATCTTGTCTTGATTTTTTATGATTACTAAAGATTATATTAGTCAAATAGTAATTAAAAGAAAATCTTAAAAAAATCATATCAACATAGATATATAACACAGACCTTCTGTATGTTGGAACACCAATAAAAAGGTTTCCTAACCATATTTCTTCACACACACACACACACACACACATATATATATATGTATATATATATATATATATATATATATATATATATATATATATATATACATACTCCAAAGCAAAATTAATGGAATTTTATGCAATAAAAGAAATCATGACCATCAATGAAATACAAGAATATCAAAGTTAAAAATAACAGCACAACTAAACTGTTAGTCGTTACGATGAACAAGAAACATAATTCTGAAAATGTGTTGGGCTACTGAAAACCTAATAATCGCGATAGGTGATAACATTAAGCCCAGACAACTTCACCTACTGATTTTTCTAGGATATTTGCAGGAAAAAACTTTTAAATATAAATATCTAAGGATGCTTATCGACAAAATTCCACTTGGATTATTACTTTAAAAAAAACAGTGTAGACAGACTAAATATGAAAACAAAAAATTGCTTTGTCGTTAAGCCTTATTATCTCCATCATATATTATTCCGAAGTGTAATTTGGATTTTACATTGCCACTCGTCGTCTTAGAAAAAACTTCTCTCTTGACTTTTCTTTCGTCTTGCATACTTAAAGTAGTTACTGTCATCATAAAGCAAGAAGACCGTTCAAATTGATTTTGTTCATTCAATTATAGGTATTTCGTATGTTTAGTACATTGTAAAGTATCGTGAATTTAAAATCTTTTCTACATTCACTTTGGAGTTACTTTAATCATAATTTTATAGTTTATTGCTGGATGTGTAGGAGAAATTTTGAATTTCAAGAAAATTACGTCCACATTATATTTTAGTAATTAATTTTTTTTTAAATTTATAGAATCACTGATTACATTTATTTATAAAATCACTGATTATAAATAACTAAGAAAAAGTTTTATTACATCGTAACTCAAGTGTGCATATTTATAAAATACTGGAATAAAATGCAATTGAAACGCAAAAGTTTTTAAGAAAAAGTTAGAATATTGTATTCGGCTACCGCATTCAACAATCGTTTAATATTAGAAGAGAGTTGATGTGTGAATGAAGTTACTGAGTTTCCATCGTGATGCATAAAAAATATTTTTGATGGAATGTGCTTCTCCATTTACCGTAATCTCTACGGACCTTTGTGGCTTTCGACTATTATCTGTTTGGCTTGCTGTTTAGTCATTCACATGATAACAAATTTGAAGACACAGACATATTAAGGTGCAACTTTTTCAATAAAAGCCTAAACATTTTCGTCTTCTAATGGACAATGGAATAAAAAAGAAATTCATAACAATATAACAACTACACTTTTAAAATAGAAGAGGTTTTATGACTTATATTTTTTACGACTTTCTCGTATTGAGTGTTATTGTTGCTTATGTTATATTTGATTTTATGTCTATCGTGAGATCTATCGAAATAGTATCTTCAATTATTTTTCAAACCTCTTGAATTTTACGAACGCGGAAATGTATCTGAAAAATTGCTGTAAAATAATAATATTTTATACACTTTGTAATATTTAGGAACGATGAAAATAGGAACGATTAAATAAGGATTAAATTTTTAATATTGATATTATGGTACATGTAAATAGATACCTGTATAAAATTTAGGGAGTCACTAATATTTAATAATATGTTTTTAATATGTAGTTAGAGGTTATAACTCATAATTAGGAAGGAGTTTATATTTTATGTTTTTGTGAAGTGAAATTTGTCATGGCGTGCGTCAACATGAAAAAATAAATGGAAGAAAACTGGCGTGAAGTATACGGTCCAATGTCCCGGCTTATCTTTTTTAGTCGCTTGTCTCCGTGGATCCTCCATCACTTCCTTCTGTATCTTATAATTTTTCTTTGTGTCTTGTGTGTTTTTAAAAACTTTGTGTAATTGCACGTATTTGTCAACCACTAAATAAGTTTTGGTTAAACTTTGCAAGTTATTTTCTATCAACTTCCACGTTATCCGAAATAATTAAGAGATTTCGCGAATATATAGTTCCATTGACAATAAAATATTAATACATTATTGAGCTCATATTGTGATGAGATCGGAAAGTGGCCATAATAACTGTATTAAGATAGAGAGTGTACCTATCCTGTTTGGAAACATTTATTTCATCTTAGTAAGACTTAAAGTCTCGCATAAAAGTCTTGGCCTCATGATGGTCGTAAAAAGTAGGCACAGCGACTTTCGATCATATTTATTATTAAATTATTTTATATTCGGTCGTATTTAAATAATCTTATCAAAATTTTTATCTCGCATTAAGTTCATCGCATTAATTTGGTGACGATGAATTTTTCAAATTTGGCTGTTTGAATCATCTTAGCAAAACTTTTAACCATTATATTTGGCCATGTTTAATTTCTCGTTTTCTATTCTTTGTTACCACGTGGTCTGTCCAAGGTCTGAAAAGATGGTAGTAAAAATTAATCCATACCCATTTAATTTCGTTTCATTAGTCTTGTGTTATCATTTTCATGCATTGCCTTTCATTCAGAGATGAAGAGTTTTGGTCTATAATCTTCGGTTTCTGATTATCACACCAAAATATGGTTAAACGACCCTAATATATACGAACAACAGATTTGTTTTGCATGAATACGGTCGATTTAACTCACTGAGTTTTTTATTTTTGTATGATGTTCGTATTATGATATGGGAGTCAAAAAGTGGTTGAGGTTATTCTATATTGGTGAGTAGCAAACGTGTCATTTTTAGACTCGTATTATTTGACGCAAAGTTCAGAAAAGTTTATGAGCGTGCCAGGTGCTTTATTTAGTGCTGCTGCCACGCAAGGTTCCTTTGTATTATGCTTTAGTAAGATATCTTTGACGATCAATTGCATATATAAGACATTCGGATATACAGTATCGATGGTTTTATACAAGTACGCTCTGCTTGACCTATGCTTCAAAAAGGATAGTTTGGTTCATAACGTACCTCGCCAATGGTTTATGGTATGTATGTTTTGTCTGAGCTCGTATTGTGCGGAACATAATTTTGATACCAAATATTTGACACTGTAGGCAGAAAAACTATTGACCTGCCAGTTAAATGAGATATGCGCCATTAGAATAGATTTTCAAATTGTTCAGGAAGAGTAACAACCTGGAAACAAACTAGGAAGTGAAGTTTCATTGGTCGTGTGTTTTTAAACGGTATTATACAATTGTTTGTGAATACTTTGAAATCTCACAATTAAATTACAAGTAAAGTTCACCTCTTATTTGCATACTACGGTAAACAAAATTTTTTATTTTAAATTTTTCTTTGAATTGGATCGTTTTACAATGAAAAATCTTTTTGACTTCTCAAAAAAAATTTTTATTGCATTATTTTTTTTTCAGAAGTCTGAATTGATATGGTATATTCGTGAATGTAATTTTTCATTCAAGAATTTTATTTAGTTTATTAGGGTAAAGGTAATTATGACCTGATTAAGTAACATATTACGTATGGGTTTATACATGTTATATTATTTTTAAGTCTTTATATCAAGACAGTCCAAAGGAATAAAAAATACCTTGAATTTTACGCGAGGTTACACAATTAATTACAAAAAAAAACTTTTGAAAAAATATAATTTGCCTTAACATTTATTCGCAATAAAAAAAATTCATATGAAATTTGCGTCATGAAATATGATTTTTATCACATTCAATATAATTTTTTTTCTTGCTATAATGTAGTTTCCAGCCACAATTTTGATTTTGCAAAATTATCAACAACATATTACTTTGGGTAACTAAAACGACTGAAATGTTTATCATCTTCGTTGGTAATTTCTCAAAAAATATTTTTCCCGGGAAATAGTCAAATATATTTACAAATATGTGGTATATTTGAATATTTCCTGAAAAATATTTTGAAATTTGAAATAAAAAATAATGAAACTTATTATAAACTTAAGTTATGTATATATGGTACAGACGCACACGCATGTATATTTACATATATATATATATATATATATATATATATATATATATATATATTTATATATATATACATATATACCTGAAATAAGAAATATCTTAAGATAGAAATAATGAAATGTACCAAATATTGCAAGGGAATGGTTGTCGATGAATCATCCGCAATTAATTAGGAAATATTTCTTTTCCTCTTGGAAATATTTATTTTCTCTTAAGTGTCACGTGTTGCTCTCATTTATTATTTCTGTCACGTCTTCGCTAAACTCTCGCAAAAGAGTCAGAATCGAATTCCTGCCCCGAATAAGAAAAATAGTTGATGTCATTGGAAAAAGTCAGCTTAATGATTTGCGATTCCTTTAGGAATTTCATTCCACAGTTATTGGAAAATGGACGACCAGACATCGTTTAGTGGATTTTAGTTGTATCTTTACTACAGCTTTTCTATTCAACTTCTTCGTTCAATATTTATTTATAATTAGTTTTAAAATATTTCGTTTTATTTTTCTCTAATATATGTATTAGATATAAATAAATCGAATGAATGGTAAATATTATTTCTCATTATATAAAAAAATTAAAACTACAAAACCTTAGATAAAATAATTTATCATAATTGGTTGACTTTCTGTTTACGGATTAGGTGACTTTGTACACTAATTTCTGAAGGAGCTTTATTAAAATAAAATTAATTTGAAAATGTTATCTTACCTGACTTCCAATTTTGATCAATGCGCGAGAAGTTACTCTACAGGGAATTATGATTGTGAACGAAATCGAACGAATCGAGGGTTCGTTTTACGACAAGGATTCTTAATTGGAAACCGGATGTATTATTCGGAAGGAAACTCTTTGTGCTATACAATTTGATACATATCCTCCGATACATATCCAATTTGATACATATCCATATCCTTTGATACATATCCAATTTGATACATATTTTCCGTATCCTCTCATTTTTCTTCGGAATTTCCTGCATATTTCAATTCGTGTTATTTTCGGTGAGCCCTAGCGATGTGATTGAATTTTATGTTTGTTCTCTGTAATGTATTAATCAGGCACGGATTTCTAAAGTCTGGAATTTAGAACAACCCATTAAGCACGAGTGGAGCTCACATTACTAGGGTTCCGTATAAATTTATGCATTTATAAAAGTTTAATGGTACGTAATATTCCTATTATACTATATACAATATTTTAATTTTTGGACAAAAATATATTGCATTAGTTTATCTTTCACAGGCCCGTATTAAAAAAATATTTTTTATTAAAAAAACATTTAAATTTTTTTATATTTCCTTTTACTTATACTCTGAGACCTTTGCTTATGGCTAACGTTCATGATTCTATGTCAAAGGGGATTACTATGTAGGTTTTGATTTATTTGAGAGTGTCGCCATATTCGGCAGAAATGGTCATATTTTTAGGGTTCTTTTTGATTGTGTTGACTTAGAAGCTTTACTTTATTAAAGCTTCAAGGAACCGTATACATAGGTATTTTATATTAACTTCAACTTAATACTTTCACGCATTTCTGAGAAAAAGGACAAGTGGATAACGAAGTAATCCTGTAAATATTTTTATGTACGGGACCCTAAAAATGGGTAAAATTAATGACGAAAAAAATAATTTCCAAATCAAACAAAGTATTGTCTTTTGTCTACCATATTACCAAAAAGGATAAAATGTGACCACACTCTTTTACATAGACATAGAAATTAACCCAATTTAATTAAACTTTATTTTACAGAACTGATTATAATCACACCAAAACATTACTCTTCCTAAACCAACCTAATCTAACTTAACATTACTTAACCTAAATAATTTTCTGAATAGAGGTATAGAAAAACCCACATAATCCTACTTAATTTATTATAATCTAATCTAACCTAGTCCAGCTTAAACCACATTGAACAAAGTCTAATCGAAACTTACAAGATCAATTAAAAAACCACGCCTAATTTTATTAATATATATATACTTAAAAACAATTTTTGACGTGAAAGACGAAGGACTGTACCTCTTAGCCATCCTCAGCCTATATATACTTAAAAACAATTTTTGACGGGAAAGACGGAAGGACTGTATCTCTCAGCCATCCATCTTAAGTCCAAAACAGTCTTGAGCGTTATTAGTATCATATGAATTTTTTTTAACTCTAATTAAACT
Source organism: Druceiella hillmani (assembly GCA_039881145.1). NCBI lineage: Eukaryota > Metazoa > Arthropoda > Insecta > Lepidoptera > Hepialidae > Druceiella > Druceiella hillmani. The sequence continues at coordinate 819,361 of JAYKKI010000007.1, read as the reverse complement.
AAAATTACACACCTTTCTTACAATTTTGTCACTGTTCATATTCATGTCTAACTATTATTGAAGCAAGATTTGCTGTGTAATTTTCGCTTCAGTATATTTATGCCAAACTTGTTTTAGGAAACAATGTAAGAAGTGTGTTTGGTTCAAAAAATCCTACGTAGTACATTCCATTTGTTTTTTTTTTAATGGCCTTACATACCTCATTTACAATTTTGTCGCAGTGTGTATTCATATCTATTATTATAGTAATATTTTATATGTAACTTTCGCTTAGTTATCTTTGTTCTGAACTCTCAATTTGACAATACGGCTCGCTTTAGTTCGACTACACAAACCTCAGAAGTAGCGAATTCTAGTCTATTTCGTGGAAAGCATCTCACTTCTGTTTTAATATTTCAATGCAGGATATGTGTCCGCAATCAGCCCCTGACGCATTTCCATTTTAATGAATTCTTTTACTGGAACTTAAGCGCCGGAGATATACCGGTTGTTTAAAAAAAAGCTATTCAAGAAATCTCTTTGAAACTAAAATACGTAATGAAATATACAGATCCACTAAAATAACAATATTCATTATTATGTTCATTTTATGGGGATAAGTGTTTCTTATTGAGTTTTTGAAATCTGCATTTGGTTAATATTTTCATTAATATATATTTTTTTCCATAATTGTATTTATATTTATTTGTAACCAACTGAAAAAATCTCAAACCTTATATAAATATACTGAAAAATTAATTACCTCGGTTTACATATATATCATTTTGCGTTTACTGACTTAACTATTTCTGTCAAACCAGAGTTAGCTAATGAATTTGAAATCATAATCTAAATTGAATTAAGAGTACATGATACGAGTAATCTAATATTTTTTGCCAGTCTTCTCTCCACAGAAACTAGCCTAGTTGCTACTTAATATTTGCTATTATATTAGAGTACGAATTTATACATCATTATCTATTATGGTGAAAACATAACAATATTATTTTTTTTATTATATTTCCATAATTTTGCGGCACATGCTAGATTCAAGAATTATACCTAAACTGAAAGCGTAAAATATTGATTACTACGTCCGAACTTCGACAAAAACGAAACTCTCTCCTCCTTAACAGGCAAATTTCTTTCTTCAAACTTTTCGAAATTATCTTGCCACATTTTCTCCTCAACAAGGGCTGCCTCCTTTGGGGATTGATGCGGGATGGACTTGAAAAACTTGTTATCGATGCGATCCGAGACCATTGTGACGGCGTAATTTACTATGTCGTACTTCCTTTGCTCTAAATTATTCAACGATTTACGAGAACAATTGATTCAAGCAGGTCTTGCGTTCGATTTATTAATGTCACGCATTTAAGTGTCCTTTTTATGGTGGTCACTTTATTTATTAACCGCTTTAGAAGTACTCATGTTTGGTGTTTTGAATTCGGCTTCATAATAAACATATGTGTTGTTTTATTATTTACACTTTTCTGCAATTTATTTAATTCTTTATTTATTTCTTTCAAGGATATAAACATAAATTTAATTACACTGGATTAATAGCCCCAAAACCAAGTCTGACTAAATAAAAAACGAATATGAAATTTTGGGGGATAAAATTTTGATTTAGTTTAGGTAAGTGTTAAGTAGAGGGTAGAATGGAAGACAGAGGGAAGAAAAGATTAAAAGATCTGAATAAAATTGTGAATACTTTTGTGTGATGATGTAATTAAGATTACTCTTATTTCTTGTAAGTAATTTATTTTCGACCTACTCATTGGAGAAAGTAATTGAATAACTGAATTAAAATCCTCATCCCACGTTTCTTTTCTTACTGCAAAGATACATTACATATATTTACATAAATTTGAATATATGTTTACAATAAAAATGGAGTTCGTTGTTGGAAAGATCTGTATTTTACTGCATTTTGAATTAGTAAAATAAATAAATTAGTGTTTTTAAGAAACCCTCATTTTGGTGCAATCAACTATTATAATTTACTGCATGAAATTCTTAATTTGTAATTATATTTGTGAAATGTTTAGTGTACTTTAAAAATTACGTTTATTTAAAATAAAAAAATTAATGAAAGTTTATATCTTAATTGCTATTAATTTACTTTTTATGGCCTCTTATTTTCAAAAAGAAACACTGTATCCTTATAATTCGTACATCCATCCACCTTCCTGTGTCTCATATCCACTTTTGTCAGAAACCTCTAGTCGTGAAAAACTAAAGTTTGGCATAATGATAAATCAGTATTAATGCGTTCACAACACTTTTAAATTGAGGAATAACTAAGGAGAAAATTTAGGTGTTTCGTAGTTCTTATCATATGGTAAAGAATTAGAAAGGTGAAAATCGTTTGTGACCCAGTGCAGTTTGATGATATATGTAACATTCCATGTGTTTAGGTGTAAAGCTCTGACTTACTCATGTAACTCCACTGGAGAAACTCGTGACGGAACTTGGCTGCTTAATTTAAAATATATCACTTTTCAAAAGTGATACATTTACACGATAATGGTTGATTCTGCAATCGCACTTGCCTTGCGTTTAAGTTCATTTTCCATCGCGCTTTGACTATGGCTTTGTACGCAACTCGGAAAAGACCCCCTGCTAATATTCCGTTACCGCAAAATCCCGTGAATATTAGTTATGGTATGTGATTTGGAGCGGTGTGCTAAGATAAACAAATTATCATTTATTTATATAGTTATTAAGTGCCGCAATTAGTGAGTGCACGGCAAAATTTATTAAAATGTATATTTCTTCTCAAGGATTTCTAAAATGATTCTTTAAGTAATAAGAAAAGTTCTGATCCTCAAGATTAAATCCTGTGTATAAAAGAGCAGAATTATGATAAATCAAAACAAAGGTCGAAAGTCTTCAAGAGGATTCTATTTGAAAGTAAAAATGGAGGGAATCTTGAAAAGAAATCTAGAACTCAAAATTACTGAAGAAATATTCCCAAAATTAGATTGTGTACTTGCAATCAAATTCGTACACCGATATGTTTCAATGAATGTATTTCAGTTTGCTTCCCTCACATATGTAAAACGTAACGGATGTCTTAAATTAAAAACCCACATTAATGTGAGCTTCGTTAATTTGTTTACACGTTGTTTTTTGTCCTGTTCAATATCTTCATTGCGATTTAATTATATCTAGGATTTTTTTTTGGTACTTTTTAATTTTGTTACTGTGTTTTACCCAAAATAAAGTGTATTATTATTTTTGTTACTGCGGTACAGTAGGAGGTTAGTAGATTAAACCAAAATGATATCTCAGATCATTCCTAGTAGGTCTCGAAAATTACTATTTGCTGGTTAGATTAAAAAATAATGAATATTTATTACTCTTTAAATTAAGTGAAAATTTACATTTCCTAAGAATTCGGCACTGAAATATGGTAACTGAAATATGACACTGTCATAGGATCATCCTAAATTCCGACCATTATTATGCTATTCACATATACTTAAAAAGTGTATGATGATCTAACACACTAACCGACTTTTAAAACCTAATTATTGTAAATATCGGCGTTAACTGAATTCATAATAAATGTGAACCGAAGCTTTTCTTGACAATCTACTAGGTGTTGCATTTATTTTAATCTAATTCTAAAGAATTTAAATAAGAGTAACAAATAGGATGAAATTAATATACTAAATCCGACGGTAAAAAAAATTATTCTATGTATACACCTTGTTGACCATTAATTGGGCAATGATCATCATTGAGATTATGAATAACGCTCAATAAGTAGTAGGAACATTTTGTGAAATTTCATCTGTTACGTGTAGTTACAAGTATTTGTCTATTATATATATATATATATACATATATATATATATATATATATATATATATATATATATATACATATATATATATATATATATATATATGAAAATTCTGAACCGTTTCTGGAAAAATCACGGGAAAACAAGTGTTTTTTGTACATAATATAACTTTTTTTTTAATGTTACCGTCTATTCAAAGTAAACCTAAATATTTAAAATTCTTTCAAATACCACTTTCATTTCTTGTAATATCTACTTAGGTAAATGTGACATTAAAACTCTATGGAAATATGGTTAATGCAATTAACAAAATTAATTCAAAAATATTCCCCTATATTTTATACAAAAATAATATTTGGTCAATGAAATAAAAAGAAACTGTTTACTGCTATGAACACACCAAGAATTAGTGTAACCATTTGTAACAATTTTTAGTAAACTTACAGCAGACCCCATTTTATACGCGAAAAAAATTGGAATAGACACAAGGATTACTAACAAAACGCCACGATCACCAAGAAAACAAGGACCGATGATAAGGGTCGTAAAGCAAGGAGATTAGATAACGGAGGCACGCACCAATTGATAAAGTCCGCTCCTAAATTCTTGAAAGGGTCCACAATTAATTTACCGATGCTCCATCGCGCTACTTAAATGTGACAAAGATTTTCTAATGAAACAGGGCGCGGGTAGATTGACACGTAGAAAATAATTTTCGTTAAATACCTTATATTAACCGTTTCGAAGATGTATACTATGTAATATTGCTAATTCGCTTATATATATTTGATATATGCTGATTATATACAAAATAAATGACAAGTAGACATTTGAAACAACCCTAATATATTTCTTCATTATTGTAACAATTTAACTGTATAACAAGTGAAAGAAACAATTAACAATGCTACGGATTTAATAACTTTTCACTATGGAGCACTTCCCTTAAAAGTCAGAAGAAATTGATTGTTTCTAAGTTTTTCTCATGGATGTCAAGGTAATTAATTAAGTGACTGGTTTTGTCTTCTATCTACATTTGCAATTCATGTAAAATTTTACTCGAAAATTATATGTCGAGTATTTGCGACGCTGTCGGTTTTGGAATTGCGCTTTGTAATTTTCGCCAGAGATTTTTACGATTATCGTAAATATTAAAACTACTGGAAGAGTAGACCAATCAAAAGGATGTAAGTTTGGACATTATAAGCTTTTTATGTTGTTTTATCGTAGCATATTAATTGTTTAAATTTTTTACAAAATACTCTACGATATACCATTTAAGAATAATATATTTATGTTTTCCAAGTCGATTTGTTATATTTACGATTGATGTGTTTATGTCTTCAGAGATAAGATACCTTATTAGTCGTGGATTAAAGTATAGATTTAGTGTAAATGGCTTAATTTCCATAAAATATTACTGTCTCATGAAAAGAAAAAGTACATCTTAAATATTTGAATTTCTTTTAAATACAGCCTTGATTTCTTTACAATATCTACTGAGGTAATTGTATACTTAAAATTCTATTAAATATTATTATCGAAATTAATAAAATTGTTTCATAAGTATTGTGCTGCGGGTTATGTAAAAGAAATCGGTTAATAAAATAAGACAAAACTTTTCACTACCCCAAATATATTAAAAATCAATCTAACCATTCGTAGCAATTTTTAGTCAACTAACAGCAGACCTCAATTAATACGTAAAAAAAATTGGAACGTACACAAGGATTACTAACAAAATGCCACAGTCGCCAAGAAAGCGAGGGAGCAATGATAAGGGTCTTGAAACAAGGAGATTAGATAGCAGAGACAAGCACCAATTGATAAAGTCCGCTCCTGAATACTTAAAGGAGACGATTAATTTTTCAATGCTCCATTGATCATTTAAATGTGGCAAAGATTTTCTAGTAAAACATGGTCCGGGTGGATGGACACATAGAGAACGATTTTCATTAAATACTTTATATTGACCGTTCCGAAGACTTATACCATGTATTACTGTTAATTCGTTTATGGGCATTAGGCACATGTCAATACAGGCTACATGCAGAGTAAATAACAGGTAGATATTTTTAATATCCCCAATAAATTGTTTCAATCTTGTGGTAAATTTAACTGCATAAAATGTGATAATGAACAATTAACGATGCTATTTGTTTATTTACTATTTATTATGGGACATTTGAATTTAAAAATCGGAAAAAATCGATTATTTTTAAGTATCTCTCAGCGATAAATTAAGGTAATGATTAATAATGTGACTAATTTGGGTTTCTCCCTATAACTGCAATGCACGTCCAACCTCACTCGAAAATTCTTATGTCGGGTGTTTGTGACGCTCTCGGTTTGCCATTGAAGTCTGCAATTATTGCAGGAGTTTTGTATGATTATCGTAAATATTAAAATTACGGAAATAATAGGCAAACCCAAACAGGCAAGTTTTATGCTTTTCTTTTTTTTTAATTGTTGCCTATTTATTGGTCAGTGTTTTTACAACATAAAATGAATAATGCCAAAATAAAATCTTTGTACTTTTAAGTCAGTTTGTTATACCTCCAATGTATGTGTCTACATCTTCAGGAATGAGATACCGTTTTAATAGCCGATTAGTGTAGACGTCCAGGTTAATGAGTAAAATCCCCTAAAAGTAAAAAACCAAGGCCATAATTATAATTTTGTAAACTTTTAATAAATAGCTTCTTCTGTTTTATGGATCTGGGTGTCAAGATAGTTTTTGAATAATGTTGTACTGCCGTAATGGAGTTATAGAAAAAATAAAAATATTCGTAACATTTTTATTTAGAATGAAGTAAGCATAAATAATACCAGATAATAATTAGATTTTAAATGCAGGTAGACTGCTCTGCAGAAGGAGAGTGAGTTTTTTTTAAACGGGAACAATCAGTTAAAAGATATCATTTACCTTAACGATTCGATCCGAAAGTTTGAGAAAATCAGATATGGATCTCAGTAACAGAAATAAAAGACGGAAGATTGATAAAACTGGAAAGTGACATGAATGAGATGGAATTAACTATAATTACTGAAGAAAAATTAAAAAATCAGTGTAAATCCAGAACTTAAAAAGTTACTAATACAATCTAACAAAAGAAAAAACTAAACTCTAATAAAAGCAAAAAAATTGTAAAGTATTCTAATGAATTGTCAGAAGACACAGCAATAATATAAAAATTTGAAAGGCTTTTAATTTTTCTACAATTTAATCTTCAAATACAGCAGGATACTGTTATAAGAACTACAAATGGAAAGTTGCACTTTTGTTGCTCAGTTTTTTCTGATAATTTCATAATGTTAAATGGTTTCTTACCCAGGGTTCGTTGCATATTTGCAAGAAGTAGCTACTAGAACAAAAAAGTTATGTATTAATATTAGTAAATATATTGAACTAACATAATTCGCAATCAGTGAATACAAATATATTTCTGATGCTAATATATTTCAGTGTCCCATTGTACATTTACGAAAATCCGTGGAGATATACCTTCATATGTTAAGAAAGTTTTAAAACAAACTATTTTCAGTGCCCTTAAGGGACGGTGAAAAATTGTTATTCAATCTTTATATTACGAAGTGTTTCATTGGATAAGCCTTAAAATGAGATTGGATTTTCATTCCGGTCAATTTAATTTATTACTTTGTTTAATTTTTTGCTTACTCATCAAGATTCTACGCAAAACGTTTGTTGTGAAAATCAACTGCAACTGATAAATAAGTAGACAGAAACGTTAGTGCTTTCAGGGGGGTTCCGATTTTTTAACATACGAATCCTTAATAACTCCACGAAACTATTTTGGTAACAAATTCATTTTATCCTCTACACATTTATATATAATCGCCGCCAAAATTACAAGACTGGTGATAGTTCATAATTTTAAGTGAATATTCTTTACATAGCTTTGAGTAAGAATAACGTAAAGTATAACTACTTGGATCCGTTTGTTTATTTCTATAAACATTTTAGTTTAAAATAAGAGTTTAGCTAAATTACAGACCTCATTTTAGGCCATAATGTAAATGAAGATATATTTTCCACTAATCGATTTACCAACCAACTTCTTCTTCTTCTGTTTGTTAAGTTCATATTCTTGGTAAAAACAGCAATATTCGCATTCACAGGCCGGTTTAGTGCTTTTCAAAATGACGGTATTGACGACAGTCTGCACTAGTTACTAAAGAATTCCTCAGTAAGCGTTTCTAACTCGACATATTTCAGCAAACGTCATACGTATTTGTATTTGCTATTCAATATTTTTAATTTAACCTACCTGCGTGATACTTTATTACACATAACTTATAAATATGTATATATAAAAATAATAAATTTATGTCATTTTTGCTTGACTCTGGGAATTCTCAAGATAATAAAGCAAGATAAAAGCTAACGCCATTATAATTATATGTATACTCAATATCAATGAGTCTACCCAATAACAGACATTTTTAGGGGATACATATATAGGAGACATAATACTAGATAGACATTAATATATGTCTAAATATTTATGCTCCATAAATCGATCCTCCATATTTTCTTTCAATACTCATTTGATTAACGTACATGTTTTATTACCCGATGACCACATTTCATTATTAATTAATTTGTCTGTACACACATATATGTACATACACATGTACATACATACATACCTACATACATACGAACATACATACATACGTATTTATTTATGTTTTGTAGTTTATCAATTTTAATAGTAAATTAAATCAAGTTTCAGCATCTTTAGCAGAAATATTTTGCAATTAAGTATCTAAAAAGTAAATGCAGTTTGTTTAAATATTATACTTAATGTTGGTAAATGAATTTGGTATTAAAAAATAACAAGGAAATTACTACCATCTTTCGTCATATAATATATTTCATTCAAAATTATTTATTCCAAAACAATAATTTTAACCCACACTTTCGAAAGAATATGACTAGGAATATTATTACGTCTAAGAAAAACAACCTAAGTTTTAGAACTTTTTTCTGAGACTCTAAGATTCAAATGAAATAACGTATTTATGCAAAGACTTGCCTTTTAAAGATTTATTTATTTTTATATTTTACATTTTGAAATAATTTTTTTAATTTATATATTCGTGATTTATTTAAGCATTTTCAAATTGAAGTTAATGGCATAGGAATCACGAAGGAGGGATTATAAAATAAATACTGGATAAATATTAATCATTGGATAAATATTAATCATACATGTTAATCATACAATAATACTTAATAAATATTAATCATTGGTTTTCAAGGAGGGATTATAAAATAAATACTGGATAAATATTAATCATTGGTTTACATATTTATTATCGTAAATGAGGCCTACATATGAAATTAGACGTTCAAAAAGAAAAATATTTAAATAGAACTCATATTTATTTTAAAGTATGAATTTCCATGTACTCAAACAGGATTTAACGGACTAGGTGTCCTCAACATCCATTTTTTATAAATTAGCCATAAATAGAATTAAATGATTTTAAAATCTTTTGAATTTTCCATGAAACTTTCAATCACAATGCTTTTGAATTTCCTTCTTACGCTGACCGAGAACTTTTACAGACTTATAATATTTGAGCTCTAAATTAAAATAGGTCTTTTATATTAGGAACTGAAAACAATTGTAATTAACCATAACGAAAGCTACAGTAAAATATAGACGAGTAATCACTTGAAAAAAGTGATAATTTTAATCACTTGAAAAAGGTGCCCAAAGTTTATTAAGAAATGAATTTACTATTAGCGTTGAATCTTTAAATGGTTTTCAACTGTAAATTATTTATTTAAAAATGTTAAGCTTATTCTTGGTTTTATAGGATTAAAATGGGTAACAGGCCCCATTTTTTTTAATTATGTATGAATGTTCATGTTCAATAGACAAAAAGGTCTTTTATTCAGTAAAATATTTGACATTTTGGGAACAAACTAACACATGAACATTTTGTAAGAGTACGAGAACATGCACTCTTTTATTTTTTTTAACTGGAATACGGCGTTTTACCTGACGACTGTTGAGTAATATACCTCACGCAATTAAAAATCGCGCCAATATACAAATCAATATTTTAGCTCTAAATCAAGCAGAACTATTTTTTTAAATAATAAAATAACCATCTTTTGTTTTTAATTACGATTAATAGTAATTACCTAAATTACAAGTAATATTGATGAGACTTTTAATATTGATCAGATATTCAATAAATCATCCGCCAATTTTTAAATTTTCATGATGACATTTTGTAACAACATGCGAAGTAAATTTAGTAGTAATCAACAGGAAAATAGTTCTAATTAACCATAATAATCAAATTTGAAATCTAATTAGTCTAAAGAAATAAAAAAGTAAGAACATTAACAACATTTATTTGGGTATCTATGATAGTGGCTCTCTTTGCGATTCTTCCATCTATTATAAGGGTTATACATGGTGCAAAATTCATGTGGCGAATTCAAACAATACTCTCACCGAATTCAGTCTTCACAAGATTAGGTCTTACAACAGTTCTCAGTGCATTCTGCGTATTTTGCTCCATCTCTCTTGGCACTTTTTCCCTTTCTTCCTAAAGAAACTTTTCTATTTCTTGGTTTATTTTCTGAGTCAGAGATTTCTTCTACTGAAGTTCCACCACAACTTTCTAAAGTCAACGAGTTTGGGTTCACCATACATAACCGTCTAACGTTTCTGAGGAGCTCTGTGAATCAGCTTTAGACTTTATTGGCTTCAAGAATCCTAAGTCAAGCTCTACAATATTACTTCAAGGAGTTCTTTGAACCGAATTTTCAAAATTTGTTTGTTCGGTTCCAAAGTCTATCTCAGCGTCATTTTTGGTGGCCCTGAAGGTTCCGATATTGGCTCAATGTGGATACATACTTTTTGGATGGTTCCAGATCGTCATCAGCACTATTCATTCTTGATTTGTTTCAATCCAGTGAGCCTTCACGTGCATATTCAATCAATGATGAAGATGCCATTGGAGTTTCATAATTTTTATTTTGTGTCTTAACTAAATTTTGTTCTTGCAATGGATCTGACAAAGAACAGTAAAGATCAGTTATTACGTTCATGTCAAAATGCTACAAGATTTTAAGGCTGATGCTTTATTGGATACTGTGGCAGATATTCTTTCTAAAACTTGAGATGCTGGCGGGACGCCTTCAGAAAATTGTGGTTTGCTGTACGTTTTTTTATAGACAAAAAATGTAGGAAAAAATTACCTTGAGCATTACAGCAAGCAATAACAGTCACATTTTAGTCAACTGGTGATATACATCTTTATCTCCCTTTGTGTATTGTTTACTTGGATTCTAGTTTTATCCGTATTATAGAAATCTTCGGGGTGGTTTACATAGTCATTTTCGTACCAAATTTTGGAAAATAAATCAAGACTCTTGAACATCTTGTCCATTAACACCGCATGCTCGAGCTAGTTACAACCCTTCCGATTTTCTTTGACTGGCTTCGAAGTTGCGACCCAAAAATCCATTAGAATACGTATCACCTGCTAATTTAGATTTTTCTGAGAATGGACTTTGATATTCAGTTTTTTCGCTAACCGAAACGCCATTTCCTTTACATCCTTTTAAACAGCTTTTTTCCATAATCGTTACTGAAAAACTGAGTGTCCTACTCATTTTTAAGAGAAGTCTTTGATTTTTAAGTTAATAGGTATGTTCTAAAAGGTTCTAGATGGTATACTAAAGGTCCTTGACGCTTTGTCAACGCTAATTTCTTTACTGCTTACGGAATGCATAAATTCTTTTAAATTTTTAAGTATTTATGTTGCACGTAAAGTTTTCCACTCGTACCTAAGACGATATTGTATCCAGAAAATATACAAGCAACATTAACCTAGTTACTTCAAAAGTGGGGCATTTTGTAATCAAGTGTGTGGGACATTTTTCAGAAATATCTGTTTAATATTCCCATTGTACTCTCAGCAACAGCTTTACGGTTATAATGTGCGGTTATTTTTAAAAAGAAAGGTATTTTTTTATCTATTTGCGTAGCGTGCAAATAAAACTTATATAAATAATATAATATTTTACTCATGTAAATTTACTTCACATTTACCGCCAATTGTCAAAAAACCAAAACCCAAAAACACGGAAATACGAGGATAATTTTGTTGCCGACAAAACGATCATGCGCTGTCTTCCGGCATATTCTCAAATGACTGTCATATATTATACATAATAATCAGTGGCGCCGCGTAACAGTGTTTGTGAGTGTAAGAGTAGTGGGGCCTTTTGTCAACTGAAGCGTATTACCCGGTATTACAATAGGTTAAATTAAATCGAAAAAACAATTATAATTCAATTAGTTATTATAACAATTGGAAAGAAGGATGTCGACCAATGAATAATTGTCTTTCAAATGTGGAACATGCCTCAATTGGAAAAGCTTAACATTATTCCAAAAAAATATCTCGGAATAATGAAAATATATCTCAATTTAATTGTATATTAATGGGCACAATTAACCACTCGCCCAGTTTTTATTGGACTTTTCAAATGGTACAAATTCATTACCGTTTTTTTTATTTTATTCAAATGAAATAACTATAAGAGATATAAAAGGGTAATAAAAAAATATATTTTTTGTGAACAAACAATCAAACACCAATTGTTTTTACAATAACACCCTGCATAATCCTACATAATTCAAGATTATTTTTGTGTTGGTTACTCCAGTACTTATCAAGTACCATCCCGCGACTTGAAAGTAAAATCCCTTATAACATCACTCACTTGTCTGTCCATAAATGTTGAACAGCCTTTTTTCTCTGAAATTAACACATGAACATATTATATATAGTAATTTAGAGGCTTGAAATTAGGTACAGCGGTAAAACATATTATCCTGCATATACAACGAGGAAATGGAAAAGGTACGAAAAGAAAATGGAAAAAAAAATATCGTCTTCACCTTATCCTCAAAATTACTCAATCTAAAGTTACCAAAATATACGGATTTTTCGAAGCCCACGTAAAGGATGTTGGAAAATTATTATTTTATTATGATTCTAGATGTCATAATTTTTTAAATATCCCGCATGATTAAAAATCTGCAGAAGATATAGCAGGGAATACATTAACATTTTTTTAATTTTCAGAACCTCTTTTTTCAGAACGAAGAGTAAAAAATTTTAACTTGACATAGTGTTACATGTCATTAACCAATTTATTTTTCACCACCAAATTTTTAAAAATATTCATATAACAATTACAGAGCATATAAACCATCGTTTAAATTTGTTTTTCATTTTACTTATCATATGGAGTATCATTTGAAAAGGTTTGGCTGGAGAAATATAAAAAATATTTGATTCAATGTTCTAAATCGCCTATTAGAAAGATATTCTAAAAATTATACAAAAATATAAAATTCTGCCCCCGTTTTTCTGAGAGCATCGAGTAAGGAATTATGAATCTTGAAATCTTCTTACATTTCCTGTTTAACTATTCTCTCGCAGAAACTTTTTATGCTATGGCTACTTGATGACAAAAAGTGAAATTAAATGAGGCAAATTTTTTTCCTCCGCCATGATGTGTTTAGTGTTGGGACTTTTCTAAATGACAGGTAAAGGAATTTTTCCTTAAAATGCAGCTTTTGGTCATACAGGAGATGCAAGCGCACTGGCACTTTTTTTTAAACGTCTCTACTCTTTTAATAAATTTCGTGCTGATTTATTTATTATAATAAAATTATGAACTATGAAATAGCCGGCCAAGTGCATGTCGATACAAGCAAAAAATAGGGTCGCTTAGTAGATTAATGTTTATGCCGATAGCAAGAAATGATTGTATAGAGCCACTAATTTTTAATTTTTTAAAGGGCTCCTCTCTTTAAAAAATAAACAAGAAATATTTTTTTACAAGAAATCTTTCTTTTTAAGGTCATTTAAAATTTTAAAATATAATTTTGATCACCAGCAAATAACAAAATTTTAAGATTTTCTTTCTACTTCGTATGTCATTTGCCAGACCATGATTTATTAGATACTTTTGTTTACCGACATCTGACCCATTAAATATTTTATAAGTTTTCGGATCGAAAAGTTTTCCTTTTTAATTTTTTTCCTTCTTTTAACGGTTTCTTTATATTCTTCTGAAATATTCATGAAATTTCTCTCTGATTTCGTCAAACAAATAATATAATTGATCTTACTATTTCATAACGAGGAACCAACACAATATTTAGTTTATTATTATTTGAGAAATTTATTCATTAATTAATTAATTAAAATTCCACAATATATTGTAGTTAAAAATGCGCTTGCTTTTTAGTCATGCTGGGTGTATGACACTTTAGCGAGTTATAACAACGAGAGTCTTAGGATTAAGTGCAGTTGTTGTCTTTTAATAAACGATAATATAAACAAAATGTAAAAGTACGTATTTAGTACATTGTACACCAAAACTATATTTTTCATAAAGAAGTTACACATTTCAGAGATATAGTACAAAAATTGTCATTAAAGTAGGATTAAGTTTATAGACCAAAACACAAAATTAATATTTTTTTAATTTTTTACTTGAAGTTTTAGCTTTATTTTTTTTAAATATATAATTACGATGCACGAAAATTATAATTCTAATTAATTTTTCCGAAAAAGTTCATATTATAAATTTGCTTCTGCATTAAATGAATTTTATAAACAAGCATACGTAATTAAATGAAACTACGTGATGTAGAATTATTTCTACTTTCTTTAATTTCTTTACCACGACCTAGGTTTCGTTGTATTACAACATTTTTAGGTAGGATATTAGCAAAGATCTTTGCTAATATCCCACCTGAAGATGTTGTAATACAACGAAACCTAGGTCGTGGTAAAGAAATTAAAGAAAGTAGAAATAATACTACATCACGTAGTTTCATTTAATTGTGAATAATGAATTTCTACAAAATTAACGCCAAATATATTCAACAAAGTTAAATATATTCAATATATTCAAAGTTCAGTATATTCAATATATTCAACAACAACACTCCATCTCTCTCTACTTCTCTCTCTCCATCTCTTCCCTCTCTCCCTCTCTCTATCTCTACGTTTCATAAATTGGAAGCTTTTTAAAGAAACTTCTCTCCCGTTTCATCGCCACATTCGCGGTTCCATTTTTTCTCATTTAGCTCCCTATCCTAAACGTCCGTCAAGAAGCCTCACTTCAAAAGTGTATGTTTATTAGAACAAAATTAAGATGGATAATTGTTAATTACATTTTTGTTGATAATATATTACACACAATGTAATTTCAGAATTATTAAAGAAGTGTGAAAATAGAATTTTTCTCATTTCCTATTTTTTATGTTTGTCTCTAAATACTTTCGTTATAATCAATTATATTTACTTCATTTATTAAGATATATAATTAAAGATCAATACGCTATTTGACTTCTATTAAACAATTGTCATTTCATAGTACCGCCCGTATTTATGGTGAATAGACGAAGAAGACCAACCTAACATAATGACAAAATGCCATTTTCTCTTTAAGTCTTACTTACCTCCCTCGTTTATTATTCCCGGCGTACGTTTCGGACTTGCCTACGTCAGCTACTGTCTTAAAAAATTTCTTAATTTTTCCCTTTCGCCTCGTATACGTAGTCAATGTAAATGGTTTTGTCTATTCGTTCGCATTCTTATTTCGTTTGTTTTTCTCGTCGTGACGATAAATGTCTTGAAGATTGCCCTCATTAACCAATTTGCCTAATTATTTGGAAAGTAATTAATTTAATATTTTTAAACACGTACCACTGATATATTGATTTAAGTGCTATAAGGTATTTGTAATGAAAATATTATCTAAGATGTAAAAAACGATTACGTAATTTTTAATTAACATATATCGTTATTTAATTACAATGTTTTATTCATTGTAATTGTAAGTATGTATTTTAAAAATATGTCTTTTTTTCATTTTAAGTCTTAATTTAAAATAAGAGCTATGTTTTCAAACAATTCAAATAAATACTACAAACTAAGGGACTTGCCAATTTCTCCAAACAAAACTGTCACAGAAATCAGCCAATGTCTGCATCACACTAATAAAAGTATGGTGATACTGCTTCTTTATTTAAGAAAACTAATTTTTCAACTTAACGAGGCAGATTTTCCATCGAAATTAAAAAAAAATTATTACCAATATTATTACCAAATTTCGGATGTGTAAAAAGATTGTTGAGACGGGACAAGATTATTCGTGACAAAAATAAATAACATTAATTAAAATCGTCACTGAGGTGTAATCCATCGAACAAATACATATTTCTCACTTGATTCGACAAAAAGTCAATTTGGATTATCAATATGAATGTATAAAATTTCCATTAAAACCTGCACAAAGGGCCAGATTAATCATTTGTTTCGTTAACGTGGAAAACATAGCAGCTTCATTGCAGCGGTATGCTGTGTGGCATATTCTAGTGTTGAAAGAGATAATTAATCTAAGACGAAGTACTTTAAAACTACACCTACCATGGGAAAATCAATCTCATACTCGCAAAGCAGCGTGGAAAGAGGACTTAAGCAAATATAAATAAAATTTTAATAACGTCAATCAAAAAGAAAATTTTTTGACCACATTTATGTCATATTTTAAAAATTGATAATAATGTCGGTGACCGTTATTTAATTTCACTTTTATCACGCCTTGTAATTTTTCATTATTTGAAAATAAAAGTTTACAATCGATTCAAGGTAAGGCCGGTTAACCTGGTTGTATTTTTTTCCTTTTAAAGTTAGTTTCAGTAAAATACATATGTTACATATTATTTGTTGTTTTTCTTACGTAATTATGTTTATTCAGTCGCATCTTTGACTTCCTATTTATAGTGTGATATTACGGAAAAGAACGGCAGATAATTTTTTTAAAACATCATGGTTATTATTATTTGTGAGGCTGCTTGAATATTTCAGATTTGTTATAAATTGATATTAATTTACCATATGTTTATCACAGGAATATAAGGAATTTGTTTTTCCAAATGTCCATAAGAATTCAAAGGACAATCAAAAACAGAGTGAAACGAAATTAAAAAATTATCGGCCACCATTTATTGTAATTAAATAAGTGAGCTATTAAAGATATGTACTCATTCATAAACGTGAAATGTTTTTTCGAGGTGTTCCTCAAGATACTGATATGAGCTAAGGAATTATAATGAGTTAAATTTCACTGTACAAAACTAAATTTTGCTGGACAAATATTCGACAGTATAAGCGTTGTAAACAGTAAACTGTTTTCTGATACATATTCCATAAAGTCAAATACACAAACTATGATCAAAGGGGTCACATTTTATATTTATACATTAGGATATAGTAAGAGTCCAAAAAAAATTTCTTCGATCAATAAAATGGATGCAAATCCATTAAATCAATTATATAAAATTTTGAAATCAATCGGTTCAGTCTAATCATCAACTCAGTCAATCGCCAAATGTGAAATATATGATGTCAATTGATCCGTTTGTAGGTAAATAAAATGTCAGTTTTAGATCGAATTTAAGATTTTTTCCATATACGTCCACAAAAACGTAAGTAGTGGTGTATTCTACTATTCGAAATAGAAACTTGTATCGAATATTTGGTGCATTACCAAGTTCCAAGAAGCACTACTGTACACTGTACCCGTTATCCAGAGAGCTTTCCACTTACTTTAACACCCACATGACACAGCTCCAGCAAATGCTGGAAGTCAGCCTCCTTAACCTTTGAAGAGATGAAGACATGGCTATAATTTTTTAAGTGTGTATCTATATTATTTTACGAAATATTTCACTGACACACTTGCTGACTAATAGATCATCAGAACTTATAGGCTATTTTTGTAAAGCCAGAACCCTGAACATAGCTCACTTTTAATTAATAACATACTAAGATAATAAAATCGGTAAATTGTTTTCTATAAATAATATAAGAGAATGAGAAAAAGTACATGTAATATTTAATAATTCTAGATATAAAGCTTTAACTCGTCTACACTTTTAGCAAAGTTCTGTACAAAGTTGATTGCTATTAAATAACTTCTCTATAAGTCTAACTTCAAGAAAGAGGAATTTGAGTATTTTTACAGTAATTTTTATTACTAAATACATTAGTTTTGTTAATATTCCGTCTGCATAAATAGCAGGTTTCTTCTGGAAATTATTGAATATTTCACAAATTTGTCTAAATAAACTTATTTATGTGTGAAACAATATAGATAGAACGCTAATTACACAAAACACGCGCAGCATTGTTTTTTTTAATTTTTTTCAACAATTATGAAGTATGTATCTCAAAACATATGTAAAAGGCCTAATGCCTAACATGCATATATTTGACAATGGATACAAATTCCTTTTGTCTTCTCATAATCTACGGCTGTGAGAGTTTATGTAAACGATATGTACTACAAAATGAGAATCTTTAATGCTGCTCAGTTCATTGATGCCTCACTGAGATGCAAAACACCTTAAAACACTGCTGTAAATTTTAAGTATAGTTTTTTAAAAATTATGTTAAAATCTATTTAGTACATTATACGTATTGCTTAGTAAAACGGATGAAAAAACAAGAAATAGGTCAAAATTTTAGGAATCATGCCATTAAATTTTGTGACTTATTTGTGAACCTCAATTAATTTTCCTTAGAAAGTAATTTATGTACACACTTTCTTGCCCTTGCTTGTTTTATAAACTAATTATTTACTAATTTTATTATCTATGTTAAATTTCCGGTAAATATTCAAGAGTTTGTTTTAGAATTGCATACGCTTGAGTTAGTAAGAAAGAAAAAAATAACACATTTAAAATAATATTATTTTGTATCCCAAGCGTAAAAAACTCTAATTCGCTTTGTCCTTGAAACAGTGGACGGATGAGAAAAGCAAGATTAAGTCTACTCTCGTTAGTTCGCATAATTAAAAAGGGTCGGTGATAAAAGTTCGAGATGAGCACTACGTGACAAGAATTTATATTTAGTTTGATTTCCAGATGGACCTTCACGAAGTCTTCAGTTTACACTTGGTAATTAATGCTGGCTAATTTTATGGTAGCATTGAATTATTTGCGGCTTATTAATATTGCTTTTGTTTATAGATGCCTTAGATTCACAATACTAGCTTCTATGTGAGTGTTGTGATGTTATTAGATTTGAAGTATATATATTTTTTTATCAAATAATTGAATATTAGTCCAATTTTTGTGAATCTAGGGATCTTTAATTCCATAATTTTGCAAATTTGTTTCCTTTTACATTCCCATAAAAAATGCTTACGTGTATTTATATTCTTGGTTTAATAATAGCATTTTTTAAATCTTCCATTGCATACCTTACAGAATGTAATATGAATTAATTTTAGAAACTTTAATATAATGTAACTTTCTAGTTTTAATGAATTTTAAGTGAACGGTTAAAAATGTATACTTTCAAAAGCTGCAATTTTTCTTCCTTCCTCGTGATGCTGCTATAGGAAAAATAAAATTGACCAAGTGCTTGTGGAAACATGTTCCACAACCGTCTACATCTCTTGATGTTTTTTAATAATTTTTACTTTCGATATAATTTTGAATCAATCTTCTAATCGATACCTAGATTTGTTCAACATTTTATGTACACAGTTAAAAATTAAAGGAAGAGAGACATATTGCACTTAACTTTGAATGGTCAAATTCCGGAAGCAGGGCTTAGAAATAAAAAAAAGTTTAACAGAATCATAATTTTGTAAGGCAATAACAACCTGATCAATGTTATGGAAAGGGAAAATCTAGCCTTCATTTTATGTGTATGATAAAGTACTTTAATGCCTCAAAAATGCCTTTTTATGTTTTACTGCATATTATTTTAATTTACGTCCAAAAGCATCTATTTGCAAAATTTAGTTTTTAAACTGCAGAAATTATGAAACTGAAACCGACAAATGGACGCGTGGATATATTGAAATTGACAGAGATTAGGAAATTATTATATCCATGAAAATATATAGAGGAAGTTAATTTTAGTTTTTTTCACAATAAAATTTTATCTGATAAGATCTTTTTCCATAAATTGTAAAGTTTCTTAGCTCAAAATAAAAAAAAACTAAATTATTATGAAATAATTCACGTAACTGTCAGTTTTCCCGTTCTGCTTGTCGGTTAGAACGATTTTTATTTTAAACCGTTCCTAGAAACGTAAAATTTGGCATACCAATAAAATATACTAACTTATATCTCGGTAGTTAACATTCCGACATATTCATAGAAACATTTTTGAGGAGACAAATAAAGTCTACGCAATTTGCTTTTTTTCACGGCAATAATTCGTTTTAGTACATGGTGCTAATAATAATGGAAATGTTCATTATATTGTTTGATTAAAAAGTTCAGAATGTATTTAGAAAGGAAATATAATGGAACTTTGAACAGAAATTTATATATTCTATTAAAATAATTACTTACCCTTGTAGTTATTCTTAAGTTGATGAACAAATTATCTTACATATGATATAACTTATCATAACATATTTGAAAATAATTTTTATGTGAAAGCAAATATTTTCACTTTTCATCGTTTTTAATAAATAAATACATACATCAAATTTGATCTTACTGTTAGAATTTATATATAAGAACTACATAAGGAAAACGCGAGTATATTGGAATTGGACGAATATATGTAAAATGGAAAGACACAAAGAGCTTCCTTCCGGATGTTGCATCCGGTTTCCAATTAGGGATCGTTGCTATAAAATGAACCCTCAATTTTGTTCACAACCATTTTTCTCTTCAAGGTCACTTCTCGTGTATTGATTAAAATTTACAACTGTTAGGTTGAAATTGTCTGTTTAGTTTTATTGGGGTAAAACGCTTTCCCAAATTTTATATTATATTCATATGATTTTCAAAATAAAAGTTGATAAATTAGATTTTTTTTAATTTAAATTAATTTATTTTCCTTAAAGTTTTCCTTAGTTTAATGTTGAAAAATTTTTTTTGCATTTGGTTTTATGTCTTAATGTATTTATTTATATTAGGTATAATGTGCCAATAATAGCGAAATAATAACCAAAACAACTTAAGACTTAAAAAACTGTAGTAAAGGAATATTAAAATCCAACAAACAATAACGCGTCGTAAATTTTCCAACAACTCTATAGTGTTATAGCTGAAGGATTTACAAAATATGAAGTTATTGCAAGCTATTGCAAGCAAATGCAAATAATATACATGGGGAATAAGTGAAACTTATCGAGGAAGAAATATTTCACTCACTTGCGATACATATTGCAATGAAAAGTCTCTCAATATTTTGGTACGTTTCATTACCTCTCTACAAGAAAAAAAAAGAGTTGGATTAGTAAATTTTTATTGTAATTGCTGATTAAAATAGTTACAACGTCGGTTCATAGTTTGCAAATAAAATCCAAAAGTTATATTAAGAAAGAACATGATAAACCAAATTATAAAAAAATACAATATACCACAAATATACAAACACACACACATACACGTACGTGAGGGTACATTTTTTTATTACGCTAAACACTAAGTTTTATTTTTTTTTTTTAAATTGGCCGTGACATTTTTTATATATTTTTTCAATGCAGTGGAATAAAGACTTACAGATAATATAATATGTTACAATATAATGTATCCTTCGTATATTTTATAATTGGCTTTGTAATATTTTGGCTGAATACAATTCTTGAATAAAAAAGGTATAGGTTTCGAGAAAATGAACTCAGTTAACAATTTTTGTCGAGAATATATTATGTCAAAAAGATTTTTTTTGCATTACACCCAACTTGTAAACAAACACAAGCAACAGTGTGGATGTACAGTAGTATGCATGTTGAAAGTGAAACTTCTTTGCGGGTTAACTATAAGTATTCAAAATAATTCAGAAAAAAAACATTTGTATGATGCCGTTTAAAAATATATAAGTATTGGTACAATGCGATAAAATAGCGATTAAATCATACTGTCCTGCGATGTCAAGTGGAGTGCATGCCATGGACATTATGTAATCAGAACTATATGCAGAACCATATGAGCCCAAATACATCATGTGTACTATTCACCGCTATAAAGCAACCACAATCATTTTCCATCCCCGACATCGAACCCCGTAAAAAACATAAGACCTAAGGTTTCAGCAAAGTAAATTGAATATGTTCAAAATGACGATTTTGCCGTTTGGCTGTAAAGAACTTTTTGATATCACCAGATCATGGTGATTATGTGAGGCCAAAGTCTTGCTAAAATTACTTTATCGTGTACGAAAACAATGAGATTACCACTCGCCTTTAGTAAGTTGCTATTGTCAATTTTCCACTTATCAACAGATATTGGACATAATACGAGGTGTTACCAAAATAAACTAAAGGGGACCAAATACAATGGAATTGCTATATTCATTAAATTATTACAAATTTCGGCACCAACATCAGACGAGAGTTATCACATAAGACCAAATGTCCTGCCAAAATAACATAAACATGCTCAAAAGTGATGGCTTTGCTACTCATTATTACAAAGTTATCCGACTTTCAATACGATCATGAGACCGTGGACGTATCGCGAGACCAAAGGTCTTGCCAAGTTGACATGACCATACGCAATAATTCTTCTGCTTATCTTTATGAAATTACTGTAACAATTTCACAGAGTCAGAAGTTTGACTCGATAAAAATATAAAGTCTCAAAACTAAAATAATATTATTTCAGTATATTACAAAATGCATAAAATCATACCATTTTATAGTAATTTTTCAAATACTTTCCCGTGTCCATAAAATTTTAGATACTTGAGAAAGCCAATCTCCCGGCAAATATAACCGGAAGGAAAATGAAACACAACAGGAGATATAAAAACATAAATCAAAAAGTGCTACCAAATTAAACTTCCTGAAAAGAGGGGTTGTAAAAACGAAATAAATAAAAAAATATAAATTGTTTTGCGCGTCAACATAGAAGGATGAAACTTTAACGAAAGGCTTTTTCTAATCTATTTTATGAGCCAGACTATAAAATAAAGCCTGTCCAGTAACTGCATTTATATATTTGTTCTCCGTTGACGTTGAAGTGGCACTAGCTCAAACGGTATATAACAGAATATTTTAACTATTCTGACAAAGCATGAAGTTGTTTTTTATTGCACTATTATATAAAGGAGTATATTTATGTTCTAATTTTAATAAACTTTTTTATAGCTATGTAATGCTTCAGCCATTTTATAATTTTAAACTTTTCAGTTATAATCTAATACAAGCAATTATTTTTTTTATCATCCTCTTTTAATATTTTTAGGTACTTATTCGGTCGACTTATGTAGAAACCCTACAAATGTTATGTATAAAACATTATCATTGATTTCAACTTTGCTCCTACACACTCTATGATAAATCATAAAAAGATGCAAAAAAGATTTGGAAAATGCGCTACTTCACATGTACTAAACAAATGAAGTAAGAAGGTAATTGATTTATAAACAAAAAAATAATAATTTTCTTATTTTGTTTATTTGACTACCTTAACTAATTTACGTTCGCAAGGCCAAAGAAAAATCGGGAGTGCCGTTTTTCTTTCAATAGAACGGTTAACTTTGGGAATTCCAAATGACGCGTTCGGGACAATAAACGATAGAGATACTCATATGTAAGACTTAACGAGAAAATTTTATTTTATTTTTATGTCATGTCTGCTTACATCGCACTTCTTGACGATAATCCATTCAAAATTTTGTGGACAAATGGCCTGAATAGGCTTAACATCATCGCCGATCCAAACAAATATATGAGTTGCTTAAACTTGTAAATATCGTTAATAACTGTGATGTTATACTTAAATACATTTTTGGGTTATGTTTTCATCTATCGTAACGTGTAAAACTTTAGTCGTGCTGTTACTTGTTAACTTTGATTTTTTTATTTCATACATATTTATGTTTTTTTTGATGATTTCATGAACACATCAATTTTGCCTCGAAATCTATTTATGAGAATGAAAATCAAAAAAGAAAGACAAAATAAACGTTTTTTTAAAGAACCATTCAGTTTTTATATTAGTTTTCACGAACAAATTAACTGAATTTCATACTGTTTGTCTGAGTAAGCAATATTAGGATATATATGGAACGTCGTAGGTTTGTAAACTCATCTTAAAGTAGTGACACATCACGTATATAGTAGGCTACTTCATTAAATATTACAAGGATATACTGGTTTCCACTTATCAGGAGTAAAGTGTAACAAGTAAACGAAGTTATTATATAGGTTATCTTTATATGGCCGTTTTTCGTAAATAGCTGACAGTTGGAATGGTCTTTAGGGAATCAACGATGTATCATATCTATCAACCATGTTCTTAGTTCATATACATGTGTGACCAATGATGTGCATTGTGTACATTCTACCGTAAGTTAAGTTTCTGTATCTATCATGTATTCTAACTGTTTAATTACGCTTCTGCATTTTGTAATAATTTACTGTATATTATACCTTGCAAAAGTAAAAACTTATTTAAATTTATTGATTAAAATTATTCCTAAATTATTTCAGATTATATTTAAATATAAAAAAAATTAATTAGGATTTCGTTAAATTATACACACACACATATATAAACAGGAAAAGTAATTTTCATAAAACGGAAAAAGAAGGAATTTTGTTTTTGAATAAAAACGTTTAATGAAGCAGCATGTTTCACTTTTTGGGCGTTAGAAAATCAAATGTAATTATAAAAACTGATCTAGCGCAATGTTGAGAAAACAAGTATTTATTTGTATTTTTTTAACCCGGTAAAATTTTACAAGCTAGTAAGATGTGTAAACAATTTCCACAAATTGTTATTAATAGATATGGATAATGGAAATATTTTCCTTCCTTATTTAATTCACTTTTATAATTTTTATCACCGAAATTTGATTGGTATCAGTAGGAATATCAGATTTAGTGAGACTATCAGATATTTTCAAGTGTTTTTTTAAATAAAAGCAATAAAAAAATTATGTTTGCTATAAAAAAACCTTTAGTATTTTAAATTAATAATGTAAATTCATTAATTACACCTGTATACCATAAACATTTAATATTTTTAAGACCAAACTCAGTTTCAACCTTTATGTTTGGTCAAAAAATTGCAAACTGCCATTATCAGTAGTTTATATTCAAGACAGACTTTTTATAAACTACCCCAAATAAAGTTATTTAGACTCAGACAAACATCGTAAATACTAAATTGACAAATTGTATGACGTAACCATTAAGTAAATCGAGTTAACCGAATTACAAGGATCTTAGTAATTTTAAATTGTACATAGACATAATTTGTAGGGATTAAATTTGAGGAGTCTTAAACGCTAACTAAGTAAAAGGGAATGGTTCATATTGAATTGTACCATTAAATATGAGGATTTTCAACGAGATTACTGTTTCTAACACTGTAATTGAATAAATTTCGATAGAGTTCAATAATTTTGAAATTGTCGCCCCTATCGGTCATTTCATTTGCATTTTTTTCGAAGATTGACTGTAATGTCTATTTTAGTTAAATAATAGGCTTTCTGTGTGTAAATATAAATTAATGTGTATCAAAAAAATAACGTAGAAGAATAAACTTAGCGAGTAATAAGTTAATACTCAATTAGTCCCTGTTGAGTGCAAAATTGTGAATAAAACCTTACCATCAAATGCTCTTGATTTTATTTACATAATCATTTAAATTTCATTAGTGTAATTAAACCAAAATCTTGTGTATAGATGACTGGCAATTAAATTTATTGGCATATTTACATTAATTGAGTTTTGCCAGTATTTTACAATTGATTGTGAATAAAATATTCATGGTAATTTAAGTAAACCAATATTAAAAACATAACAATACAAAATCAAAATCTCCATATATCATACACAATAATGAATACTAATGAATACTATATATTCGAAAGCAATTATATATTTTAAACATTTATATTTCATTTTAAACAAGTTTGTCTAAAAAACTTTTCCTTTCGTCAAAGAAACTCAACGGTCCACCACACTAGCTTAAATTTCAACAAAAGACATCATCGAGATGAAAAAATTGCCAGTAATCGTAATCGTAGCTACAACTCGACCTTTAAGCTATTATCACTCAGCTCAAGTGAGATGCTTTTCAAGCGATAAACTTGAGTTAGTTTCATCTTGTTTAACCGTTATTTGTAGCGGGTTGCTGCGAAGTGCTTTTCTGGCTGAGATTTGGAAAGCCAGATTAATACGAGCCATTCCGCCTGCTATGCGTTATACATTGATAATTAGGTCGACATATGAATGGTATCACCAGAACTGAATATTCAATTTTAATTTACTCCTTGTTATATATAAATGTAAAATAAATTTTATTACAATAACGTCTCATACTTGCAAAATTGTTATGTTTGTTTTTTAAATGAGGTTTAAGTTTATAAATACTTTAAATATTTTTAGGTCTTTATTGGAAGGTTTAATAGAAGATTTTGAGTGTATTCGTGTACTTACCTTTTTATTTATATTTGGCAACTCCTAGACTGCAAGCGGCTATTGAGATTTTAATTAAAAATTGATGTTAAATTTGTCTAAGACTGTTTAGGAATGAAATTGGCAAACCAAAATTTAAAGAATCATGTAAGATTTTCTTTAAATTTTGCAGTATTCTCAAAATACGCGAATAGTTGTGTTCTATACTCGTTGTTTGTTAATATAAGTTAACTGTAATAATGTTAAATATATTTTAACCATGTTTCTGAATCTACATGAATGTAATAATTGATATAATCCCATTACTCTTAGATTAGAAAAAAATTACTTCTTTGATAAAAAGTTTTCCATATATCTATTCATACACACTTTTATTCACTAATATAACCAATAAAATCTCACCCAGTAGTAAAAATTATTCTGAGTAATGTAATTAAATAATTGTACATATCTTCCACACACTCTGAACAAAAAATCACTCAAATGCAATTTATATTTGTACATTTAGTGTTCCGTGTCCCGAACCTCCCATTTAAATATGAATATTAATGCAACTATGTCCTAAAAAGGACCCACTGCTGCGATATCCGCCGCCTATTACATCGCGTATGCATAGTAAAGAACTGAGTATTAAGCGTTTAGACTCAGCCAAATTAATTTTTTTTTTAAATGTACAAAGAAAAAATTATGTGTGTTATATAGTAAGAAATATTTTTTATTTTAAACGAATTGTTAGGGAGTTGTTAGGAGACAAACCGTTAATTTTTTTAATAAAAATTATTCGCGTTGAAATTTTTTAATCATTATAAAAACTGCATCTTATATATCATTGAATTTGTTCTTAAATAAACTTTCGTTTGACGCCCTACACGATTACCCTTAAATAATATTTTTTTATTTGCCAATTAATCTTCTGAAAATAACCCACGGAATCAATATTTCACGTTTATATTTGCCGCACTGTTCCACATGTGCTAAATTAAACATTTTTGAGTCCAATAAATCCTGGAAAAGGCCAAAAAATCGGTGACAGACCAACGGACAATATAGTGATTCCATTAGTATTAAATTTTGGCAATTTTGCAGCGATACATTAAAAATAATATAAATAAAAAAATATACATCAAATGCGTAGCAGTACTTGTACGTGTTACACTTTTCAATAAAAATTCTTTAAAAATATTTTCTTTAAACTACCTAGCCACGAACATCTTTTTTCTATCATTTCTTAACAAAAAACGGGTTTATTAGAAACAGTAGCAAATTTGGTCAGGATTAGGTCATCTATTAATCCAGCTAAGGATATTGCCTATATCAGTTTTCTTTGCTATCGTCATCGAACCTTTCTCATTATTGAGGTCCTTCCAAATGCAATCAAAAATGTTCGGGAACATGTATATTTCCCTCTATCAATCCTTCCGGTTTATTAATTCCATAGGTTTATTAAAAAGAAATTTCAAAAATCAGTAAACAAATCAATATAAACGGGTAATTACTAATCGAGTAATCACTGTGATGTAAAATTATTTCCGTCACCTTGCAGTAATTAATTAAATATACTTGTAGCCAAATCAAATTTATACACTTGCGAAACTTACATTGGGAAATATATTATGATAGTGGAAAATAATATCACTATTTATAAAAAGACTATTGGAAATTCTTCGTAATATAAACATGTAATGCAAGCGTACAGGAAAGCTTCCTACTAGGAATTCTATTTATATTTACCAAGCTCATTTAGAGAATATTATTTTCTGTTCAAAAAATGTATTGTTAAAACAGATAAATCTTTAATATATTCTTAAATCTTAAATATATGTTTTGTTAAAACAGATAAATCTTAATTATATTTCTAAACCACTACCCAGTATGAACAAAATATTAAAATATAAAATTTTATATTAAATTTCACATATTTTTTAAATATAGTCAAGATCCAAGTACCACCTACTAATGTATAATATTGATTGATACATCCGAACCCGCTAAAATGAAAGAGTTTTTAAACATGTATTTGATAATTTTTTAACAAGCGGAGTTTAATCAAGGGAAATAAGGAGAGAGAATGAGAGAAAGGAAGAGAGAGAGAGAGATGCTGGGCCTAAAGATTAAGATAAATATTAATGTTAAATAATGTGTAGTTAAGAATTTAAGATATTTATTTAAAATTTTCAATTTTTTTCCAAGTCACTCATCACCGATTCCAGTAGAAGGTGGTATTGGAATGACATATAGAATTAATATCAATAACGGGACTTGTTATCTTGGGAAAGCCAAACTTATGGTAGTAAATACATTAAAATTATATGCTTTAAATTTCTTTTTTTTCAGATATCCTTAACTAGCACAACTAAAGAATTTTTAATGAATTTGTAATTTAAAATTATATTAAGAAAGTAAACTTTCTTTTCTAAATATTTCCTAATGTTGAGAGTTTTCTCGGCATATTGTTTCAAGGTTTTTTGCTGTTGCTCATAACGTTTTCTTAAATACATATTTTATACAGTCATTCATAATAAGATCTACATAACAAATAATAAACCTTTTAAAAATCTATACCGATAGTATTGATTATCTTTACTTACATAAACTATCAAATGAGATAATACGATTACTACATGGCATAACACAAGGAGCCTTATTACGTTTTTTATTCCGGTTTTAACAAATGGATAAATTGACATTTCAGACAAGTTAAAATGAATAGTTTATGAATATTTTGTGCAAATGAACTGATCGAATGACGATTAAATCGATTAAAGAATCAACTTTCGGGGAGATTGCTGCGCGTACGCTGATTAAACAATAATAAATACGTGTAAGCAATGTACGGCAAAACTGTTTACCTAAATTAGCTCCGTAGAAGATTCCGCGACATCAGGATTAACCGGTCCTAAAATAGAAGTAAAGAAATGCTAAAAATAACGAGAATTGTTTAGACAGTAAATATTAAATCCTTATCAAATTCACTACGTTTATTGTTTTATGCATTTCATTTGGATATTAAATAGCCTTCTACATGGCACTACTTAGATAAATAGTTTAGATTTTACAAGGGTGTTATCGAGTAAGCGTAACAAACTCGCAACGTTGATTATTTCACGGGGACAATTCTATCGACTTACCTTTAAATTAAAACGATTTTAGTTCCCTTTGAAGCTATGTGTCTCAATAATCACCAAAGAAGCGCAAAGCTAACCTTAAAGGTTGTTGGTTTAGGCCTTTGCGTCGTTAAATATTTCTTATACGGCCAGTTTTATGTGAACAAGTTATTTGAAACATAATCTGTTCGTTCTGTCACCTAGGAGGGACTAATTTAACGTATATAAAGAAATACGTCAAACATAGGGAGCTTCATATACACTATAATGGACGTGTGCAAAACTGGGCCACCTTTCTAGTAAAATTATATTTCCACCCTGCAACAACTAATATATCTTTTGAACAATAGTTTGTCAACGTCATAATTTTTCCTATACTAACTTGCTTAGAAGATAGCTATTATTATAGACTTATGTTACTTAATAAGGACAGGCCCACAACAATCGAAAAAGTTACCACTAGAAACGATGCTAACTGGTAAAATTAGTAGCATGTCGTCTTAGTTGATATTTCGATTCTCATGGGTATGTTTATCCTGAAAACAATAAAAAATGCCGGATTGTTTATTAAAAATATGTTTAAATTACAGTTCGAGAATTTTAAAAAAATGTTTATGTATGTTACCTTCGGTTAATAATCGTCTCTCATACATATTTTTTGATATTTATTAAAAAATAGATGTATATTCAGCTCAGTTGTATATTCACTATATGAATTCTAACGTTGTGACCTTGTAAGAAAGTGTTTTCACACATTATTTTTTTTAATATTAATTTTTCTTTGATTTTTGAAAATCGACTGAGAAGCACGGTACCGGAAAAACACGAAACCTTAGAAGCAAAATTAATCAGTGTTTGGCCATCAGTCTGTCACATTAACCCTAGATCAACCAGTCGTAAAAATTACGACGTGTGCCGTGCGCTTTTAGTGTTTCGGTAAGTTCCACACCCTTGCCGCCCCGCCCCTTTCTAGTACCTTCCTAATTCACATCGCCAGTGACCCGCAAGCACTCATTGCGGATGCACGTTTATTAGGTCAGGAGATATCGTGCAATCGTCGTAAAAAATACGAAAGATTAGTAACTAAGTAACTTTTTTTCAAAGTTCTGTATTTCTTTACTTGTCTATTATATTCAATAATTACTATAAAAATATATTACTTTTATGTTATTACAATACGTAATAATACCTCTATTTTATTTATAAATCAATAGATTGTAATGATATTTGCAGAGTTATGATTTTTCGTTGTTTTTAGATTCGAAATTTATTTAGTTTATGATTTCAGATGGATTTGAGAAACCAAAATAAAAAAATTATACAATGGTTGCGAGATTCGGACGCAGAGTCAATACCCGATAATCAGCCACAATCATCGGATTCAGAGGAAGATAGTAATTTAGAGACGGAAATTCACATAGAAACTGATGGCAGCGACGAGGACGCAACACCTTCTTCGGAGGATGAGGTATTCGTTCCACGTAGCCGTCGTGGCCGTTGTCGAAGGTTAGTTATACATTCTGATGATGACGCGTCACCGACATCCCGCACTGATAAATTAGAAAACAAAATCGATAAATTTTCTAAATAGCTAACCTTTCAAATAATAATAATCTATACGTGTAATCAAATTATAACAAAGTGAATTCTATACATGGAAAATATTTTAAAAAGAGTGATGGTCTTAGCATATCGAATGATAATAGAAGCCAGAAAAGTTTGTTCAATTCAGTTCCAAATGATTTTTAATATAAAATTCAGTTTTAATTGTTACTTAATTTAAAATATTATACGATTTATTATTATGAGCTAAGATTCCATTTACATTTCTTAATCAGCTTACGTTGAGAATTTTTTTTAGCTAGTCTATTTACCTATTGTTATCGTGTGAGACTTCAAAAGCTAATTTAACTTTATTTTTCTAATAGTTATACTTAATAAAAAAGGAAACCAAAGTGGATAAAAGGTTGACTACCTTTCAAAATGATGTGTTTGGAATTTTAAACGCATACCTTCTTTTTTGAGGAATATTAAATATTCTACAAGTCTTGAGAAATCAGTTTCAAATTTACGTTAACAAATTTATATTAATTTAAGTTAACAAGATTCAACAATATTTGATTTACTTTCCCATCAATCTTATGAGTGATGTTAAAATTAAAGCTTATTACTAATAGTGACTATAACATATAGTGTATAATTATGAAACTCGTCTTCAAAGAAATGTTATGGAATTTCAAAGAAATTTGAGATGCAAGCGCATTGGCTCTTACAATTTTAAGTCATGACGCGCACAAAATTATTACTGAATTGATCGATTTTTTGATAGTTAAAATTTTTTGGGAATCTGATAACTAATGAAAATTTCAAACAATAATAAAATGATCGACCAAGTGCGTGTTGGTATAAGCAAAAATAGGGTTCCGCTGTCATTTATATCTTTACTTGGTATGAAAGCATCAGGCCAAATAAAGCTAATAATAAATTATGTATTAAAGGAAAATTCTGTAGGGACTCTCAGATTGCATTTCTTTCAATTCAGCGTAATATTTATGCCAATAGTCATAAATGACCACATAGAGCCTGTAAATTCTATTTATTTGAATAATTTTGTAGCAAATAACATTAGCGTTTTCTTCAATACTGCTTCGGCCACTACCAGGTAACACAATTTTCCGATTTTTTTCTATTTATTAACGTAATTGGCTAGGGCTTGTTTTATTAGAACGCTTTCTTTTACCGATTATCTCATCTGTTTTATTAAAGGTTTTTTATACTTTCGGATGGGTAAGTTTTTTCCTCATTGATTTTCTTTTTTCTACTTATTTCTATATTGTTCCCATAAAATTTCCTTCTGAATTCGTCATCGAAATATTATATTTCGTGCGTTTCCTGACGATAATTGGATTCATATATTGTTTTATTTTTATTTAAGAAATTATGTGTTTTCGTATATTATTAGAAATATTATGTTTTATTGAGAGATATGTAAAAAAATAATGTAAAGGGGTTGGCTGTTTATTAACGATAATACGTGTTGGCTTTGAAAAGAAAAAGTGGAAGTACATAAGGTAGAAAATATACCCAAAATAACACTTATTAAAAAGAAACGTTACTTAAGTAGAAAGAGTTTAATTTGTGAAACAAAAGATACAATTCAATTACATTTTACAAAATTTTTACTTTTATTTTTTTGTAGGATATAGTCACAATTAATGAAATTTAAATGGAATATGACGTTTTTATTACAAATTAAACATGCACATTCATTACAAATTAAATTTTACACATAAATCTTAAGACTACGATAATGTTACGAAACCAAGACCACTTAAGGACGAGCGGAAGGGGGTAACTCATATTATGCATACAACCTCATTATAAATATATATATATATATATATATATATATATATATATATATATAATTAGGTTGTATATATACACCTTTTATATTCTGTGTTCTGTTAAAAACATTACTGAACATACTTAGTAAATTTATCGCTTTAAAAATAAATTGTTAAGTAACGAAAAACTAAATAAAACTCAATTTTCTTTAAAAATGACTCTAAACATGATTGTTTTTTTTGCTAATATCTCACCCAAAAAAATATATAAACGCTGAAGGGCCGCACGTAATTTAAGAAAATACGCGAAGCATACCAACATAACACAAAAAACAAAACGGTATTTTATCGTTAAGTCTTAGTTATCTCCCTCATTTATTATTCTCAAAGCGTCTTTTGGATTTTCCTACATCACTAACTTGAAAAAGTTATTTTTTAGTTTTTTTCTCTCGCCTCGTGTATGTAAAATAGTTAATACTGTTGAAAAATAAAATAAACGTCATTTAAATTTGTTGCTTCTATTAATTTTAATCCTTACTTCGTTTGTTTTTTCCGTTATTACAATAGGCGTCTTTAATGAATTTGCCTATTTATTTGAACGATGTTTCATTATAGGTTATTAAATGAGGTATATATAAGGTATGGAATAGATTAGGGAAATTTTGCGTCAATTTATACTTTTACTTAATGGCAACATGTTATTTCTACTCAGTTTAAATACGTATTATTAAACAATTTAATCTAAAGTAAGTAAGGATTTATAAAAAAATTTAAAGAAATGCTACAAACTAGTTGGTGAAAATTCCATTAGGTAAAACTTACATCAAAATGACGCAGCGTGGGTAATGCGGCAATAAGTGAATTCACGCTCATAAGTTTATAACACGGTTACATTTTAATACTTAATCAATTAATCCACAAATATAATTGAATGATTTCACATCAAGAATAGTATAGATTAACCGTCTTAACAGCTAAAAGAAAATTTGAGTTGTTAAACAATTTAACTCGACATCAGCATGACCATTCATCTTTCTCTCCTGCACGCACGCGCCCTGCCAGTAAATTTCTAGCATCGAAAAAAAATCTTTATTTGGTCAAACCTCGAAGCTATTCAACCGATTTTAATAAAAAAAAAACAAAAAATCGGTTCCGTATGTAAACTAATACGTATAATCTCTAATTTGACCGGTTCCGATCAAATTCGTCTTTCTTGATTTTTTAAAGGACTTTAAATTTTTTTTTAGAAACCCAAGGACAGAACCGATTTTCTAAGTCATAAATATTGTAATATCTTTGTAGCTTGATATTAAATGTGCAAACTGAAAAAAAGTCAAAATCAAGCCAGTTTATGTATATTTTTCTTTAGTGTTTTGCACGGTTATGTGTAACATTAAATTGCTGCTGAGTAAAAATTAATTTCAAGTAGTACCATATTTGTTATAATCGTATGAGATTATTTTAATTTTTCGTTTTTATCATTACCTATTTTTTACCTTTGATTTACTTCACTTTAATCATTTACTTTATTTGAGATGTGAAATTAAGATGTTTTTTAAAACAGCGCTTAAACTTTAAGTGAATAAAAATTATTAAATGTAATATTAGATTTACTTACATAAATGTAGGGTATGAACAATTCTATTACAAAATTAAAAAGAATTAAATATTAAGAAATGTGGTACGTAACCTAATCCATATTAAACACCTTTTATTGCACATGAAGTACATACACTTAAACTCTATACATAGTTCTGCAACACATTTCTTTACAATTGATCTACAAAGTAAAATTATCAACAGACTCCCTTTAATACTTCAAGAACGCAATTATTCAAAATTTTACTGCCAACAGCATTTAAATAAAATGGATAAAAAATTATGTTAAAGTCTCTTTACAGTAACGCTTTGAAAATTGCATTAAAATGCAATCTGCCCAACGTAGAAAGGGATACTGTTGAAAACTACATACATTGTTTTTGTTCATAATTAAATGAAACTACGGGATGTAGTATTATAAATGATCTTTGCTAATATCCCACCTGAAGATGTTGTAATACAACGAAACCTAGGTCGTGGTAAAGAAATTAAAGAAAGTAGAAATAATACTACATCACGTAGTTTCATTTAATTGTGAATAATGAATTTCTTCAAAATTAACGCCAAATATATTCAATATTGTTTTTGTTATATTGTTTAATATTATTTTGGTCTGAAAATTATCACATTATACTTCTATTTTTTTAATTCATTAATATAAAGAGATGGACCTATTTTCAAAATTAGATGAGGAAGAAAAATCGACAACTATATGATATTTGGCCTATTCGGTCAGCTTTTCATTATTTGGTTGACTATTAAATAATCACATTTAAATTGGAATTTAATTATTTTGGTCTCAAATTAAATACATAGTGGTTTTTGTTATATATTTGATAAGTATATAATGTATACTCCCATTGTTACCCTTAAATATGTATTCAATCACTCTAATTGTTGTAATGCAGAAATAAATATTTTCTGAGATAAAACAATTATTTTTATTAAATATTTATCTGTAAAAAGAACAAGTGTATTTTTTAATAATTTTCAGGTGGTAATTTCAGAAAAGAACAGAGCCTCTGGTAAAACTGTATTAATTTATTTTATTTTATCGATTTCTTTATTTTTATCCTTTTTATTACGACCTTTTATCTCTTAAGATTTTACTTTTTATGACTTTCCTTTATAATGACACGTAGAAATTATGACAAGTCGGATGTGTATCATGAAACTAAAAGTCAATAATTATATTATATAAATTTTAACCTTTATTAAACAGTTCGATTTGCTAAATTTTTTTTTCTTGGTTTTCTTTAACAGAGCTACATTTACCTTTTATAAAAGGTACCGACAAAGTATCAAAGTTCGCAAAAAGAGAACGAGAATTATTTTAGGCTAAAGTAAATCAATAATATAATCAACTTAATCAAAGTCAAAGAGAGAATTTTTTTAGCGTAAATCCAAAATGATTACAATATTACCTAGAATTATTAATTGTATTCAATACTCTGAAATGTAAAGGCGTCCACTCTCAACGACATGTGCTCTAACTGGCATGCCCTTTGGGGTTACTCATTCGCTTACGTCACCCTGCACACGATACATTGCTACCGCCCTTCGTGTGGACTTGTGCGTGAACGACTGAGCTGTTAGCATTTATTAATGAACACTTACTACTTATTTTTATTAACACAATAATTTTAAGCTTTATTTTTGGTGTGAAATCAGAAATAACTGCGCGGAAATTCTCAACACATTATTTACTAGCCATTATAATTCCTCTCTGTATTTAACAAATACCTAATTTATTACGTATTTGATGATGATAGCCAGTTGATGATGATACTACACTCGATAGGTTTGTTTACATAATTGTTTTCATGTTACAAATTTAAATATCACGGAGCCTACGTTTATTTTATTTTAACTTCTTATAGCTTATATTTCTTGGGATAGTAAATCAATTTCAACTCCTTGTTGCACCGTCGTGTATCAAAATTGTTATGGAAACTTTGTTTTATATATTTGTTATAATATTGACCAAATTGAGGAATAGTTTCGTAATATGATTTACAATATATGATTTCTAATGTCAAAAATTTTAACGTTTGAATAGTGCTTAGGTTTTGAAAATTTTACAATTTTTAAAAATTTTATTTATGACACATATCTTTGGAATTTTCTAATTACCAGTTTCCCAATCATTTCAGTCATGTTTAACATACGCAGGACTACAGAAAAACCCCTTTTTACCAATTGTATGTTTTTTTCCTTCTTAGTGTATATTGCTGTTTTCCTTCTTAGTTTATATACAAGTGGGACTTTAGTAAAATAATGCATCAGTAAACAAGACACGGTGCTGGATTAATCTTGCCTATCTTATTAGGTTGAAGATAATTTAATATTGAAACTCATTTCTCAGCAGTCGATTTTTTACTTCCTCATACTGTAATATTATGAATTTTTGGGAACATTTTAAATATTGTCTCAAGATACCCTATCCTATAGCATTGTTTATTCTGTATTAGTAATTTGAAATAACAAAATATAGTTACTAACCTTAAATAAGATATAATGTATGAAGTTAGAGTAGAGAAAACAGGCCTTTTAAAAAAGTGAACTGGATATATCAAATAATTAATCAGTTACAATTACTTCTGATACTAAAAATTAAATTATGGAACTTTCCTCTCTACTACTTTTGGCTAAATAAGAACATATTTAATAATGAAATATACGTATATATTTTGTGTAGACGCATGTGTGTATGTGTATGCTTGCTTGTTTCTGAAATTGTTCTGGGAATATATCCCGACCAGCTACAATACTGAACTAAGGTCGACAACCTTTATTTACTTTTTAATTCACTTGTATAAACTAGGAATTATGACGATATTGAACTGGGATAGCGGTGGTTTAAATCCCAGTAGAAATCGAGCAATATTTGCTAAGTTCTGTTAATATATTTCTTATTTGAATATAATATTTACAAAAAGAATACAAAACTTACATACTTTTGTATTCCTTATTTAAATATTTGTTTACTTAAGGATTAATCAACCATGATTTGCATTTATAATCAGGCACCATTGCATGATACTATTGTTAAAAAAAAATTGCAATTCGGGTAATAACATTTTTATCTCGAGTACGTAGACAATACAAAATTGTGAAAAATTTAGTTTTTGTATATATATAATACAAAATTGTGAAAAATTTTATGAGACCCGTATTCTATTAATACGGGTCTTTTTTAAAGGATACCACATATCGTACACTTTCAAAAGGATACCACATAACGTATATGGAATTAAAAAAAATGTCGAATCTTCAACTTGTCCCCTTAAATTTCCCTTTACATACTTTTGACTATTAGCTCTTGAGGTAGGCGCAATTTAATGTTTCGGTAGAGAAATTTTAAAAATAAAGGGTATGGATTTTTGCAATTTTTTTTAGCATTTTTCTATATACATACAATCTAAAATTCTAAAATATTTTATGACGCCCTTATTAATAGTACTTTCAAAGGATACCCACTGTATAGGGAATTGGAAAAAAATGTCAAATTATCAATTTTCCCCAAAAAATTCACTTCAAATAGTTTTGAGTATTTGCTTTTGAGGTATGCATAAGTTAATGTTTTTTTATTAATACACAAAATTTCAAGTTACAATGTCAAGCCGATTCTCAGAAAAACGGATATGACGGACAGGACCAAAAACATTGTATGTCCAAAAACATTGCCCTCAAAAGGGTAAACTTCCTCTCTGAAAATTGGCCATAAATAGTGTTGATAAAAATCAGCTAAGGTCCTGATAGTAAAATCTGTATCAAAAAGCTGGAATTCTACGTCTAGATTTGTTGATCAGATCATATCTACTGCAACATCAAACATTTAGAAACTTTACTCGCACTACCAATTGGACCCATTTTACATAATTTCCTCCTTAATATTTTTAATAATTTCTTCAACTTTTTCGATTTAACTAACTTGAAAGTTTAAAAATATGTCTGTGTTGGTCTAAGGATTGCAAAGTAAAACTCCATTAGAGAGACTTTTTTCTTTCACAAACATGTACACAATTCACAAGACATACTTTGTTTAAAAAATTAAACTTCTTTTTATATAGTTTAGCTAATAAACAAATTCCATTACGTCAAGTGACTTCAAAGGAATGCAGTTTATAAGCAACACAATACCACATACAGAAACACAAATCATCATTTAAATAATAGATGCCCGAGGTGCAGCGTCTGAGTGCCCATTTGCATTCACTATGTGCACGCGTACGCGTGTTCAACTATTCACAGAGCATCTCAGTCGGAATCTTGAACTAATGGCGGTATGGAGATGCGAATAACTGGCCGGGATACTATGATTTTGGTTTAGTGCTTTGAGAATAATAGAGAAACTAAATAGTACAAACGTAGAGTTTGATATATTAGAATAGCTTTGACATACACGTTGACTGAAATAATTTTTGTGTTACATTGTGTTTGTGTGAAAAAAACTTTTCATATCCCTAGAAACGTACAAATCCCTACGTCCAAAGTAATAAGTAATTTATTTCAATAATTATTTATATTTCTCTTATATATACGTTATGAAAAGCAACGTTTAAAAAGCATAATTATTACGTGTTTATTTACCTAAATTTATGTGAATATGTATATTTTGGTTATGATGTACAGATGCCAAATCTATAAGAGGGATTATACATAATTATATATTCTTTTTATTTCGAAACTATATAATCGGGACAAGGTGGTAATGAGAGTGAATTATCTAGTAAGAATAGAACTTACGCTATGAATTTTGCGTACACAGTATGTACACACATTTAATGGTACCTGATACTTTAGTTGTACATTTAAACGTATACGAACGACGTATATAATATGATTCGTATACGTTTAAATATTTAAGATATCTGCAAAACTACGAAATTTGGAAATATTACTAAAATGTTAAGTAAGGTTCTAATAAGGCTGTTCATAATTTTAAATTCAGTAGTTTAGAAGTTCAGTAGTTTATTTTGTGGTTACTAATATCTAAGCAGCAGTTTCACAAGTAGTTAACTGGCCCTTTTAACTAATATCCCATAAAATACATGAAAATAAAAAATAAAATTGGTGCTTAGTTGACCCTTCAAAATTTTCGTATTAATGTTTTTGAGTGTTAAATATTGAATATATATATGTTTATAATTATACAACAAATATGTTTATAATTATACAACATTTTAAGCTGTTATGTAAATCAATATTCAATAACACTTTTCTGGACCTTTATAGCAATATCTCTAGAATATAATTACATAAATGTTTAAGGGGCGGATTTCGCAAATAGGCGAAAATGGGTGTTAATAACTACCAAAGTTAGACGTTATATTAAAATACCAGGGCAGAGAATGGCCTTTGTACTATGTTAAATTATATTTCAAGCTTAAAAAAAATAATCTCAAATTAACCTCGTTTACCAAAAAGGCTCTTCGCTATTTTGCATATTCAAATAAAATTATAAATATACAACAATTTTCAGTTCACTGTGTCTATTTTTAATTAATGTAGCTACATTCTTGTACATGGATTTAACTATGACATAAATATGAACCCTTTGGTATTAGGTCAAATTTACCGAATTTTTACGGCATTCCGCGCGCGAATTTTCCATACTAGCTTCGATGAAAACAACGATTATTATCTATGGCGCTCACGCATATTTTGAATTCAGTACAGTTTGCGCTAGCAAACAGTTAGGACGTGTGATCCGTTCGCTCTTCGTCAGCCTGTGCCAAAGATTTGTAACGCGTACACGGCTTGTACACAGTGTAAGTTTTATGTTGTATGTTACGATTAAATGCAAATTACGTAGAAGTGATTATTACATAATACTTCTATGATACATTTTAAATGCATAATGTTTTGTAAATTAGTGGATATATTTGTTGATATTCTGTATATTTTCAGATAATAATGGGAAATCGTAAGATTTCCTACAGGCGTCCGGTATTGGGAGCAAAAATGAAAAAAAAAATTTATTACATGACATAAACAAAAGGTTTGTAGAAATTTTACAATAGGCATAATATAGAATTATTAAATATACTCGTATTTTAGAAGTAATAAATCGGTATTTGGAATATACTGAGTATTATAGATTGCTAAATATTATATTAGGGAGATACATTTTATAATTTCATTGTATACTTAAAGATGTATATTTTTTTTAAATATTAAAGGTTTAAGTTTTTTAGATGTATCTGTGCATTCAATATCGTATTTTATTGAATATTCTAATGATTCTCTGTTAGTATTTTATCAACTGTGTTTGTTTGTGTACATTTTACAGCCATTTATTGGGGGAACTCTGATTTAGAAACTGATATAAAATTTGACGTGTTTATAGCTTCTGGTAAACGCAGACGTAAAACATAAAACTATAATTCAGGTTGATTTGTAGAGAGAGGGGGCAATTTATGGTGTTTTTGTCGTACTCATTATGTTGGACATATAATGAATGTCGGTAAAATAGGGGTTCAGAAATATTAATATTTTTGAAAAAATTGCAATTTTTTGTTTAAACGTCGAGAAATTATTACTCGACCACTAGAAAATTGTTCTATATCTAATTTTGTCATTTTTTATTAGTTTGTTATTATTGACATTGAGTTGCAAATTTTTCGATCATCATTAAAAGAAAATAATCGTCATAATTGTTACAGGAACCATATTGTAGACGAATTTGAAAATAATGTTGCAGGGGGCAACATTGAAAGACAAGGGGTATGTACTAGGGCAGAAAATGTAAGTCTGATTCCCGAGGTAACTAAAAATCTGATTAAACCTATTAATTCCACATGATATTTCCAGGACTAAGCATATAATGAACCAAAGGATATTCTTATGTATTAATTTGCAAATATATATATATGTATATACATATACATGTATATATATATGTATATATATATATATATACATATATATATATATATATATATATATGCGTGTGTGTATGTGTGCTGTTTCCGGTTTGGTATTATGGCCGTAATTCCAACTCTGTAACGTGTCTGTTTCAATTCGATAACATTGAAATTCGTAACATTTAAAGTCAACTATTTTAAAAATTGTTAACTGAGCTGAAATTGTTAATTGGTAATTGTTGACACACCTAACCACAATTTTAGGTTTCACACAAGTAACTTTACAATAAATTTGCAGATACCTTTAAATTTCAATCTTGAAGTAGAAGAGGAAACAGCAGGAAATGGTATTGTGATTGAAGGCAGGAGGATAGTTAATTTTATGCATTTTTTTAATCTTATGAAAAACATTTCTACACACAGAAATATGGATTGTAATTTAGGTCATATTGAAATCATTTCAGAAAGTCGTGTTGGACTAATCTCAAATTTCGTTTTGATATGTCGCATGTATGGCGAGAAATTCATTTTGAGCACGGATGAAATGAAAGGTATTGGTATAGACATAAATCACGCTGCTGTATCTAGTATTATGTCGGTAGATTCTGATCATGCTCATCTACAAACTATTACTGCTGCTTTAGA
Source organism: Druceiella hillmani (assembly GCA_039881145.1). Classification (NCBI taxonomy): domain Eukaryota; kingdom Metazoa; phylum Arthropoda; class Insecta; order Lepidoptera; family Hepialidae; genus Druceiella; species Druceiella hillmani. The sequence goes on along the minus strand of JAYKKI010000007.1, from coordinate 777,508 downwards.
AATTCCGGCTATGTGTGGATAATTGTATGTATCTGTACACGACACTGTGTGTGAGTGGTGGGAGAAGACCGCGGCACATTGTACGTCAGAAGCTGCCAAACAAGAAACGAATTATGCAATATCTATTGGTAATGTTAATAAGCATGGAACACCTGTGATCGCAGTAGTTGCTGACGGATGTTGGTCAAAAAGGTAATATCGAACACACTATTCCGCTTTATCCGGTGCAGCTGTTATTGTAAGTCGCCAATTTGGAAAGGTGTTATATTTAGGAATAAAAAATAAATATTGCATGATTTGCGCTCGTTCTGCTAATAATAATGTGGAGCCTTCAGAGCATTTTGGCTATAAAAACTATTCAGGTTCCTCTACCGCGATGGAATCTACTATAATTTTGGAGAGGTTTAAAAGTTCTCTTAAAGAATACGGTCTCATATATGAAACATTAATAGCTGACGGAGATTCCAGTACATATAAAAAATTCTTGATTCACGACCATATGGTGATTTTATTGTTGAAAAAATTGAATGTAAAAACCATCTATTACAAAATTACTGTAAGGCATTATTAAATATTTCAACCGACACGCAATATCCTAATGAACTATGTAAAATTGTAAAAGATCGGTATTTACGTTTAAGAAAGGGTGGAGAATGTGCAATCAGATATTGGGGTGAGCAAAATTTACAACTTCACGAAAAAATTTCACAACTTGCTGAAGATATCCTGAACGGTCCAAATCACGTATTTGGTAACCATGTAAATTGTGCCTCTTATTTTTGTTCACAAGACAGTAGACGCAATAATGAAGTAAATTTAGTTAACACTTTGAAATTATCAGGTGTACTAACAAAATTAGAAGATTTATGTAGTAAATTATCTCGACAATCTCGTAGTTTAATGTATAATGTAACGAGTAATATAGTAGAAAGCTATATTTCTCAGGTTGCCAAATTCGTAGGAGGTAAAAGAATAAATTATTCTCTTCGACGTTCTTATGGCGGGCGATGTGCTGGTGGTCTTGTGTCTTTTAATACGGGAGCATTTCATTGCGTTACATTATATTCGGCATAAAAACCAATTCTTTAATATCGCGCGTGGAGAAATCTAGATTACACAAAGTTGTCAAAAATATTAATAAGAAGAAATTTACTCGCACTACCCCTATATCTAACGATCCCCACTATGGACCACAATGTCAACAACATGACTTGAGCTCTATATGTTTTCAATAAGCGAAGTCAGATTTTATGGCTAAATTGTCGTTTATAGGTCTGCAGCGCCAGTAACTAGAGAGGAATACGATTTTGCAGAGTAGTAGTGGTGACTGGTTGAGCATACGTAGAAAGCTTTTAACATCTTCGTGGTTCTCTAACTCAATCCCTTTCACGCAAGTTAAAACAAAAAGCAACATCATAGAGACTGAAAGTTTTCCCGGCCTTGATCGCGAATAAAACACAGATTTAGGCTATTATTGGTCAGGTAAAATGAGAGGTTTTCCCACAGATAAACTTAAATTTGTTATGTTTTGTATCATCCATTAATTATATCGGGTTACTGCATAAGCGCTACTCCTATCCAATTTCTGTTCGTTCGGATTAAGTCGAGAAGTCCGCCTTGCCAATCGCTACATCGATAATCAAGTCAAGATAAAAGTTTAAAATACTTTACCTTTCAATATTTGAAATGGAAAAATGGGACCTTTAGAAGATAATTCCAAAACGATTTATTTGAGGATTATATATTCTAAAAACCTTGCAAACTATATCAATAAGAAAACTTTTCGGAAGTTTAAATTAGACACTCCAAATTTGTAATAATTATAAAGGGTATTACCCATTCATAGTTTGAAACAAATTTGAAGGGGATAAATTATATTAAATATCTGAAGAAATTTAGTTTTTTTTGTTGAAACATATGCGATAATTTCCGGAAAAACAAGTTATAAGAATCCCAAAAATATCCTTTTTTGATATTTTTTGATCAGATATGTTGTTGAGAATGCCCACAAGAAATGTTTTAATTCCCACCTCTTCTATCTTCGAAACCATCGAAGTCAAAATTTAAAAAAAACGTACCTAGTATATCTGTAACAGATAATAAAAATTATATCAATATTTTTAAATAGTTCAACCTGGGTTCATTGAAGTTGTTATTGAATTGTTTGTTATGTTATGAATTGAATATTTTCATTTATTTACAATTTTTTAAACGACCTTTGCCATATTGGTATTGAATAAAACTTGTCTAAACGTGTTTTAAAAGTTAGTAAAATAAAGCGTAAGTAGGAAACTTCTTGATTAATAAAAAAAAAATAATTTATATAACATAAAAATAAACAAAATAAACTTACAATGTCTACCAAAACATGAAACTTGGATAACTTTTTTTAAATAATAAATTTTTTAAATTATTTTAGAAAATTTCAAATAAAAAACATAGCTATCCAAACTCTTAATTCTTATATACGAAATCATTTAAAAAATAATACTTTTTCAATTTAAATACATTTCATATTCGCTTAAAACATACGGAATGCAAATTTTGTGATTACTAGAAGAAAGTTTTAGCTCCAGCAGTTAAGAATTTCAGCAACATTTGTTACTATAAAGCCGTATTAATAGCTCTATTATTAATAATATGATATAGGTGTGTATTAAACCCTTGTAATACGAGTTTTACTCGTATTTGACAGGTTTATTTTACTAAAATATATTTGATGCTCATGATTGTTTTTATCGACAAATTAATGTATATAAAGTCATATCACACCAACTAATGTACACTCGGTGTGATATAACTATGTAAATTTATTCGCCTATTTTTGTAGATATTTTTGTCCACGTATAGATTGAAAACGGCTTCTTAGATATTAACAAAATATATTTTAAATGTTACATGACCGGTTTCGACCCTATCGGTTAAATAGGTATATAAAAAATAAATAAATACTAGGTAAATGAAAACTTTAAAAAAATATCTTCCTCGTCAGGTGTATTTCAGAGATACATAGGACCTTCTTAAGTCGTGCGTCGAGCCAATACGAGAGAATCTTCACAGGCATTTGGCTGTGGCGCTTTTAGCGTTCTGGTTTTGAGGCGTGCATTTCAAACATAAACACTATGTGTTAGTGGCCCAACGTAAGCATTGTATGTCATATGTTTGAAAAACATGCCTCTACATTACAAAGCTACGCGCATCTACCCTTACATAAATATTCATACTGGAATTTTACAGTTAATTCCAGAAAATCTACGAGATTTGATTATATATTTTATTTATGACTAGTTCTACTTATATATAATTCATTGAAAAAATATTTTAAATTTAACACTGCAAATGTTTATCAAAATGTCTGAACAAAATATTGTCACATATTTTATATGAACTATCCTTTAAATAATAGATGCCCCTGATGCAACACCAGAGTGCTCATTTGTATTCACTAGGTGCAAGTATACGTCACTTCAACGTAGAGCGTCTCAGACAGAATCTTCAACTGATGGGGGTATGCAAATGCGAATAATCGACCAGGATTTAATTATTCTGCAGCGCTTTTGGAATGAAATGAAATTGCACGATTGTAGAGTTTAGCACATTAAAATTAGCATTAAATATGAGTGTAGTGTTATTATAGGAATAAAAGACCAATGTTAATGCAACCAACAATTGCTAATATATTCAATTCAGTCACAAAACCATTTTTAATTCTGAAGATGCCTGAACTACGATAAATAGATTTTACTTCTTATGGCATTATGCGAATATGTCATAATGATTTATGGACTTACCTCAAAAGGAAAAAAAACTGAAGTCTTTTATATCGTCACTCCCACCTTTATGCTTCCGTCCGTCGATTACAGCCCTTTTTCCAAAAACCATTTGAAAAAGAAAATTGAAATGCGGTACAGTAATAAAGCCTAGTAACTCACATGCAATTCAAATATTTTCACTTGTAATATATACACAAAGAATAAGTAAATGAACTATTTTTAGTTTGTTTGTATTGCGTGGCGTACTATCTGATGGAGAGACTTATAAACATTCCGAAGCTAGTTATTTTAGGATGTGGTCTAAAATACTTCTAGAGGTATTGTTATACTCGTTCATCAAAATTCTTTCGGAAAAATTTTGGCGTATAAATTAAAGTATGGTACAATGACAAAGCACATTGACTCATAAATATTCCAGTGGTGAACACTACGGGTTTAACAATTAATATTCTGAATCGTTCTAAGGTGGTTTTGGAAATAACTTTGGTAACTTGTAAAAATAATATTTTCTTATCGTCTACCTCCGAAAACGCTTAGGAAAAACAAAGGAAAAAAAATTCGTTATTAAAAATTATCTAACGTTTACTGGAAACCTATAGCAATTTAAATTTTTTTTTGTTTTTGAGTTATTCACTATAATTTTACGCAATCAAAATATATACTAGGCAATACATTTATGTGAAGAAAAATATAAATACAATAATAAAATTGTAACATAGTTAATTCTATGTAGAGGAAAAATATTTAATTCAGAAAAATATTTAATAATTAATAGTTAATTCTAAATAAAGGAAGAATATTTAAAAAAGGGTCAAAGATTTAACACATAAAATGATAATAGACACCAGAAAATCGGTTTTCAGAGTTTTTGTATGTCAGTGTGTCTGCGTGAGTATTTATTCTTCAATCATACGAAATCTACTGCTAGAATTTCAATGAAAATTGGTGTGATAATTATATAAAACCCCAAGCAATATATGAAATATTTTTTACCTAAATATAAAAGAAATTTTTTCATACCGAATTGCACAGGATCAAATGCGCATCAGCACAGCTAAATTATATTATATATATATATATATATATATATATATACACACACACATATATATATATATATATATATATATGTATATATATATATATATATATATTTAACCCGTAGATGATTTCAAAAATACCCGCAGAAAAATATTTTAATTTATTCAGATTTTTTTTTATATTTCCAGACATCTGTGGTATGTTCGATATTTAAATTATTATGTCTGTCAATTAAATTTATCCATTATAACACTGAGATAATTTATGTGGTCCAAATAATTAAAACTTAAACTTAGTATTTTTAATAAAAGTTTGTTTTTCCACTGCTGTAATGTAATAGTAAATTATAAGACAAATTTTTACATCTATCACATAAAATCCATACTAGTGAAAGCAAACCGCGAGTCTTGTGAAAGAATTAAAAAAGTATGTAACATTTATGAAAAATTTAATTCGACAAACTTAATTTTCTCAATTATATTTTTTTGTAAATATCGCATTTATTTTACGACAATTATTGCATTATATTTTGTATATTAAGATTTAAAAATATACACTGTTTTGTAATTTAATACTTATTTCAACAACCGTTCGTAAATTTTTCTATTTGGTAAAATATCAAACATTTTTTAGGAGACTTAAACTAAATTATTATATAAATAGTTATATAAATTGAACAAAACAGGTTCAAAATAATAAAGACAAGTATAAGAAATAGGCTTACCTTTTATTTTTATTTTTAGGGAAATATCAATAATACAAACCATTTCTGATGATGGATATTAAAAAAAACTCGCCGAATGCAAGTAGAAGTCGCGCACTGAGGATTCTGTAATAAGGACAATATAAATTGTAAAGAATACATTATGGCACTATATCGATATATAAATATTGATATGTCTATGGTCTAAAAATCAATGAAGCAGAGGGGAAAAAAATATTAATTAATTTTTTCGAAGAACTATTAATATCTGAAACTTTCTTTATGTTTCCCATAATATGCACAGGCTCTTCTATAAGTCTGAATTACAATAAAATTGACGGCTTTGGAACTACGAAAACAAAAGTGGAAGGGAGTTTTTTTTTGTATATTTTTGGTTGCAAACAAAAGAAATATTAAAATAAATTGAAGAATAATATTGTACTTTTAAATTACTAAATGTGTGGACAATATCTTTATACAGGATACCAACTTGTATTGCTCCATTCTTAAATTTGATCCCCTCATTTCGGATTTTATTTTCAATAAAAATGTTACCAAATTCCTTCGTAAAATATGCGCACAAACAAATTCCACCACTGGGCCAACTTTAAAATAATAGCACTACAATATCTTACACGTACCTGTTTCAAGTAGCCTTTGGTAATTTTGATATATAGCTCTAAAAGACAATGCTTTTACTGTTTTAATATTGTATTTTGAGGCTACAATGTCAAAAAAATAAATTAATGGAGGTTATTTAAAAATTTTCTGTAAACCTTTTTTACATAGTTAATAATATAATGACATACAAATGTAAATGTGGACAAATTGAACTTCAATGAAAGTTTTTTCGCACTTTATCGCAAAATTTAGTTGCGCATCATTCCTCGTATGTAACATTTACCACAAAATTTCCATAACATAGGGTAAAACTATAAGAATCAAGCAAGAAATATAGGGGTCGCCTGAAAATGATTGAAATAAAACTTTCAGTTATGTTCACCAATATCTGTGCAGAATTTTCTCGTTGGATATAAAAATTCTTTTTTTTTGTTAGAAAGTTGTTTTATTTTAAAGTGTTTTATTTTAACCGAAATTGTTAAAAACTCACGAAGAATTCATAAATACTTCATTTATGTAAAACGAAACAGGTAGGTATTTGCGGCTTTAGATGAACTTAAATACAATAATATATACTTAATAAACATATGCATGAATGCACCTACATATATATATATATATATATATATATATATATATATATATATATATATATATATATATGCACATAAATATATTAACAACGATACCATTTTTAGGTTCATAGTACTCAATGTTTTGTGTTATTACACTCATATCGTGCTTTTAAATATGACTTCTCGACCACGAAGCTATCATTAGCCATCACATCGTATCTTGTCTGTCATTGTTCAGGTTCGCGACCAACATGGGGGCAAATACCGCAATTGCTCAAAACCTGAAATACATACTTATACTTATACTTATACTTATACTATTCTACATGCGTTGTGGTCGATCAACAAATGTTGTACATGGTCTATTATCGGTAGTACCAAACAGTTAATTTCCACACTGGAAATGTTATGATACATAATAATAATTTAGTTCTGCTTCTGCAGATATTTTTATTAACAGAAATTTAAATTTTCGTAGTAATTGATTAAACCAAACTCTTACAACAAATTATATATCGCGTTATAGTGTTAGTAATAGATTCACTTTTTGTATAGTGTAAATAATAATGTTTTGCGTTGTGTTTATGTTTAGTAATTTATGCACCACTAAATTTTTTTTGAGAATTCTGATTGTCACCATGAATATTCGTTGAATATTTTTTTTTGTTTTATGTTTTAATTTTTTTGAATTTCTAAATCTTGAGATGTAATATGGGATAGGTTTACAAACTATGATAGATCTCTATATAAAAAAAAACTAAAAATGACCTCAAGGGACACTTTCGTGTCTGCATGAATTAATACCAATAAATATATTTCCTGTGACTAATAACATTTCAATAAGTACACCAAAAAGTTACAACTTAAACTATGAGGGTTTCGTGTATATTTAAGCATATGTAAAATTTGAGGGTTTATTGGATTTCTATTACCTATTCCCAAATAGTTCTTTACCACCATGATAATATTAAATAAATCTGCAGAAGTTGTTGACTTTGAAGAGTCATTCAAAGTGTAATAGAGAAAGGAGTGATAAAGCGCATTTGAACTTAAAATATACTGATTTAAAATTATCTTGTCGACCGTTCTTATTATCTTCAGTTCTATATATCTTCTGTTCATATCAAAAATGTAAACTACGATCATACTCGTATATACTTTATGTTCTTGGATAATACGAAGTCCTTTTCTCGGGATATTATCAATTGCCTTAATCATGGCTATTATTAATATTCCCATGGTTAGTCATTATCGCAATTCACTTTATTGTGATATTATTCGCCTTAAACATGGCGATGTTTCTAAAGGAAATTGCAAGCCCATATACAAAAATCTATTGCTCATGGTGTGTTCTAGATTTGTTTTTAATTTTGCGGCCAGTAGAGGTACTGTAAAAACGTTCCTGTGCTTATGAATAAAAACGGTTAAGCCGAATGTGATTTTATTTTTGTTGCGTTAATCTTGAAACTTTAATTTTTTTTTAGTTTAGTTTCTTTCTCTCCAAGAATAATGTTTAAATTTTGGTTTTATATATGTATATACATATATATATATATATATATATATATATATATATATATATATATATGTATGTATGTATGTGCATTTGTTTGAATGTGTGTGTGTATGCGCGTGTGCGCAAACGCATGTGTGAGCATGTACATGCATGCGTGCGCGTGCACATGCGTGAGTGCGTGAGGGCGTGTGTATGTATGTTTCTTTCCCTCTTATTACTTCAGTTAGATTACGTCAGATGAATACTCTACCTTCAAATAATACCCAAAAATCAATTCTCGCGTATGCTCTGGTATACACATTACGATCGACATGACAAAAAAGATTGAAACAAAAGTGGAAAACCAATACAAAATACATTTTTTTGTTATTTTAATTATTTACCTCTCTCTTATGGTTTTCAAGTAGTATATCAAAATAACATTTGTGGGAAATAAATATATAAATTAAATTAAGTATGTAAATGAAGCTTTAAGATAAAGTATTTCAAAAAACATATCGATGCAATCCAACGTACAATTTAATTTAGAATCAATTTACCAGGAAAATTTCTGCTGTCATTAAGTAAAAAAAAAATTAATTTGAGGTACTAATATTTTACCATCCATATTCAGTGCGACTACCTTTCTAATATAAAAAATTTATTGTATATTATAAAATTTACTCTCATCATTGAGTTGTTGACGTCCTAATCAATACAATAGCTCTACAGTTCGCTAAAGATACAAAAGAAGTTATTGATTTTGCACAGGTACAGACATTTTTGTATTTCTTCGTCGTCGTTCTTTCGTCTCTAACCAGGAATGAGAACATTTCCTTAATTTAATTTATCTTTCAATGGTTACACTTTAAACATTTTGAGAAACGTAAAAGCTCTTCTGAATATATTATGCGAAGAATAGTAACAAAAAATGAATTTAAAATCTTCAGTGAGAGGCAGGAAATTAAGGTACAAATTGCTGTGGCAGGAAATAATTTTATCATTGCCGAAACAACACATCGCTCAAAGAATTCAAAGCAAATTTTGAACCAACTAAGTTACCTCGTACATCGCACGATTACGCAGCTTTTGATTGTATTGGAAGTAGTAAATATGATTTTGTTTCCTATAAATTGCAATGGAGCTTGGTTTTAAATGCACTACAAGATATTCCCCAAGTGCGGAAAATAGTGTCGAGAAAAGAAACCGATATCGCTGCCAATAAACATAAAAATAATTACTAATTTTGAAAAATATATGCCTTCTCTTGCAAATAAACTAAGGTGTCTTAAATAAATAAAGTAAGGGAAATCAAGAAAAATAGTGTACATAAAACTATTAAAATATGGGGAGAAACCTTAAATGCAAATTTTGTAAATTTGCCACAGGAAAATATTCCGAAGAAATAAATAATCAATTCATTTAAATTATGATATCAGAATAAAATATTTAGATATTTTAAATATAATATATTTAACTATATTTTTTGTGTTTCGGTATTAGTGGATGGCAAATATTTCGATAAATTTGTTCTGGTTGAGTGATTATTTTAGCAGTCAAGCGTTTTATTCCAAACAACATTTCTCTTCTGTCAATCAATCAAGGAAGGTTGATGAACCTATTAGGGAGGCATGTATTTAATGATTATTATTTTTTAAATTGTGTTCACATTTTATGTTCAGTATTTTGGGATGGCAATTAAGTTCAAAAACTTATAAATTGTAATTCGTAGCAAAGCGCGATCTAAAGAGAGAACTAGAATATTTTTTTATAAAAGAAGCAGTGAGCGGTCTTTATAACAACACAAAACAATATTCTGTGAGGTACTTATACTTTATGACTACCCAAAGCCCTGTTAGTTTTTTTTCAATTAAATAAAAAAAAATTGAAAAATTTCCTTTGCTTAAGTTTGCATGCTCTATCTAGACTATTGTATTAAAAAGGTACTTCTAAGTAAACTAAAGTTATATTTCTTCAACTTTATAAAAAAAGGTTTCTTATATTTTTACATACATAAAATAAAGAACTGTTTAAATATAAGAACTCAAGTTTATACATGTCATTACTTTCCAAAATATTTTTAAACTATGTAAAGTTAACAGCGCGAGTAAACTTGTGATAGCAAGTGGCGTTGTCTGTGAATTACTATTTACCAACTCTCTTCGTTAGCTCTATAAAATGCCTTGATATAATTTGTTATAATTTTATAACTTGCCAAGTTTTTTCAATTACAAAGGAGCAGTGCTACTGCAATAAAAGTATACAGTAGAGCTGCTCCGACAGTCTACTGTTAGAAGTGAATATTGAGGAACCTAACGTCATATAATTCATTGAATAACAAAAAAATTAATTCGTTTTATCGTTATCGGGAAATACTAAAAATTGTTTATACTATATACCTTAAAAAACATGAATATATTGCCTATGATATATCAGTGTTTTACAAGGTTCTGTATCACAAAAGGGAATATGCGTACCCTATAAAACATAATTCAAGAGTCCGTCTGTTTGTTCCCCTGTTATAGCCGTTTTTCATTAAAAATATTTGACGAAGAAATTAAAAACTTGGCCCAATCGTAAAGTACATTAATCTGATATTATAATTTAATAGTAAACAATTCAAAATATTAATATACGATTTTAAAAAGGAAGAAACAATTTAGAAACATTTTATTTTTTACTTTCACGTGTCGTCTATGTTTGTTACAACTGAAAGAGAAAGTTGTAAGGATTTAAAATTTGTACACATTATACCTAAAATAAATCATTTTAGGTATAATGTTTACATATTTATAACCTACATAATTTGCAACCTACAGATAGTGTTGAAAATATCCATGCCGCTTTTTTGAGAACAAATTTGGCACAGTGATCCAAATGGTTTCTTTGTAAAAGTATTATTCAATAACTTTTATAAAGAAATTTTAGAGATATTTTTCATAGAAGAAAAAAAAATTATTTCATTTATCATGGGTGGCATCAACTGAAAAAGAAAATTATAAGGAATCCACAATTATTTTCGGTTTACAAGATATTGTTAAAAATATCAACAAAAATATATACTATTGTTAAAATTATGAAAAAAGTTAAACTAAAAACTTACCTAAAATTTACCGGAAAACTATATCAACGATACTTGATGTCATAGTTTCTGAGAAATTGACGATGGTTAAAAAATTCAAATTTACTGTCATTGCTAACACACCAGGCATTGCAGTTAAGATACTAGGTCAATGCGTTTTTTCCCCTTCATTAGGTTACAGTAAAGATTTTCTTTTGAAAATTAATTTGAAATATATTAAAAATAAAGATATTCTTTTTATTTTAACTAAACATTTTCAAAGAAATCTGATTATAAATATTAATGTATCAAATTTTATTGCAATATTACTTCCTAAAAATTGGGAAAATAAACATTTTCTGGACGCTGTTTCTGAATATCGCTCAAAAAGGGTAAGAGATAGACAAAATTTATTATAAACAAAAATATGTATTTTTGTTTCAAATTTGCTTTAATTTTCAAACCATTGGTGAAATAAGCAGAAAAATTTAAAGAACGTCTATAATTTTGAAAGATGGTAGCAGTAGCTGGGCACGAGGGAGTGTTGGGTTTTAATTTGCAATTTTAGTATACTTCTATACATAAAAAGTAATATAATAATTATAATTCATTAATAAATTATTAAATTTTACATTTTTCTACCTAAGATAAAACGTACGTACGTAATACGTCACAACCGGTAAAACGATGGAACATGAAGAATAAACAGGCTTCGTAGATTAGTTCTTTTGTAATGTGAGGAAGATCCATCGTGTATTTGACAACTCACTCGACGCCCACTCAACGATATATAGATAAGGGGCACTTCCATCAGGTCAATTGGATCATTACGGTTCCCGCACCTGTATTCGTGGGAATTGCACACGTGAAAATATGGCGATGCATAATTCCCTATTTCATAAGGTATTTATTTTTATAATTGTAAGAAAAATTTAAAGCATTTTTTTATAAATACAATGGTTATCTTCATTTATAAGATGTGACTTTAAATATCTTTAAATTTTAAACAAATTAGTCGCATTCATATTTATAAACAATAAGTTTCAAAATATGAGATAACATTTAAGGACTTATATAAATCAAAATTTATTGTACAAGTTGAGCATTTAGGATTCGGAAACTTTACTTGTTATTTGTTCAAAATTCTGACAAAATTTAAATTTTGTCCGATAGAAATTGTTTTACAGAGAATCAGTCAGTTACATTCGCATATAAGGATAGATAAGAAAGATTTGCTACGATTAAATACTTTTTCTTTTATCATAATAATTCTATATTTACTAACTTATTAACTAACTTTTTGTTACAAATTTACCAAAAAATCTTGAAATTTTTAAACTTAACTACACTAGAAAAACCATAATGAACTTTAGAAGCTCATTACGGCTTTAGTATTATCTTAGTTGCTCTTGTAGTATGAAGATTTTTTGATAAATTTGTAACGAAAATTTAATTGATAAGTTATGAAATATATTATTCTTAGAGAACATGGAAATTGGAGGTTTAGAACTCGGGAAAAAATTTGAACAAATCGGAGAAACGCCCATGAATAAAAAAAAAACATTGCATAAAGAAACCCTCCACATATAATAAACTTTCACAAATAAAATACCCAATGTACCTCTCATATACATCAGACCACGTTACCAGAATGACACCTGGTATTACATTATATAGGAATCAGATTCTAATAGGGCATACCTCTTGCAAGTTTGAAAAGTATAACCCTGACAACTAAAACACTGTTTCATATTAGAGTCAGGTTATTTTTTGGTTATTTTTATTTGTGTATATTTTTTTTCATAAGTTTTTATAAGTCGGTTAATTTAACTAGTATAAATTTGTTCACCATAATTTGCAAGCAGCACACCAGTCTTTCGACAAAGTGTTAAACGTATTTTGAGGTCAAATATAAAATTTATAAGAAATGTAATATATTTAATAAAATCATGCCTAAGACCTTAGAAAAATCTATATTATTTTCCTGTTGTTAAATTTACCTATAATTAATTATTCTAAAAATTTTTTAAGCACAAATTGCTACTTTTAATTATATTAATTTTCTAGATTAATATAATTAAAAGCAGCAATTTTATTTAATTCCTTTTTTGGTCTAGACATTATTTTTGATCGATATTTCATACATATTTATATTCATTATACATACAAATAAAGTTTAAAATTATATTATCCTGCATATAAAAGTGTCAGTTGTTAAGAAAGAAAGGAGAAAATAGTGAAAATATTTCACAACAATTCTACATTTCTTATAAAATACATGTAGCAGTATCGTTTTAATTATACAACGCATTCCGTTTTCGCATCTCACAATAATTGTTTTATCTCGTCTCAAAGCAACAATAAGACTGAAACGTGTAATGCGGCGCGTTGTTGAAGCGCTCACTCGCAGTAACTACGAGCACTTCCTCGCATTCGCGACTAGAAGGCGGACGGTGAGCTTCCGCCTAATTTGTGGCAGGTGCTTAATCATTCACCATTTGGCGGAGTTTTGCTAAGCGCACTTTTAGAATGGAGTCTTGTCGCTCGCCAGCAGTTAACTTTAATTTAAATTAAACAATTTATTCAGAAACTGAAAAATATTTAATTTTTATAGTCTTATTTCGTTTTAAATGAAATAAACTTTTTTTCTTGTTGAAAAATTTGGTAATTTAATTTTAATTAAATTAAATCATAATGTCATTAAAATATTTTATATTTATTTCTTAATTGTACTAAGTTAAAATAAATAGTTTAAAAGAGTTATGTAAAATGTTTCTTTGATTATTATCGCATATTTTGTTAGGATTTATATAATTTGAGCATGATTTTTATTTGCTCATTATTTAATTTTTTATTAATCGTAAGTGTAGGTTGACTAAATGATTAATTAAATACTTGGGCCTTTTTAATTAACATGATCAAAATAAATGACGCCATATACGAATATTCATTTGATTAATTTTGATGTACTAACTGGCCCGTGCGAATAATTTCCAAGTCATTGACTGCTAGTTAAAATGATGTCACCGTTTTAAATAATTACCTTCAGCCATGTTATTGTGTTTACACATTGTCAATAGACGGTGTTTAAATATCTTTGAGAAATCATGTATAGAGAATTAAAAAATATAAAAAAAAATTCAAATTGTCCAACTTCTGTGTAATTTTCCATTTTTCCCATAAGTTTTAAAATTATGTTTGAATCATTAATTATGATGAAGAATTAAATAAAATATGGTGTTACGATAAAAAAAAACCTTTGAGAAATAATATGTATGATTGTACTGATATTATCGTTAGAATAACTTAACAGAATTTGATTATTATTCCATCCTCTTAAAAATATAACACCATTGTTTATATTTCGGTATGTGGTCATATTCACAGCGACATGAAAATATTTATAAAAGTATTCTAAGCATAGAGAGTTAATATCATACCAGTCACTCCAACATTTACAATTGATTTTATCCTAATGAAGAAACTAATTGTCTCATATCGCAACTATAAGATTAAATAATATACATTTAGAATTTTCGTATCCAACAAAGATAAATCTAATATATAATATATTTATTTTCTTCAAAACTTAGCGTTATCGGATTACATCTATGTTTATCTTAAATAAACTTACATTAAGTAAACCTAGTAACAATGGCGTGGCAGGAGATCTCAACCGAACACGAATATTCCTCCATTGCCGGCTTTCAACTTTGAGTAAAATATTTGCGAATTGCGGATTGTTGGTACCTCAAGGTAGATGGCGAGAGCAGTAAGTGCGAGGTACGATTATCTGTTAATGGATTTATTCGAAGAGGATTTTTTAAAAATTGTTATGCTAAAATCATTTTATATTTACGAATTTATAAGAACTTGGGGAAGTGGGTGATCCTGTACAAATAAGTAATTTTGATATATTACATGCGTTTAATTAATATTAGTTAATTATAAGCGTTGAACTAGTTTGCTTATTTGTCACTTGATCAAATTTACATCAATTGTTGAAGAAAGTGAGTAATAATTTACTCACCATATATCCATGCTCAATATATATGCTTAGTTTTAGTACCACCACTGGATTAAATACAAAAATGGAAAATATTGTAATAAAAAATATTGTAATAAAAAATATTGTGATAAATAATAAAATAATTTTTAATTTATATATTAGGGAAATATTATTTCAGCCTATTTATTTTTAAGTGAATGAAATCAGTGCTTCTTTCATGTAAACGCTTGTTTATAGTGAAAACTAAGTTATATTTCGATGAATGACAAATTTCCAAAGAGCGATTAAGAAAGAGTAACTGTATTATATAATAAGAAGAAAAAACAAACATATTCTTTTAATTTTTCTAATATTACCGGATGTTATTAAAATGGCTATATTAGAAAAGGTTAATGAAAATAATATTTTTTTCTTTCATTATATGATTTAGTTACTGTTTCTTAATCACTCCCTGAAATTTGGTTACTCATAAAAATATGACAGTATAAATGTAACCAAGTCACCAATATAAATTATTTTTCATCATTAGGACTACTTCTTCTACCCTACTTATTTTGACTTACTCATTGTCACAGAAAGTTGATCATCGCATTGTAATATGAGATTTAATTGTACCCAGTTGCATTGAGTTGAGTTCGGTTATTTTTAATTCTGCAGGCAGAATTTTTGCTATTTTTCGGCTACAGGCAAGAAAAATCCAAAACAATAAAATCATAGCTTTTTCCCTTGACAATTTTTGTTATTAAGTAGTTTTATCCAATGATACTTCGAATACGCTATTATTTTTGGTTTGGGTTAACGTTACAGATAGCGTTGCTCTAGGATTTCGTAAGGACACTTTGGTAATACTAAAAATAACAACTTCATGTTCTAACAAAATATAGCTTTAGCGTTCCATTTCAAAAATTTAAATCTAGTTCCTTAGTTGTAAACGGCCAATTCCAAAGACTTATAATGCTACCTGATATAATAATTCATAAAAACAATGCCTAATTTTCCTAATATTATTTGAATTGCTCAACATGTTTATTTCATTAAAATTTAATAAACCCTACTGGTCGAATTACTTATTATTTTATTAAATTAAAAAAGGGTAGGACGTGCGGAACAGGTGCGCCTTTATAGTATTTACGTGATGAGAAAGTTTAACGTAACTGTAAAAGATAATTTTCATTCCTGTCGTCATTCAAATGCAGGATTTTATATATATATATATATATATATATTTATATATATATATATATATATATATATATATATATATATATATAATTATATATATATATATATATATATATATATATACATATATATATATATATATATATATATTACTACTGTTATGTATATGTCATATAAGAAGTATGAGCATGAAAACATTTAAATGATATACACCACTTATTTTTCATCATCGCCACCACATACGTTAAAAAATGATTGTAACATATCTGTTATTTTAAAATCTATCTAATGTTACTCTTTTTTATTTGAATGAAAAACAAATGGAATTATGTGGAGAGTTGAATTAAACTTGCCACCTTAAGCTACTAATGGAGTATAACCTCATTTTCTTGAAAGTAGCGATGTGGTAACTGGTCGATATTTACGCAATTAGTTACCTTATATTTTAAATGAAATAAATTTCCTGACTATTATGCGTATATTCATCTGAATCTTTACAAACATATAGTTATTATGTAATAATAAAAATAAATTTGTCCGTATTGAACCTTGAACCCCTAAGTTCATTGAATCATCTAATTGTAAATAAGATTCAAAGCAGAAGAATGAAAATTACAGGTCATCTAAAATATTAAATAATATTGCATTTGCAAGTTGTAAAATAGAATTTAATTTTATATTAAATTTAAACTTAAGCATTTTTTCATGTTCCCTACATAAAAAGAAAAAGAACTTTTGACGCGAAGTAAATTGAAAATGAAATTCAAATCAATTTTCTGTGCAATTACATTAGGGAAACGCCAGTTATATCTATTTAAATAATACTCGTAAGTTGGAATTGGATCAGTTGTTATTTTTAATATTGAGAACTTGCTTTAAATATAATTTACCTTTCTTTCTGAAGGTTTTTGCAAAGTTATTTGATATTAAATTTGAAACAAACATTTTGAACACTTATCTTTTTACTGTTATCTAAATTATCACTGCTAACATTGTATCTAAGTATTATTGAAGTTATTTAATTTCTAATCTGATTCAATATATTGGATTTAGGTAATAAATTTGTTGTATTACAGTTTAATATATTTTTAGGTTAAATCAGTATTTTCAATGTTGATGAATTATATAAAAATAAAAATACACGAAACATGTATAATAGTATAAATTTATATATATATATATATATATATATATATATATATATATATATATATATACATGCACTATTATTTAACTTTTACATTTAATGTACATAAATGTGATATAAATTATAACTTTGATATAATTACTAATCTATGCAAAGCCATTTAGATTTAATTTTACTAGACTGTAAAAGGATAAGACTAACAAAATCACTACGTATGGCGAATGAAACAGGTGTACCTTTGAAGTATTTACAAGATGAGAAAGCTTAAAGGCAACTGTAAAATACATCCCATCCCACTTGTCTTGTGTGCGGTTTTCCCCTTTATATCGGTAGAAATTATTTACAAACGAGTGCGCTTTTGGTTTATATTATTTTTATTAGCAAGCCTTAAGGCATCTTTGCATATAAGATTTATGAAAGCATTCTTTTGAAAATTCTTTAAACGTATATATCAAATTGATCCATTTCAACAGGTATGTTCCTTCCAGAGTCCTCATTATAATATTTATTTAGGTGTGTGTAATTATTTCTGGCATTTCTTGAAAAAGTACTGAATAAGGATAATTGAGAAAAGAACTTATTTCACGTTATCATTTTCCCACTATTTACTAAAATGAAATTGTAAAAATTCGTAATACTGGTTTTTGGTGGAAAATTATGTAAATGCCATCTTTTCATTCAGAGTAAATTATCTTCATAATGCGTAAAAAAATCCTTTTTATGCAAATTGAAAATGCAATTGCATATCTCCATTCAAGATAGTTTCGTAATAAGTAATAGATTTGCTTTTTGGTAAGTTCAAATTTTGCCACCACGTAAATACAATAAAGCGCATCTGCTCCATTCAACTCAAGCTGATCTTACATGATTGCTTCTACCTTTGACAGTGTTTTATCTTCATCAATAGGCGCCACTTCAATTAATAATATTGCATGGTGTGGATTGTAATACACTATTTTTTTTTTAAAAATCGTACCACTTTCTTTCTGAAATAATAAATTGGTATAAGTCATTAACACGAAAAATAATCAACATATAGTTTTTATCACGATAATATTGAGAAATGTTGCACCGAATTTTATTTCTTTCAATATTTTCCTAAATGTTTAATGTAGAAACATATTTTTTATTCACGTCATAAAATCAAGCAAATTGAAATAATTATATATTTTCGTTAGTTACACGGTAATTATTTTAATTAAAAGTTGATTAAATCTTTTAAAATTAAAAAGCCTTTAATCGGTTTATATAAACAAATATTGCCTGTCTCAACCTGAAATTTTACACGAAGGTTTCGCGAAATGACATTCGTCAAGGAATACAAAGGTATTCACAAAGGAACGATTTCATTAAATTTAACCCTTAACGGAGTAAAAAGGAAACTCAAAACTTGAATGAAAAAAGATATAAATATTAACTCGAAAGCTCGTCAAAATACTTTAAAAAATAAATAATGAAATATGTGATTACAGTTTTGAAATATGTGATTTTTTTTAGGGAATCTAAATTTGGGCCCTTGAAGGTTTTCTAAAAATAATATTTTTTTAAATAACCTGCTAAAGATACGAAATGAGGATTTAAGTTTTATAAGGATTTAAACAGTTAAACGACCCTTTTAATTGGGACGCAATATTATTTACATAAATATCAGCAGCAACCAATGAGGAATTATTCAAAATTTTACCCCTGAAGCGGTAAAACAAAACGGTGTTAAAAGTTACGGGAAATCGAATTAGTGAATACATGATAAATCGTCCTTGTGGAAGTTTTAATTATAAGTCGCATATAAATGCACTATAGATAACATTTGCGGTAAAAGGTATCTCAGGCCTCTTTCTACTAACGACACATAGACCAATGATGACGATAAATCTGAACGGTAGTAGACTGTACGGTAGAACTTTCCTCCTCCATATGATTATGCGTTTTTCTCATCCAGATGATTACCTGGCTAGCTCACTTGTAAGTTAACCTCACAATATTGTTATTTGCCATTCCCTAAAATGGTCAAATGCATTATTTGAAGACAAGTATTACAAAAAAAATAACTTGTTGAATATTGATCTATCCAAAACCATTCTTATATTTACGTACTCACCATTTTTCAACGCTTGCCTCTACCAACTTAGCCTTTCATTAAGCAATAACTGATAACCACTTTGTCATCGTTGTGTCATCGCTGGCGGAGTCTAATAGATTTATGGGTCTAAGGACCATTTACATAAACTTGTCCTAATTGTTACGTTGTTATAATTAGTGATACTTATTAGATAGTGTGTGTATGAGTGATAGTGTTATCCAGGATATGACAATATTTAATAATATAAGTAACAAGGATAATTTTAATTTCTAAGATTTCCGCAAGATCTGTTTGTACAGTTATATGATAGGTGTTAACATTTTTTTTAAATCAGTTTTAACAATAAATATGAAAAACTAATTTCAGACAACTGAAGCCGCATGCAGCAGATAGTATTTTATTATTTAGAGCCTTGCTAATATTTCCTTTTCATAACTATTACAAGTTTGTAAAAGTTAGGAAGAAATACTTCTAATTATTGAATTGTTTAATGGTAGTTAAATATAATTTCGGGAGATTTATCATATAGTTTTACTCTTATAAATATTATTAATTTTACTTTTTCACAATTTATATACTGATTCTTCCACGTTCTTTTTTAGGTTTGAAATTAACTTGTAGATTTTATCACTGATTAAGGATGCGTGTAATATTTCCTCTTGCAGTAACACTTTTCCACGTTAGCTTAAATTTACAACGAAAATCGACTTAAAAAATTAGGCTACATAGTGAAAAAAATATTTACTAACACTCTTCATAAAATATATGCCACGATTTATACATTTTAACATTTTACGAATTTGGCTTTAGTCATTTAGTATTTCACGACATATTTAAAATTGATTGTTTTGTTTTCAGATAAAGACCTTTTTCCTGACTTGTAAAAATATATTTTCTATCTAGCTTTATAATTTTTTAAATTTACTAAACTCGGTCTCAATTAGATAAAAAATTAGTGTCTTGCACAAACTGAAAAATTATAGGCCGTAATGATCACAATAAAATATTTGCCTAGCAAAATGATTATAGCTGACGTTGGATTATGTTATAATTCTTTTTTAACTGACCGACTATAATATCCTGATTTTATGTCTTTCTCCATTTGAAATAAAAATTAATTCTACTTTTATTTTAGTTTCAATTTGGTGCTTGAGATACGCACTAGTATAATATTTTATTGAATACATGTTAAATTACTTATAATTATTTCAAAATTTAAGTATTCACTACATATTTAGCTTAAAAATATGTAATTGTTTTTATTCAAATTACCCGTTCAACCAAACAGAAAAGTAACAGGAGCAATTTAAATACATCTGGAGGACATTTTAAAATTTTGAAGAGTCTTGAAACATATATTAACTAAATTCTTACTTTACCTTTCGATTCTAGTGGCCTGTTTACGGAAATTCCTCATCTTTCTCTTTATATTTAAACGAATGCAGTATAATCAATTGTGAGTAGTACCATCATTGTTTGTTATATTATTGGTATGTTAAAGGTGATCCCTGTAAATATAGTTCTATTAACTAATTAATATGCTTTGACTTCGTTTTTATTTTTACACTATCGATCGCTTGTTCATCAATGCTTTTGCGGTTTTTCTTTATCTGACTGAATAAGTCATTTTTACTTTTAATATTTGTAAAATTTTGTTCACGGTATGGAGCCGGTCAACAAATAATACATTTCTATATGATAACTCAAATTTGCCTATAACCGTTTTTGTTAATTTTTATAGTATTACTTTTGAAAACATAAATCTTAAAATTTTTATTCAAAATAATCTGTAACCTACTTTTGTTATTACGTCTTCCAATTCACACTATAATGTCTCATAATACGTGTTGACTTTCTTTTTGATTCTTTAATGTATCCATGCCGCGAAATAAAAGGTAAACATACCACATAGAAAAAAAATGGTTTGTTTATCTCGTTACGTGTAGTAACAAGATAATATATATAACGGTTTAAGTTTATCTCTTTACATGTAGTTCTTGGTTAAAAATTAGGATGATTTTACATTCTAATCTCAAGAATCGAAAAATTGTAGGGAAATGAAGTACAATAAACAAGCTCAATTTTATCTCTTTTATATCGGTAATTACAGCAGGTTTGGATAACTAATAGTGCAGTGATAATATTTAAACCTTACTTGTTTTATTACGTTTGGCGCAATGTTTTCTTCAATATTACACTTTATTCATAATATATCTCGATAAAACCAGCACAGTGAGGGTTTTCTATCTATATTTTCATACTATCAATGTTATAACAGTATTATTAAATTATGAATGAAAATCGTTTACCCGACGTCTCCCTTTAGTTCGTGAGACAAAAGGGTATGAAAATACCTTCACTATCGCATTTTTTCTTAATTATTTCAAAGACCGACTATATATTCACTAACATCATATCAATTAATATCGGTTTATGTTCACTAACATCATATCAATAAATGTTTATATTGTGTTATCATAAGACGCTGCCGGGGCAGCAAACTATATTTAAAAATATCTCTCAAAGGAATTTTTGCCATGCTTGCTAAAATCTACTGCAATAAGTGACCTGCTCGTTAATTGTTACCAATATAAAATTTTTAGTACGTAGCTAGACCTCATTAGAGTTTGGACAGTCCATAATTAAACTGGACACAATTTATTATTTTTATTACACAGGTTATTATTTTAATAAGTTTGTCGAAAGTACATAAGAAAATGATGGTCCAATATACGACCAAATTTACCTATAAACAATGTTAATAAGCTTCGCCCCTTGATAATTTCGAATGAATCATAACCAAAATAAAACATGATACCATTCGTAAATCTTAAACTTGAAGGCATTTCATAACTAGGCAGGGTAACCAGTTATAATGAAACGCCATATTCCTTTTTGTATTTCCGTGGTTAACCCAGGAACGCTCATAATTTTGCCATGGTCACTTGTCTGTCCATTTGTACATTACATCCCTTTTTTGGCAGATTGTTAGTGCTATGAAGTCGAAATTTAGCTTGATTATGCATACGCCTACAAAGTCATGAAATAAATTTTTCCAAATTTTCTTTAGGGTGGTGTTACCCCTATATGTAAAATAGGGGTCAATATATTCCTAATATTATACTTCATTATTTAGGTTAGAACTAAAAAAATATTGACTCAAAATTATCCACAGTTATAGTACAAGTACGGAAATTAAAAGGAAAATTATCACGGTAAACTAAACTCTACTAATCTGTAATAGTTGACAAACTTATGACATATAGTTGAGTTTGTAAAGAGTTCATAGTATTTCTATGTAAGTAGCTAAACTGAAAACAGACTTTATTTTTTATAATATACATTTGTTTACGAATGTTTTTTTGCACAAAGATTTCTATGTTGAACTAACCCTAATTTTGCATACTCGACTAACTCGATTTTGATTTTAAAATGGAGCTTATTTTCTTCTATGGTAATATTTAAATATTACTATTTTAATTTATTAATTATAATTGAAGTCTCGAATTTTTAAATAAGAAGCGTGTATGGCTTTCCAGAATCCCCTTGAATAGTTTAATTACTCGCTTAATAGTTAGGAAACCATTTTATATAACTTAACATGTGTATTCATGTTTATGTGGGAATGGAATGCAAATTTTACTCGCACTTTAAGGGTATATATTCTCTTTACTAATTTTCATACAAACATTCTTAACTTCAGTTATTTTTTAATTATTCTACCTATTTAGATTGACTTTTTGTCCGTCCATAAGTCTCTTTTCCTTTTATTTTCTTATCTTAATATCTATATAGTTTTTACTAAATCTAAATAATCTCAGTATCCTTTCATAATCCTCATAACCTTATTTTTTCGGCACCACAGCCACGTTAAAGTTAAATAATATTGATGCGTAACTTTTTTAAATTTTGTGGATTAAATTCTTCCACAAATATTCCGTAATGATTGCAATTCAACCGTTTTTAATTTGCTTGTAAACCGTTTTTAATTAATTTGGCGAATTACAACAGTTACATACAATTATTACTCCCTTCCTCTGACAAGATTTTATTTTCAATATTTACATTTTTTGCTAGCATTTCTTTATTTTTATCTTCGCATGATCTTCATCCTGATGAATAAATATTAGTGAATAAATATTACTGCCTTATAACCGTTTCTTGTTTATAGCTTTATGAATCGTAACCGTTTAGTTTTTTTCAGTAAACTACTTTATACTTATTAACATTTATACGTAAGTCTTTCTTTAAATTTATCTGAGATATTGGTTTCTATCGATTGTAAATTTTCATTAGATTTATATTTGAAAAAAATATTTTATTTTATATAACTATGGGTCAATATCCTGCAAGTACCTATCAAATACCGGTATGTTCGATATTATGATAAAACCATATCGAATGTTTATGAATCCGTTCGATATGTACGTAAAATAATATTTATTCCAGTCTTAATGTTACAGGATGTAACAAATAAATGTATATTAATAAAAAAGAGGAAATAATGCGAAACCGCACTCATATCCGTAAATGAATTTAAACGATAAAATTCGAAAAATCCTCCTCGTGAAAGGCGACGTGACTGATGTGTTATCTTTTACGGTTACGTTTAAGCTTTCCCATCACGTAAACACTATAAAAGCGCACCTGTTCAGTTCGCTTCGCGCTGATCTTACGTTGATGCTCCCTCCCTTTTTAATATATTAAAATTAAACTTGCACGACGTTGTACATGTAACAATTATGCACAATTTATGAATTATTCTAGAAATGCACTAAAATTTTGTTAATTTTAAGCGTTCAATAAAAATATAAATGTTATCTCATAACAAATGTACGTAGATGTATTTTTCATAAATTTTACCGCCATATTTCGCTTATATACTCGTGTCAGATTTTTCATCAGGTTTGTAAAATGGGTCAAATAATCATATAGATTAAAAACAAATTAATTGCAATCAAAGCTGACAGAAATTACTTCACTGTATTTAAATTCGGAATTTTGGGTAAGTAACCATGAAAAAGTGTTCGTGATGGACACGAGAGTCAAATTTTAGTGGTAAAAAAAATTCAAACGTGCAAAGAAGCGGAAAATACATGTTATATAAATTAAGGGTTTCTATATCCCCAAATTGTTGAAGGCAATAAGTTTTTAAATATATATTTTTTTTCTATGCTCCAAGAATATTTTAGAAAATTGTTTTTTTCAGATTTCCACTTCCATATGAAGTTAAAATAGTTAAATTAGAAAATTAAAACACGTGGTTTAAAACAAGTCAAGAAGAAAACAAGATGTATGGGTGCGAGGTTATACACTACAAAGATGGAGCGGGAGACTGAGTTAAACGTTAGTGACCCTCCATCCTTCATCTGCGAAAACTTTAAATTATTTTTTTTCCAAATTATACCTTTTGACATTCTCAGCATATGGACTTAGCTGATTTTTTAAATATTCAAGAGATGCGACATTTTTTAATTAGAGATTTACTAGATTATATAAAACATGTAATATATGTTGAATTTTTTTATAAATTTATCTTATAATTTAAAGATCAGTAAGGTGTATAACCAAAGTATTCATTTGTTTTTCAAAACCAAACTTCAAAATAACTTTCCCTCTCCACTTATTTTTCAATGTACATACATACGGTTATAAAGGACATTCAAATTATATATGTTTTAATATTACAGAAAAACTAATTGCCTGTATTCAATTCTATGGTACACTGAATGGAACTTGTTTAAGTTTAATTTTAATATAAATTTATATGCTTTGTTTTCCGTGAAGACATATTTTGTTTTTTTTTCAAAAGTTCTCTACCAGATTAAAATGGGAGTAAGTTTTGATGCAAAAAAAATGTTGTCATTCCTTTTGGAAGATTTTAATATTAACAGTAATTAATTGTTTAATTCCAAGATATATAATTTAAACCGATATATGTAACTGTAAGTTAGGTAAATGAATAAGTGTCAAATTATCAGTTGTATTTAAATTTAAAATATAAATATATATGTATTGCAAAATATTAAAACAACATTTCGTTTGGAAATTAGAAAATTTTTAAAACAACATTTTGTTTTGAAAATTTTCTAGTTATGTAGGTTTTCAGGTAGGTAGGTTTTCATTGCAAATTCACTTTTTCCAGGAGTCTTCAATTCATATTAGTGTTGCAAAAAACTTTTAAATGAGAATGAACCAGTTTTCCGGAAAGTACATTCTTTATGGAAATCATATAAATATTTCCTATGAACACTATGAAACCTAATTTATTTTTTTGTTAAACTTTGGCAACACTTAAAAAATTAAAATGCTATGATACAAGTTATGACGGATGATGGATATTTCTGACCGTAATTCCTATAAATTTCATGACAAGACGTTGACCGGTTTCCCGGTCAAGGTATTTTCTTGATAATTTTCTCCATTACGATGAAAACTAGCCGTGGAAAATTCACTTTATGTCATGGCTCGATTCACACTCGCTAGACTAGCGAATCTAAGAAAAGGAGAGGTGGGCGAGAACATACTTGTTTTGATATTTTCAACAATATCTCTGGAACTATCTTACATAAAAATCTAAAATTAATAGTTTTAGCTTCCTCGCAAATTATTCTTTCCACTAACACTCCACGTGATTCAAGAACTAAAACAAATTATATGCCCACTTTTAAATTACTACAATATAAGGAAATACAGGGTTAATACTTTATCACTACATAATGTTTCAGGTGTCTACGACAATCGGTTTCTGGGATAAATGACACTGAAGAATAACGGAACAAATGGACAAAAATTTGAGTCCTTATGGACGTTCAGTTCTTTCCTTTTGAGGAGTACCTACTAAACCTTAATGATGGAGCATAAAATTGTATATATATATATATATATATATATATATATATATATATATATATATATGTGTGTGTGTGTGTGTGTTTGTGTGGGTGTGCGTGTGTGCTTGCGGATATATACATACACACATATATGTACGTATACTCGTATGTGTATATATATGTATTTCAGTATTAAAGATTAATAATTTTCAAAAATGAAATTTCAATTACGTTGCTTGGCTATTTATCTAAAAATGAAATGAATTACTTCCATTATTCTAGCTACAATATCACAGGACTTCATACGAAAAGTTCGCTTAGCACAACTCCGCGAGATGGCGGATAACTAATCACCTGCCACAAATTAAGGGTAAGTTCGCCGCCCGCTCTCTGAAAGCGGATGCAATGAAATGTTCGTAGTCTTAAGAATTGAACAATGCGCCTCTCACCCTCTCACACATTTCATTCTGATTGTTGCTTGGAGATAAGATAATATAATCTTATTATTATCCTGAGATCTGTGTGAAATATTGGGCAATTAACGTTGGGAGGATTTGTTTGCGCGAGAATGTTACGTTGATTGAAATGTTAAATTTGATATTTGAAAACAAAATTCAGTTTTTAAGTTAACAGATGTATCAAAACTTTTGGGACGTTCCTTTAATACCAATGATTCAAAATGCGTTTCATTGAAAATAAATTCGAAAATTATCTACGTATTATATAAAAGGTCATTTTACCGTATGGCAATAATCTTAACAATTGCTAATTATTTCGCTTATTGCTTATTTTATTATGGTCTAAAAATGATGTCATTTATTGTTTTGTGTTTTTCCTGAAATTTTCCACGTGTTATTTCATATCGACTTATATTTCCGCCATAAACTAAATACAAAGGCTTTGATTAGCCTGTAACGGATATTTAACTACAGATAAGTATATTGCGTCGGCATTGTAATTTTCCCAGATAAATTCCTGATGGGAAAATCAATGATGATGGAGATTCAAAAATATATAAGTTAGCAGTAGCACTTATCTCAAAACATATCGTTTTGCGTGAGTTTAATTATTTTCTTGGTAATGCAATTACATGTAAATTTTAATACCAGACCCTATTTCTAGTTATTTTTTTTCCAGTTTATCACATATTCACAAATAAAACAAGTGTTTATGCGAGTAAACAAGTGTTCAGTATAAAAAACATTTAACAAATAATTAAGAACCCACAATTTTTTATATAATTTATCCACCGAATTTTATCATCAGCTTTTTATTACACCAAAATGTTTGTCTTAAAGTACAATTAAAATTCGGAATTAATTCTTTTACAGAAACATAAGAGTGTTAATGTTAGGACCGATATAGTCTACTTTGATGTATAATTTCCTTTCATAAATAAAATTCTGAGGGGTAATGTCATATTATTTTACCAACTTATGACTTTAGTTCATCTCTCGATGAATATATATATATATATATATATATATATATATATATATATATATATATGTATATATATATATATATATGTATAAGTAGTTCCATAATACTTTGTAAAAATTTAGTTGAAAAGGATGTTTATCTTAATAATGGCGAAAGAATGTTTTTAAAATTACAAAAAATTCATATTTAATGAAAAGTCGTGTGCACATATCAAAATTGAAAAGCACCATAAATAGTTTTTAAAGAAACTCAAAACCTAAGAACTTAAAAATGTATATACTTTAATCCACTGGTATAGCCCCTAAACTAATCGATGGATATAGATGAAATTGTTTTTCTGTATATCCTTTGGAATTTGTTCTAAATATAGTGTTCGTTTCTCCTTTATTCTCAATATTTTGGCTCCTTAACAAAAAAAAAATCATTCCATTTCCTCAGAAATATTTGTGAAATTTTATTTTCAATTCGTCTTCTTGCACGGATCTTATCTGTATTATTTTACGATTTAATCATCTCCGGAAAAGAACGACTGATCATATTGCTGCTTCATTATTTCAATACTCAGTGGCGTAGAAGCGTTGAATAATTTCATAGACTTGATTTCATTTTCCATCTCTACAATGCATAATCCCTTATATGGTATTAATCTTGCCGAAACCAAGATTACTCTGTTAAAGCAAAGTTACTAGGTTGGATGGAGGATTAATGTAATCATAGACAGAATGACGAATTAATTTAATCTAAGAAATATCCCACGTTGAATTAAACAGAATCTATTACAGTAACGGCTCGAGACCAGCGTTTGACTCATGCATCGAGATTAAGATGACTTGTCTAATGCTGTAATAATAGTACGTTAAGCTGTCTGGTCTGGGCTTTTGGAATATATCTGTAGTGATATTCAAAACGGTTGTAGTGGTTAACATTGAATAGCACAACTATTTAAATCGTATTTACAGTTTATATCTGTTTACGTAAATTGTAAGAAAAATATGTCCTTTTATATGATTTAGTTTTTTGTTTGGATCAAAACAAAAAAATAGAGTTTGCAACAAAGCAATGATACACCCATTACCACACTAATTGCTGCTAGCCTCAAAACGTTGTAATTTTAATTATGGCTTTTATTATTTTTGTTATGTAAGATCTTTTTATCTAATTTGAATGTCCTACTACTCATCAGAAGTCGTTCGAGGTAAATTAAAAAGACACTTCATACCCAAATATAACCGTATACGTTTAGGTACTTATGAAAATTGAAGGGTACAAATAATTTGTATTAAAATGTTTACAATAATTAATTTTTCACGACGTAAATATATTGCCTACTATATATTATGTAAACCTTAAGTTGATATTTCGAAAATTATGACGTTTAATATTATTGCTATAGTTTTGGTAAAACTTGTGTATGTCCTTTTAAAAATCATATTTTATTCTTAATTTTTGGTCTATTAGTTATTGGAAACGGGCTAAGGCATCTTTCTTTGCATATTTTTAAGTATTTGTCTGGAGTTATTGTATACAAAATCGTAAAAAAAATTCAGGGAACACTTAACTAATCATTTCAAACGATGTTCTACATTTTATACGGAATTTAAAAAACCGAGTACTTAATTGGTCCCCCCTTCCTATAAAATTTCCAACTAAATGTTTTTGAGAGATATACATACCTTAATCTGTCCAGTGGTTTTTGAGGAAAGCAACTTCGACAAATAGAAAGAGAGATGCGTGAGTTATCTCACATTACGGAACGTTAGAATAGAATCCTATTTATTCTCATTGCTCTGTGGAAGAACCGAGACTTGCAATAAAAAAAATTAGTTTAGGAAAACATAAGATAGTTTTAGAGAAAGTGCCGAAATTTTCTCACTCTTAAATTTTATCGATTACACATTCAGATTTTTCAAATATTGTTAGATGTAAAGGAATATTAGAATAAAATCTATTCAAAAGGAATAGTATTTTCATTATGAGTGTTTTATCTACATTTAAACACGTGTTAACACTTAAGGTGCGTAATATTTCTATTGAACTATTTATAAACTCTACCATGATTTTATGTAAATTAAATAGGACGTGTCTTTTAGAGGTACATATATAAATATCCTAAATGTCTCAAAAACTATGAAATTTAGAATCACAGCCATATTTCATATATGCAAATAGTAAATTTGTTTTTCTTTATATGTTAATTTTAGCAGATTCGAATACGGGCTAATCCATTTCTCGTGGACATTTTCAGCGATGTCTCAGGAACATTCTGAAAAAAGAATTGTTTTGGAATATTTATGTCATTTTTAAAATTATATCTCATACAACAAACTAAGATCAATAAAGAGCATTAAATATTTTGTTCGCCCGCTTTAAAATTTCCATATGAATATTTTTTCAGGCGTAAATATGTTCTATACCTAAAATAAATTTAAAATACAATTATTGAAATATAATTAGAAAGAAGTGATATTTAAGGACCCTTGTCTTAGTTCTTCCTGCTTTTTAAAAAATTTTTTTTATCCCTTTTATATCTATTGATTTATGATCAAGTTTAGAGATCAGTACTTTAAAACTACAGAACTCTTTTAACACCATTTTCGTATCGACTCCCCTATAATAGCCGCTCTTCAACCCACCTAAATAGTGCACCCTGTTACGTTAATACTCAATTACCGTTATATGGGAAATATGTTCGAAAAATATGTCATCCTCTATTCAAATTAAGATCAAAAAATAAGGCATAAAGAATAAGAAATAAGATGGTGGAAAAATAATTACATTTAAATATAGTAACTAGTTTACAGTCAATATAAATTCATGTTTTAGTTCAATTTTCATTTGTAAGGTGTGCTCTGTATATTTTTCTAATTTCGAACGATTTTTTAAATTAAAAATACCGTGACGTATATTTTATTGTCAATAGACCTCTCTATTTACTTTTTTACCCTTACCTTATATTAAAATATGTTCACGTATTATGTCATCCCAACCTTGTCTATATTGGATATTGACATTTTCCCGTGCATCAACTTGCCATGGCAATCGCGATCCGAACTAATATCATTATTATTTTTCAAGAGAATTGCTCGGTTTTTCACCCGTTTCTTGCTGAATAAAACGGATTTGCGGAATATTGTTTGTCGTTTGAGCAAATGATCAGCGCACTCGCCATTTGCTCCCACATACATTTTTGGTCGACGTTATTTTCTCAAATTGATTATTTTTCCGAGCGGCGACGAGTGACCTACTCAGCGTGGTATCGATTAGATGATGGATGGAGTGACGACAGTATATAAAAGGAAGGGATCTCTCGTAAGATGCCTTCTGTTTGTGT
Source organism: Druceiella hillmani (assembly GCA_039881145.1). Classification (NCBI taxonomy): domain Eukaryota; kingdom Metazoa; phylum Arthropoda; class Insecta; order Lepidoptera; family Hepialidae; genus Druceiella; species Druceiella hillmani. The sequence continues at coordinate 746,214 of JAYKKI010000007.1, read as the reverse complement.
GCATTTCATTTTTTCTCATTACCAAATTTTAAAGATTTCCTAAATTTCAAAACTAAAATATTCTATAATCTCCTTCATCTAATATGGTTGACTGAAAGAAATTGATCCATAAGTATATATATATTTTTTTTATATCTATACGTATATATATATATATATATATATATATATATATATGTGTGTGTATATGTATATATATATATATATATATATTTATATATGTATATATATATATATATATATATATATATATATATATTTCAATGTATATAACATGTACTTTTGCGAACCATATGAGTTTAATTGTTTTTTTTTATATTGTAATCATGTTGCGATGACACAGTTTGCGAGGTTACCATAATCATTTACTTTAAGCTTCCACATTATCGACATTAGTACCAGTAATATGTATATTTTTTAATTAACTCCTTACACATATTATGCTACCTTTTATCATCTTGTGTTAAAATATTGAAAACAAATGATTTTCGATCAATTTATATTTTTTATAAAATGAAGCCAAAATGAAGTTAGTGTATTCGACACTAAACTATATATTGGCTTCTTATTATTAACACAATTTGTCATTCGGATTAATTTAGAAAGGAGAATTCAGAAGCAGGTGAGTAGACGATATTCTTTATCGACTAGAGTTACAACACTACACTTGAATCAACACTTGATAGATATTAGACGCCCATATAGTTATTATGTAAATTTTCCTCAAATTGTCTGTCACTCCTTCTAACCGTACTTTATTCCTCCATGACTTAATGGACAATTTTCATAATACGTGCTATGCTAAGATATTAGCAAAATTCTAGTCAATAATTTCATTCGTGCCAGAATGATACATTCCGAATTATCCTTTTGGTTTCTGGGTATTACCATATTTGAATGTCTTATAGGTAACGGGGGTATTCCGAGTAAAGGAGATTTGGAATGAAAATAACGCAGAATGAAAGTAACAAAGCGAGGTTATAAATGAACTACATACACACGCACACATACACACATACATATTACACACACATACATATTACACACACACATATATAATCACATTCATTCAATATGGAATATAAAAATAATAAGCCGCAGAGTATTTCTTTTACACTGGTTGTATTAAGTTAGATACAATCATCTTTACTATCTAATGCATTAAGTGACGATAAAAACTCGATACACGATTAACTCTTGAAATCTTTGGGCAACAGAATGTAATAATGGTTCTTCGTTGACATCAGTAGTATAAGAAAATTAAGAATTATTACTTTTCTCCCTAATTCATTTACAAAACATTCTCAAAGGCAAGGTTAATTTTAAAAAATAAAAACTTTTATTAATTTAGATTTTTTCAATGTATAATTTTAGATTCGACACATTCTAAAAAATACTGAGATAAATATAATATACCACCAATCCACCAAACAAAAAAGGAATAAATATAAAATACCACGAACCAAAAGACAAAGAAAAATTTCGAATTTACTAGTTGAATGACAAAATAATGAGATATTTTTTATATCAATAATTTTGAAAATGAACTATAAAGTAACAACTAAAATTTCATTCTGGAAAATAAAAGTCATACGTCAATAAACTTACAATTCTGTGAAATTGCATCGAGTATAAACCATTTGTAATAAAATAATGTATTGTTACTTGCAGACGCATATATCAAAGTACCGATTACTTTAATCCCGCGCCCGACCATAATACATTCGATGTGATAGAATTTTGCTTAATATATTATGATTAATTTCATTCATCGGAAATTGAAAATTTCCATTTATAATGTAACTATCAAAGAAATCTGGTTCAAAGCTTTAGAAAGAATTCATTATCTAAACTCATATTCGATGTGAGTTTATCAATTTCAATTCACTAAAACCTCGGTCGATCGTATTCATCTATCAGTTAAAATGGTGGAAATTCATAATTTTTGTATTTCTGTCGATTTTATTCAAAAATAAAGTCTACCTGATGGATAAAACATTTTTTTTAATGTCAAACAAATGCCACGGTAAGCCGCAGTCTAAACTAATATCGTCAATATTTAAAAAAAAATGCTGACATAGGTTTTCCATTTACACAAGTTTTCTATCCAGCTTATCTTTGAATTAAATGGATTTGCCACAGAATATTGTTTGTAATTTGAACAAGTAATCGGCACTACGTAAATGCCTAACCACCATTTGCTCCCACATACATTGTTGGCCAAATGTATATGCTAAAATTAATAGTTTTTCCGCGCGCTGGCATGTCATCTGCAGGACGAGGTATTGATTGAATGATGGATGAAGTGATGAACGTGAATAAAAAGAAGTGGTCTCTCGTAAGATGTCTTTTATTTACATACATTGAACTCTTTCTTATTGCCCAATTCACATTGTTTCCTGAGTTACATAACTGAAATATTCTATAACCTTCTTCAGCTAGTATGGTTGTCTGGAAGATATTGCCCCCCCCCCGTGGCAATAAATCCGCCATTCGTTCTTAACTTTAAAGACGATAAAGAAATAAATAATAACTGGAAATGGGACTATATGGTGCCACACCGTTTATTGTCTTTTGACATTCTATCAATTTTATGTTTTATAAAGCAGGGGGGTACTCAGCTATATACTGGCCTATTATTATTAATTTTTCATTGAAATTCACTTAAAAACCAACAGGTAGGATAAACGATACCTTTTATTGACTAGGGATTCAATGTTGTACTTGAATTAAAACTTGGTAGCCGCAATATTTGGAACAGTATTCACGCTACATCCGAGCTAGTCTCGTTGTATGTTGTACCCTCACATATCACGTAAATTTTCGTAATCGCTCCTTCTAAGTATAATTTATTCCTGCACGACTTAACGGGCCAATTTTCATAATAAGTGGTTTGCTGAGATGTTGGCGAAGTTCTGGTGAAGAATTTTACCTGTGACAGAATAATAAATTGCGAATTATCCATTTGATTCATGTGTATTGTTATATTTGTGCGCCTCGGCGGTAACGGCGATATTTAAACAAAGAAGGTTATGTGTGAAAATAAAGAAAAATTAATGCAAAAGAGCGAGTTATGAACTGAATTAAAATTAAATATAAATATATAAGAAAAATACTACTTCCGTATGATATAAATATAAAATAATAGATTTTGTAGCTACAAATTAACAAAAGATTTGCGCTATAAATCAATTTTACTTTAATTTCTTATCCCCTCTGTTATCTATGATTGTTGAAATGATGAATATGAAACGTTTTTACGTTTCTCTTATGTGTTCATATTTTAATTCTAAACCATATTACTGTCATCATAAGTATTTGTTACTTACAAATTGCGCGCCAAGTTCGATTCTCGGCTGCTCGCCAGTCGACCAGTGACAAGCGGTATTGGGGCGAAAAACTATGCTTTACAATCGCCAATCTACCTACACAGCATCGCAATTATAGGCACTAAACTCTAAGATATGGGCGTTGGAGAAACCTATGTCTATCATGAGGTTTGAGACAGTGAGTAGAGAAATTCTCTTGATGGCTACAATGATGATATATCACATATTATATATTAATGAAGTAAGCTCTGTCTATTATTTTTACTAAATTTTAATTACAACAAAAAATTAGAAATAGTACTGTTTTAATTTTATTGAAAATTTAAGAATAACTGACCCATTTTATAATTTCTGTCTTTGTAATAAAATTCAAGTATTATTAATTAGTTTGGTAAGCTATGGTCAAACTTACAGGGTTACGTGTTATGTCCCTGACATTTTTTGTGAATGCAACGAATAACCAGTTTAGAAATACCTAAACCGGTATTAAGTTTTTAGAAACAAATTAGTCATAAAAAGCTAGTCATAAAATCTTTAATCTACGTATATCTTAGTAGAAAACAATATTAATTGAAGGCAAAATATAAAACTTTTGTGTGTATAAATAAAACAAAAGCCAAGCAAATTTTTTTAGGAACGTTTTGAATAAATTTTGGGAATATCAATTAAGCCAAAAATATGAAAAACACCTCTAGATATCTCATATTTGCAAATATTACATTAGAAATATGTCGCCTCTTCTTACCTTATACATTCATCTATAAATATTTCATTAAATTTTAGACCGGGTTTTGCCAATAATACGATTTTAATTAAATGTTGAAAGCCTTTCTTAATAGGACCCTCGGAGTGTTTAAACTAAAGCTTTTTTTATAACAGCCATCATCAAAGTGTGCCCCGCGGATCCTTAGGGTTTCGCAAAGCCTCTGTCAAAAGTACTGGTCTTGATGAAATAAAATTACTAAATGGGTACTATAAGGTGGCAGACTAAAATAAAATTAATCTAAAATTCTATATACTCCTAGCTAAAGAGTAGTAGTGGAATGCGCAATAAAATATGTAATGACACATTAAAGGCAAAAAAGAAAATATGTTGAACATTCATCAATTTCGATGTTTTTATTTTAACGGCTCACCACTCAATGTGATATGCGATATACAAATTCCTATAGTTCTATGGTACCTGCCAAGATGCGTCAATACTTATAAACTATACACCCCTAGCTTAAGGAAAAAAAATGAGAACTCTTTATGCGTGAAAAGGAACTATTACTTAAAAGTCAAAACACTACGATGCATACCAATATATTTTTCGAAGAAAATTATCTCAGTTGTAACGATTGCATTGACATTTAAAGATGTGGAGCCAAGAAAATGACAGGTAAAACAACAGGAACAGTATCACGAATAAAAAGTAAAGCACCTAATTGTAGTCCCAGCCATTGTATCCTGCAAATACAGGGACTCACGATTATAAAATTACCGCCAAATCTAAAATTGGTTCTTGATGAAGCGGTAAAAATAAATAATTTCATCTGATTACGTCCACTGCAATCCCGATTGTTTTCAATATTGTGTGAAGATTATATCAGCATACATAAAACACTATTACTGCATGCGGAAGTGAGACGGTTATCTCGGAGTAAAACTTTAATAAGGCTACTTGAACTCAGAGCGGAGTTACAAACTTTTTTTACAGGTAGTTCTCTCAATTTGAAAGACCGTTTGTATGACAGAACTTGGTTGTTCAGACTAACTTTATAGCCGATATATTTCAAAAACTGAACGAACTAAATTTGTCGTTACGATATAAACGGAAAATAGTGTTCAACGTTAGTAGCAAAATAAGAGCTTTCAAAAGAAAATTATGTTTTTGAAATTATGTGTTGGCAAGAGAAAAATAGAAAGCTTTTCATTACCCACCAAGTTCATTAGCGACTCAAAAATATTTAAAAATAATATGTTTGAAGATTTGGTCCCAATCTTAATGCTGTGTTTGCATCTTTTGAGACGTAATTTCGCGAAGAATAGAATACAAAAATTAAAATGATTTCATGAATTCAAAATTGTTTTTAATCCAACTTGCAAAAGCCCGGAAGTACGTTAAACGAGGTTTATGAATATTCTTTAAAAATGACATTCAGATACAAACATGAAATCACTATTCAAATCAATGCCTCGGAATTATTTTTGGTGCAGGATCCACGAAGAAAATCCAGACCTTGTCACAAAGGCCTTGAATTCTCTTCTCCCATTCCCAACAACGTATTTATGCGCAACAGGATTCTCAATCTGTGCAGCTACCAAAACAAAATACTACAATAGACTAAATTCCGAACCTGACTGCGGTTTCATATCTTTTCTATCAAGCCTGACATCAAACAATTGATGAAAACTAAAAAACAATTTCATACCTCCCATTATATGCAAATAATAATGTAAATGGTGAAGTAATATGATAATTAATAAAAAATACACATAAAACCAGTTTTGGATTATTTTAGAGCTCCGTCAAATAATTGGTTTTTCAAAAGGGTTTGTTTGCCAAAAAATTTGAGAACCGCTGGTAGTCGGCGCGATCTTGGCCGGCCTAATTACCCTGGTGTGAAGTTTCAATACTAATCTGTGCTAAGTAATTAAAGCCTGTTTTCTTAATAATTATATATATATATATATTTATATATATATATATATATATATACATACATTCACAGGTTGTACTTGCTACTATCATTAAAGTTAAGAAATTTTCTTTAACATTTTTGCTTCGCTTCACCATGAACCAAAAACCATTTCACCATGAACCAAAAACTAAATGTTTATAAATCATAGCCATTTTTAATAATTATTTGTAAACTTCCTTACGGCATTGTAAGGAAGTTTACAAATAATTATTAAAAATAGCTATGATTTATAAACATTTAGTTTTTGGTTCATGGTGAATGAAGGATTTAAGAGTTTTTGACTTTACTATTAGCCTGGCTCTTTTACACGTAAATTCGGACTCATGAAAATCTTTGCAACTTTTTAGAAAGAAAACCAACAGGGACTTCTATTAAGAATTTTTTCGATGTTATTTTTATTAATTTTAATTACTTTTTTTGGTAGTCTATACATGACTATTGAAAAATTTTTCGAATTTTTTGGCAAAACAATTATTCTATTTTATTTTACAGATCAAGCAGTAAATGATGGTTTAAGAAAATAATACGTCATATGACAAAGCTAACGTCACCACTTGCTGCTAATTTTTTCAATGTAAGTTTCGATTCTGTCGTGACGTACGTTAAAATTTTTTCTGTTAATTCAGGTTTCTTTTACTAGAGGTCATTTAGTTTTAATTTCGTTAGTTTCCGGAATTAGAGACCCAAATCAGTCTTTTAGCCAGATAATAACAGCTAAATAAACTATGTGTTTTCAATCTCATCACACACGACTTTGTTTGGAGGGAATCTTAACTTCGTTAATTTTTTTGAAAATTATCGACTTATTTAACTCACTTCTCATTATTTTTTTCTTAAATCTTATGTTCCACCTGTGTCATATTTTTACTAATCAAAAGAAGAAAATAATTAAAAAAAACGATTTTAAATTAAAAATTTTTTAATTTCATAATACGCTTGTTGGGTAAGTTCTCATTTAAAAAAACTTGTAAGATCACTTCCACAGTCATTTTTCATAGAAACCATATGACGTAGAAATTTTTTTTTGGTAGAGCGACACGCCGTTATATATACTATAATAATTAATACTGAAAATATATTCATATGGAAATTTTCGAAGGAGCATATTAAGTACCCTTTAGAAAGGTGACAGAAAAATTATATATATATATATATATATATATATATAGTGTAATGGAAAAAATATATTCCGTTAAATGCGAGTTTACGGAACCCTCGAGCTCTACTTGTGTACAAAAGGTTTACTTTTATTTTTATAATATCCACATTTATTTCAACTAACTGACAAGAGTCAAAAATATATTTTATATTAGTTTAGAGAAATAGAGAATCTCCAAAATTTCTTTTTTGTTTATGGTAGTTACTACAAATCTGGAGAATGCCTTTTTTACAATATTTAGTATTACTTGCTTTTATTAATATTATTATAAACAAAAGTTTTAATGTCATTTGTTCAAGGAAGTTTGTGAATATTTTCAGATTTTGCTCGGATCCGTTTAGATCCGAATAATTTCTGTGTTTTGTTGAAGTACCGTGTGAAACATTTTTGCGTGTGTAATCCTTTAATATTATTTACAAATTAAATATATTGAAAAGAAAAACAATTAGGTAATGTAAGTTCTTTACACAAATAGTTTCCAAGAGTTTGGATATTTATTGCTGTTTAAAAACTTTGTGAATTTTCACCTTTTCCAAATTGATAAACTAAAACCAACTTATGTTATAGATAAATTATTTGTTTCGTTCATTTAAAAATGATTTAACAAAGAAGAAAAATATAAAATTATTTATAAAAATTCCACCTAGTACATATTATTTATTAAAAAATTATAAACATGTTCGATACATTTCGCTCGCATGAATATCTAAAGATATTTATTTAATTACGATACAAACACGAGACGTAAACTATAAACAAAATTGAGTTGAGTAGATATTTTGAGGCATGACTCATTCCTATAATATTTTGAATGTAGACCATGTTACAAAATCAATATAAAATTTGTACGTACGGTTTGTACTTGCAATTTAAATTTCTTTCTATATCGTAAAATATTATTTGTATAACTAAATATACCTGAAAAACATTAAATTAAAGATTAGAGATACTTGCAAGGTTTGTATTTAAATCTTTACTTTTCGGTGTATTATTTGCATGCTTAAATTATCCGCTGGTCTGTTTTGATTGATGTTATATTTGTAATCAATATTCTACTCAATTTGAATTTGAATACCGGATATTACCAGTATAAAGTAATATTTAAATCACAATTAATTCAAATATTTGTGACTCCTCAAGCAGGAGATATTTAAGGTTACCATTCGCAATTTTAAATATTTGGCAATTTTATGAAATGAAAGTTCGGAAAGCAGATTGGATATTTTTATTTACCTGGTTGAACACTTTTGTTTAAAATCAATTTTTACGCAATCGTCACTCGCGTTTTGAATTAAGCTAGTCGATGCTAATATACATATATTTCAATAAAGGTAATTTCTTTTAAATTCAAAAATTAAGTATTTTACAATGGCGGAAAGGTCATAGTCAGAAATGAAGTGTGGAGTTCTTCAGAAGGGTAGCTATTTTAAATCAGCAATTTGAACGCGACAGATACATTGTAGACAATCGCATTATTGGCCTTTTTACACATAATTTTTTTCATAATTAATTCGTTCTATATAAGCGAAGTTTAAAAAAAAAATACTGAACTTTCGGCAGTTAAATAAATTTTGTTAGTAATACCTAGATTAATTATAGGACGTTTATTTAATACGAAAAATTGCTTCAAATTAAATTTCGTCCTTCGCACCTGTTAAGAGTATTCCATTACCAATATATTTTCTTCAAAAAAATATTAATATAATGAATGCTGAAATTTCTACATTACATTTATATTCAAATAAAAATTCTTTCTCAATGCTAAATTCAGTACTTTACAACCAATAAAGAATATTCCCAACCTTGCATTTTTATATATCACACACAAATCGTGTTTCCAGAAATGCCGCATGCAATTTTGTATTCAAACTTTTACGTCTTAAAAGTTATCTGTGAAAAAGAAAATAATTAAAATTAACTTCTTTGTTATGAAATGAATGGCCTTTTTTCAAATTTGTTAATTCCATTTAGTGTACTGTTTTGCATATACTGTTTTTTATTTCTTGAGAGAGCAAAGTAATTATGGGTTTTTTATCATTTGTACACAAAAAGTTATTAAAATGGTAACTATACAGATATCAATATATATGCCCATATATCTAACTGCACCAAAATCAAGTCACTTAATATTTTAAAACGACTACGCAGAAAGTAGGCTACTGTATTAAGGATTTGGTTTTATAACTATATGATTTTATCTTTTCCTTCGCAACGATCAAACTGTTGTATCGATTTCGAAGTATAATAAAAAATACGACTGCGAGAAAAATACCGATAAGTTTAAAACAAGAATTGGTAAGTTGTAAATAAGAATTCTAATATAATACTCTCATCATTCAACCAAAGAATATCAAACAAATCATAGATATATTTTTGTTCTCTTACTAAAATGTTCATCACTATAGAGAGACCCATCTGACAACAGACTGGTTCAAATTACCAAGCATAACGTATAGTAAATTTAAACAGATGTATATTTATTAAATTTCATATTCTAATCATAATTTAAACATAATCCTTTACATATATCCATATGCATCATAGTACTATTGACTATTGATCCTAAAAACTGGCATAAAATTTGTCAGTTGTTACGTTAGTATTAACACCATGATATTCTAGAATTATTAATCACAAGTACACTAAAGATTCTTGTCTTTAACTCTTCATGATTTTTTTTCGCAGTTAATTTTATAATAATCTTTTTTATTTTTATCCATTTAGTAACGATATCACTATATTAATGTTATCTTGTTTAAAGATATAGATTGAGCCGTTTTACCGCTACGAAATAAAAGATAAAATGACATAGTTACGTAAATTAATATAAAATACACAATTTTCCTTTTTGCACAGTCTTTTAAAAAAAATGTTGAGTCGTCTGACCATAGTACAGATAGAAACGTAGACATAAATATTAATATTTGCACAAGTGGCAAACGAATAATAAAAAGGCTTATCCGTTTTTGTTGTCTCAGTAAGTAAATAAGTGTACATTTCACGGATTACAACAAGGAATGAATATTTTTAAGAAAGCCATTCATTTCATATCAAATAAGCCCATTTTCATTGTTTCCTCTTGAATTGAATTGGGACATGGAACTTTGACGGAATAAAACATTTAAAAGAAAATCGTTTTAGCATGCGGAATTTTTAGAAGTGCGACTTGTGTGTGGCATATGAGAATGTATGGATGATTCATAACGAGCTTGGAAATATTCTTTATTTGTTGTAGAGTATAGTACTTAGCCTTGAGAAAGAATTTTTACTTCAATATAAATGTACCCAAACATTTCAGCACTCTTTTAAAAAAAATATTTTTTTATGAGAAAAAATATTGAGAATGTGTTAATTTCAAAAAATACAATGAATTAAATTCAATTTGAAGTATTTTCTATAGTAAATTAACGGTTTGAAACTCAATCTTATATTAATAAGAACATATTTTCAACCATGAAATTTTAGTATTTTCTTTTCATAAATTCACGTAGTGTCCCATTAAGACGAAATGAACAACAATGATGGAACCTCTTTCTTCCCTACGATAAAACCCCTTTCCTTCATTTCTTCTTTTATATTTGTTTTAAATTATGTTGTACATAATTTCTACATTTAAAGAAAAAATAATTAGTCCGGAATTATCATGATTCGTGAAACTTACACATATTCCTTATAAAGTTGTAGTACAGACCCATTTACCAATTATCCACACGCATTTGCGTCAACATGGTAGCGCATACATTTTGTATCCTCATAGATCATAGAGACCGATTTAATAATAGAACGAAATAATAAAGGTGTGTAGTGTATGTGTAAAAAAGAAGGACGTATTATGTCGTCCCTTTCATACACATTATGAGTGGGGGAAAACTGCTCGACAGCTCGGCGACGGACGGCGGAGAATATAAAAGTGGATGTAGTGATGATGACGAAGTTTTAAATAAATAGTATGTTGAATCTTTTGAAATATAATATAAAATATGTTGTGATAATCACAGTATTTTAAGTTGTATTATTTGATCTGTGTATACGTATATAAAATATATGATAAGGAAGGGGTGTAATCTACATGTGAAAGAGAGGGAAGTATTCCATTTAGGAGTGGAGGGAAACAGCCCGAAAGTTTAGCGACGGGCGATGGAGAGAACGGACGTGTATGTAATGAGGGGAGCCGATATTGGATACAGGTCGATAAAAGACAGTACTTCTTCGCGACAAGAACTGTAAGTACTGTCTACCTTATAACTCGCATAGTAATTAAAAAGAAAAGAAGGTAGCTTAGTTTGTTATTTATGATTGTGCCAAAATATAGTTATGTGCTGTCTCGAAGGGATGCTGACATTTGACTTAGCATCTTAGGGTTAGTTTTTATATTTGGAAGATGTTTTTCATTAAAACATTCAATATAAAAGAAGTTCGGAATTCTTGTATATTCATAATTCGGAATTCTTATATATAATAACTTGTGTGTTTGCATTTTATTTGGCTCAAAACTACTTGACAGCCAATTCAGTGTGTTTAAATGGCATAAACACGGGTGATAATCTACATATTCATATGATATGAAGTATATAACGATTTCAAAATTAAATTCAAATCAAATATAGTTTTAAGTGAGGTTCGAATGAAAAATAAGCGCACCACGTATCATAACTAAAACAATAATATTTTTTGTAACTGGTATCTTGTTATGATTATTTTCATAAATTAATTATAAGAAAAATATATAAATAAGTTATGGGATTCCTTGGCTGTAATGTTAATATTATTGATACATAGTTTTATTTATATAAACTAGGATGACAGTCTAGGTATTAACAGATTTGAAATAAATAAATGGCATGCTAAATTATTAGTATTGCTTGTTCATGTTATCATTATAGTTATAATACCTACCTACTGCGGGTTGTAGGAAAGTATGATATATATATATATATATATATATATATATATATATATATATATCATACTTTCCTACAACCCGCAGTAGGTAGGTATTATAACTATAATGATAACATGAACAAGCAATACTAATAATTTAGCTACATATATTTATATATATATATATATATATATTCTGAAATGATGTTTATAATTTGGTTCCAAAATTATAAAGAAATTGCTGCAGAACATGAACAGCACCCCAACTATGAAAGCAAGTTTAGGGACTAAATCCTTTTGACTGCAATTTAAAAAAGATGCAGGAAATGTGGTAAAATTATGCAAAGGATGCATACTCGGTATCGGCAACTAACCCACCTCATTTATGAAGAGACGCGAGTTTATTTCAAACTTTTGGATGGATATGGCAATAGCTCTTCTCGACCCTTTATCATCGAGAGATTATTTGTTTGTATTATAATTCGAGGCATAAAGACGTAAAAACTTGTCGAAAAATATCGATCAAAGAAATGACATGGTTTCTGAGAGAGATATTTAGTCCTTTGGGATATCCGATTTCAATCACGGCAGATAAGGGCAAACAGTTAGTGATGAATTTAAAATATTTTGTCTCGAGAACGACAAATTATATAATGCAGTACAATATTTATCCCAATAAAATGTGGAGTTTGATCGCCAGAACAGGGATATATTGGTTGAAAAGTAATGTCTTTGGAAAGAGAAAATTTTGGATTATTTAGAAATGTACAATAGTAGACAATATACCGTAACCGGGAAGACGCCAGCCGAATTATATTTTTGAAGGTAATTCAGACAGAAATGATAAATCGCATACCTTAGTATTTAGACAGAAATGATAAATCTCATCTCATAAGATACTGAACTGAGAGATAAAGACAAAGGACAATAAGAAAAGGGAAAAGACTAAGCGGATAGGTAGAGGAGATCACAGATGTAAGGTTAAGAAGCCGGTTACAAAGTATATATTAAAGACTCGAAGAGAGGAAATAAATTGAATACAAATTTCTTACCGTACATTTTAAGCGAACGGAAGGACAGTGGAAATTTGTAGAGGGATAATCTTCAGTTGAAAATATATAGGCAGAAGAACAAAACAATTAAACAAAATGAAAAAGAAAAATGAATGAGTATAAGAAAAATGGATTTCAGAAGCGATGTTTAATAAATGGTCACAAAATCACAAAATTCAATTGGTATCATTTTGTACTTATAACATAAAATATATACTAAGGAAGGGAAGAAATGACATGTAAAACATTAGAGAAAAACAGATTTGAGAAGCGAGGGAAGCATCATAATGAAAGTAGATGAAATGATGAAGTTTAAATAAATATTATGTTGGAACCTTTGAAAAATAAATGAATGATTAACACAAAATTTTAAGTTGTATTATGTCCCTTTGTTTTTATAATTCAAACAAAGCAGGATTGAGTAATAAATTAACAAAGTTAGTTTGGGAAGTAAAGGAAGCAGCACAATGAAAGTGGATGAAGTGAAGATAACTAGGTTTTAAGTATCCATAAAATAAATAGCATGTTAGATCTTTTGAAATTTAGAAAACGGTTGTGATAAAATTTTTAATAGTACTATTTTATATAATACAAAACATATGATAAGAAAGAGATGTATTCTATGTGTGAAAGAGAGGGAAGTGTTCTGTGATCTCCTTCATTTACATTTTAGAAGTGGTTAAAAGCCAAACATTTTGGCGATGGACTGCGAATAGAACGGACATGCGTGTAGTGAGAGGTGCCAATAATGATTACAGGTCGGTAGAGACAAACAGTACTTGGTGTTTGGTGTGAATTGAAAAAATAAAAATTCAGACAAATTTAAAAATACCCAAAACGGATATTTAGTGGTGAGAACGCGGGGTACAAGCTAAAGGAATTATTATACATTCATATCAAATTAAGCAGTATTTTTTAGAAGTACTCTTTTCTAATTTAGTATTAATTCCAAGAGATGTAAAATTTACCAGAATGACATTTACATTTTTGTATTATAATACCTTTAAATACCTAATAATACCTTATAATTCCTAATAAAACAAGAATAAAAAAGAAACATTAAAGAAGGTAGATTCAATTAAATGTATCACTAATCTTCTATTCATATTTTTATAATCTTTTAGTTTCCATTTTGTATACGTGGTAAATATATGAAGTGCGATCACATCTACTTACGCCACGTATGAATATTGTTTTGACACTGCTTATTTTGTGCAATTTTTAATTTTTTGTGTATTTATACATATTTTTCGTTCTTTAGTTCACACAATACAATTTCCTCAAATTACCAACAACTATCAGAAATGCAATATGTTCATAATTGTAAAAAATATATTTTGAAATTCGAGGTATGCTCAAAGATTAGGGGTAATTAATGAGATAAAGCAAAACTAAATATAATTTATATTTCGTTTTATGTTTGAAGGTAGTATAAAAAATTACTGCTAAGAGGTAATCCATCCAATATTTAAGTGAATACAGTTTTTGAGCTAATAATAGGTGTTGTATAAAATTACTTATGAGCATTGTATGCCTAAATTCAACTAGGTTAACTCAAAGTTTGAAGAACTTAGGTAAATTTAAAGTTTGAAGAAAAGGATCAGAAGCTGGTTTGCATGGTATTCGTATTAATAAAATAATGAGCTTTAATGACGCCTTCTGCAATTCGTATCGGTTACTCACTTACATATTTGTTTCCGTTCAAATTGAATAGTGAACAACGATAAGTGGCCACGTCGGATTTTAAACCTGACTAAAGTTGAAACTCACTGTGCCCAATGAGGACAAATAAATTTGAAAATATTTATCCTTTTGAGTACAGATTACAATTTTCTTCTTATAATTACACACCCTCTTCGTAGAATCATTAATGTTTGTATTCAAAATAATTAACGGCCAAGAAATTTATCCCACCTTGATTTATGACATACATACAAAAACATTAGCTTAGAAAAGACAAGGACTAATAATTCGATGTTATCAAAAACGCGAATATCTATTTATAACATAAATTAGATTTGTTCTTGTTTTCTCTTGCAAATTATAACACACCTTTCAGTATATCTGGGCTACATAACTTCATGCACATTATCAACTTTTGACATTAGGTTCTAATTTGTTTAAATGTCATGCTCACTGCTTATGAATTAGATATGGAACTGGCACAGCAATGCACACAACGCAAACGATTTGAAATGGATAAAAAATATTACCCTATACATGTAATTAAGGGTTAAAAAAATCCCATGCCCATTGGCATGTGGGGTTTCGTTAGGTAGGTCTTAAAATTGATATAGAGATTCCAAAACAACCTTTTTTATTTAGGTCAATAGTTGGTGAGATATACGCTTTTAAATCTCAAAAAGTCTCCCACCCCCCCCTCAACTAACGTCTGTAAAATTCTGAAAAAATTAGTAGCAGAATTTAAAATCACCTTTTGAAGAAAATTGGTTAATATAAGATATGTTGTGTTGTTTTTTAGATATTTTTGGTATCGACAGCAGCAATAACTTTTTTCACAGTGTCTTAGGGAAATAAAAAGTTATAAATTTTACATTTTTTGGTGCCACGGAACCTTTCTTGCGCGAGACCGACTCGCACTTGGCCGGTTTATTGATATTTATATTTAAAAAAAGTTGAATATAATGGAAGTAGATGAAATGATGACGAGGTTTAAATAAATGTTATGTTTGAACCTTTGAAAACTAATAAATGATTAGCGCAAAATTTTAAGTTGTATTATGCCGCCTTGTGTTTATAAATCAAACAAAGCAGGTTTGAGTAATAAATTAGGAAAGTTAGTTTGAGAAGCTAAGGAAACAGCACAATGAACCAGTCTTGCGCGAGTCCGACTCGCTTTTGACAGGTTTATTAAGTTAAGAAAATATCTATCAGAACCATTTTGCTATACTCATCATACTAGACACTGTATATTGTTTGTCGTATAGTTATTTGCGCAGCACTTTTTAGAAGATTTTGTTTTCAACCATTTTCAAAATTAAGCTTTGTTTTTTACATTAATGCCTTAATCCTATATTGCCTCTATGTAAATTTATAGAAAGTGTACATCTATTTATCCTTCATAATTATTACTTTTTTTCACATCGATCAATATTCTTCAATGAATTTAAATTTAGAATAATTTATCATTCAGAAAAGTCATTCAACTAATTAAAAAAAAGGAAGTCGGAATCTTGAATTCTCTGTCTATATTATCAAAAGGAATTATAGTTCAATGAGAAACCGAACCTCTATTGAAAATTAGTATTTAATACATTTATATAATTAATACATTTATAATATATTTATATATATATATATATA
The DNA here is from genome assembly GCA_039881145.1 of Druceiella hillmani. Classification (NCBI taxonomy): domain Eukaryota; kingdom Metazoa; phylum Arthropoda; class Insecta; order Lepidoptera; family Hepialidae; genus Druceiella; species Druceiella hillmani. The sequence goes on along the minus strand of JAYKKI010000007.1, from coordinate 729,785 downwards.
TATATATATATATATATATATATATATATACATATATACATCCAATAATCGCAAAAGAGTCTGACTTAAATTTGACAGTTTTGTAAATACTTCATAATTATATAATTTGCACGTGAACATAATTATATACTAATACATTTCATTTTCTTCAAAAATCGCTGATTAAAAATATTATTTACTATTTATTTTGGTTTTTCGTTTATTTCATTTCTCTATACGTTTTTCGTACATTGCCGTTAATTTACCTATGAATAGCGTGAAATAAAATGATATGAAATAAATGTAATTATACTATATTTCTTAATATTTTATTGGCGATATACATATGTAAACTTCTATCTGTACACTTATTGCTGAAAAAGTGACCTTCCCTGATTAACCCTAATCAATTAAAAGGAACGATTTTAATATTATTTTCAATGCTTTAAACATTAGATATTACAATTATTTTTTTTAATTTTAGTAACTTATTCTTGTTTTCGATTATTTATGTAATTGAGTAAAATTTAAATATCTATACATCATTTTAACTGCCGTAAATATAATAACCGACCTATTTTATCGTTCAGTTTTCAATAACATGTACAAATCTAGAATCCTTCAAGCGTGTTATAAGACAAGTGGTCCCTTTTACTCAAATGCAATAATCACTCAACCAAATGTAATAACATATCATTAAGCCACAAGACTATCATTAACCACAAAGTAAATAGTTAGTCCAGCTTTTTGTCACATAAGAGATTATCGTCGCTCTAAAATGTTTTTGGTGCCTCACGATTTTATTTATTCTCAAAATTCATCCCCTTTATATAAATAGAACAAAATGGTCTCAAGGAACAACAACGACTTGAGGTTGACTCACATGATCTATGAAAGTATAGAAAGCACCGTGGTAATGTCGACATGGACGTATATTCTACTGATTAATGTACTCAGAGATGTGAGATTCTAAATACCGGGTCGCCAGACAAAGAGAAAATCTTGTCAAGAAATAATTTACGTACGTATGAATAAATGAAATCGCCGTTCTAGTTTCTAGTCCCAATGTTAGTATTTTTTTGCGGGATAGAGTCATGCTATATTTCGATATACTAGTTGTAAATCCTTCGTTGAAATGTGAAGGCGGATATTTAAAGAAATAATGTGGTTATTTGGAAAAACACGCATCTACGTAAAGAAAAATGTAATTTGTTCACAAGTTTTAATTGACATCTCGTCTAATCACAGTGTTTTCTGTCAAAATTATATAATTCATAATATAATTTTATTGGTAATATATTACATTTGGCATAATTATGGTTAATTGTTATATTTTGAGATATTTGAACAGTTATGTTTGTAACAACATATTAATAATTTGTTTAGTTTTAGATCTTCTTTAGTTGGCAAATTAATAAATAACGTATATAAATTACAATAACTGAAGGTTAGTTACAGTTTGCCACTTTGTGAAGAGCAAATTTGAATCGGAATGTTTATGGTAAAATATAACATTTCATTTAGGTGTCATCTTTATATGATACGTCTACATTGAATAAAGACTTTTCTAGGTTATGTTCTGCAAACTTCACGTAGGCAGGTGATATTCACCCCATCTCCTTGAAGTTACTACAGTATGTAACTAATTCAAGATTCACTCGTAAGTCACGAAGAAAATAATACGATTCAACTGACAGGTAACAAAATACCTAAAAAAATAAGACGTAAACAATTCAATAACTTGTCTAAAAACAAGATGCTAAAATACGTCGTAACAATGGATAACAGTACTCTTCCATATCCAAGTAAAAAAAGATCATGCCTTAGAAATAAAGAGCCATGCTGGGAAAAATGTCGAATAAATTGCAGTGGAAAAATTAAACCAGATGAAAGAAAAATATTTTTGATGAATATTGGAAAAATGGTGACTTATTAGACAAAGAAATTATATTTCAAGATGTATTTCTGTTATTAAATGTATATATCTATGTAAAGTTCGCAACAACAATACAGCACAAAAATAATTTTCATTTAATATTAACAATTGTAAGCATTGGATCTATTAAATCATTTTTGACGACACGTTGTCTATTAATAACTGACCTTTTGCATCTGTTATAGCTAAAAAAATAATTCAATATTTATTAGAGGAGTAAAGAGTAGCAAGCGTGAGAAACGAAATAAATTGACCAGACTTTGCCTGTTGGCCCGTGGGAAGCATTTTATTTCTCTTCCACCATCCAGTGGAAGACCACTGGAGGCGTTCCCCGATCCGCCACTTGAGAACTTTCCCTCTAGGGGTCACA